>CM055906.1:53162329-53507329 GCA_029582155.1 Panopea generosa
TGACCATGTCCACGGGGATTACACAATTGCTATCTATATGTTATATTAGGTATCTGTCCCCTTGCCACTTTCACGTTGTGTTCAACCCAAGTGTTACATAAAGTATGTTTAACTTGATGGCTGTGGCCACGGTGACCACGTCCACGGTGCCTACAAAAATGATGTTTATATATATATGTTAGGTCTCTATCTCCTTACCATTTCCAGGTTGTGCTCCAGTCCAATTGATACTTACAGTATGATTAACTTGAAGGCTATGGCCACGGTGACCATGTCCATGGTGACTACAAAATTGATATTTATATATTTTTTAGGTCTTTATCTACTTGCAACATTCACGCTATAATCCCAACAAGGCCCAATCGACTTGCCCAACATAGAGCAACTGTTGGCTAAAATGTATATCATCAGCATGGTTTGGGCAGTAGTGCAATTCAGTGTAATATATCACTTATTAAATTCTTCGAAAAGTAATATATATATCCTATATCAGAGATCCATATACAGAGATAAGTGATTGCATTAGCTTATCTAAATTTCTAATGGCACATTTGGCGCTCAACTCCCCTTTGATCCTAACAAAATATGCTTGTCCTTTTGGTATCGAAAGGAAGGACTTTGGGTGGTAAACTTTTCTTTTTTTTTTAAATGAAAAAAAAAACAGAAGCACTTCAAATTATGCTTACAGTTATTTTTGTGTGACCATTTTCTCATTTTTAAAGTAGGAAATATCAAAAAAAAATTAAATATCTATGTAATTTTTTTGCCATCCATCGAAAAGTGCTTCTTCATATTTCTCAAAAAAAAAACTCTGATGTGTTGTTAAAATGTTTTTGTTAAAACAATTACACAATACCGTTTTTGTTAAAATAAAAAAAAATCGTAAAAAGCCAATTTTATTTTATTTTCAACCCGTAATACTTTAAAAACAGAAGAAAAATAATTGATTATAGACAAAAACTTTATCATCTTTGGTACCAGAATTGTTAAATCCAGACAAAGGTTCAAAAGATTTTAAAGAAATACTAAAGGTGTCATCCGAAATTTCAGCCATGTATGTTGCACTGATATTAGCCTATCAGTGTCTGCCTATATATTGCATTTTTCTATTGTTTTTCACTGTAAAATTTAAAGTTATTAAACACAGAACTTATCATAACATATAAAAATTATAACTTATACTAACAAGTATTACAAAAAAACACCATAAAATAAATATAAACTGTTTGATTAAAACTAAACAAAAATAGACCGACACCGTGCATTCTTTGTTTTCATAATATAAAAGCATCTGTTGATATACAATATGGTGATGATTCATTCTGAACACTCAATGTCAGATGATAATGACGGACAATACATATTCACCTGAAATGGGACCCCTCTCGTGTTTGAGATCGGTTTATTGGTATACCTAACGTGCACTGCATATAATTTTATCACGGATCGATGTATTCAATGTTATTTTTTTAATTCTCATTCATAATATGTCAATTGTTTGGATTTTAAAGTCGTGAAACAGATTCCGTTGGGAACATCCAGTTACTAAAATCGGCTTCTGCCGTTGCATGTCTCAGGAGACACAAAATAAAAAGCTTAAAAAGGCTCCTTAGAGACATGCAATATGTTGCACTACTCAATGTTTATACTAGTAATCTGACTTCACTCAATACCTCGGTGGTTATACTAGTAATCTGACTTCACTCAATACTTCAATGTTTATACTAGTAATCTTACTTCACTCAATACCTCGGTGGTTATACTAGTAATCTGACTTCACTCAATACCTCGGTGGTTATACTAGTAATCTGACTTCACTCAATACCTCGGTGGTTATACTAGTAATCTGACTTCACTCAATACTTCAATGTTTATACTAGTAATCTTACTTCACTCAATACCTCAGTGTTTATACTAGTAATTTGTCTTCACTCAATGCCGCAGTGTTTATACTAGTAATCGGACTTCAATGAATACCTCAATGTTTATACTAGTTAGTAATCTGACTTCACTCAAAACCTCGGTGTTAATACTAGTAATCTGACTTCACTCAATACCTCAGTGTTTATGTAGTATTCTGAACTTACTCAATACCTTTGTGTTTATACTTGTGATCTGACATCACTCAATACCTCAGTGTTTATACTAGCAATATGTCTTCACTAAATACCTCAGTGTTTGAACTAGTAATCTGTCATCACTCAATACCTCAATTTGTATATAATAGTAATCTGTCTTCACTCAAAACCTTGGTGTTTATACTAGTAATCTGACTCAGTACCTCGGTGTTTAAACTAGTAATCTGACTCAATACCTCGGTGTTATACTAGTAATCTGACTCAATACCTCAGTGTTTATACTAGTAATCTGACTTCAATCAATACTTTGGTGTTTATACTAGTAATCTGACTCAATACCTCAGTGTTTATACTAGTTATCTGACTTCACTCAATACCTCTGTGTTTATACTAGTAATCTGACTCAGTACCTCGGTGTTTATACTAGTAATCTGACTAAATACCATGGTGTTTATACTAGTAATCTGACTCAGTACCTCGGTGTTTATACTAGTAATCTGACTCAGTACCTCGGTGTTTATACTAGTAATCTGACTCAGTACCTCGGTGTTTATACTAGTAATCTGACTCAGTACCTCGGTGTTTATACTAGTAATCTGACTCAGTACCTCGGTGTTTATACTAGTAATCTGACTCAGTACCTCGGTGTTTATACTAGTAATCTGACTCAATACCTCGGTGTTTATACTAGTAATCCGACTTCACCCAATACCTTGGTGTTTATATTACTAATCTGACTCAGTACCATGGTGTATATACTAGTATTCTGACTCAATACATTGGTGTTTATACTAGTAATCTGACTCAGTACCTCGGTGTTTATACTAGTAATCTGACTCAGTACCTCGGTGTTTATACTAGTAATCTGACTCAATACCTCGGTGTTTATACTAGTAATCTGACTCAGTACCTCGGTGTTTATACTAGTAGTCTGACTTCACTCAATACCTTGGTGTTTATACTAGTAATCTGACTCAATACCTCGGTGTTTATACTAGTAATCTGACTCAGTACCTTGGTGTTTATACTAGTAATCTGACTTCACTCAATACCTTGGTGTTTATACTAGTAATCTGACTCAATACCTTGGTGTTTATACTAGTAATCTGACTCAGTACCTTGGTGTTTATACTAGTAATCTGACTCAGTACCTTGGTGTTTATACTAGTAATCTGACTTCACTCAATACCTTGGTGTTTATACTAGTAATCTGACTCAATACCTCGGTGTTTATACTAGTAATCTGACTCAGTACCTCGGTGTTTATACTAGTAATCTGCCTCAGTACCTCGGTGTTTATACTAGTAAACTGACTCAGTACCTCGGTGTTTATACTAGTAATCTGACTCAATACCTCGGTGTTTATACTAGTAATCTGACTCAGTACCTTGGTGTTTATACTACTAATCTGACTCAGTACCTTGGTGTTTATACTAGTATTCTGACTCAATACATTGGTGTTTATACTAGTAATCTGACTCAATACCTCGGTGTTTATACTAGTAATCTGACTCAGTACCTTGGTGTTTATACTAGTAATCTGACTCAATACCTCTGTGTTTATACTAGTAATCTGACTCAGTACCTTTGTGTTTATACTACTAATCTGACTTCACTCAATACCTCGATGTTAATACTAGTAATCTGACTCAATACCTTGGTGTTTATACTAGTAATCTGACTCAGTACCTTGGTGTTTATACTACTAATCTGACTTCACTCAATACCTTGATGTTAATACTAGTAATCTGACTCAATACCTTGGTGTTTATACTAGTAATCTGTCTCAATACCTTGGTGTTTATACTAGTAATCTGACTCAGTACCTTGGTGTTTATACTACTAATCTGACTTCACTCAATACCTTGATGTTAATACTAGTAATCTGACTCAATACCTTGGTGTTTATACTAGTAATCTGTCTCAATACCTTGGTGTTTATACTAGTAATCTGTCTCAATACCTTGGTGTTTATACTAGTAATCTGACTCAGTACCTTGGTGTTTATACTAGTAATCTGACTCAGTACCTTGGTGTTTATACTAGTAATCTGACTCAGTACCTCTGTGTTTATACTAGTAATCTGACTTCACTCAATACCTTGGTGTTTATACTAGTAATCTGACTCAATACCTTGGTGTTTATACTAGTAATCTGACTTCACTCAATACCTTGGTGTTTATACTAGTAATCTGACTCAATACCTTGGTGTTTATACTAGTAATCTGACTTTACTCAATACCTTAGTGTTTATACTAGTAATCTGACTCAGTACCTTGGTGTTTATACTAGTAATCTGACTCAGTACCTTGGTGTTTATACTAGTAATCTGACTTCACTCAATACCTTGGTGTTTATACTAGTAATCTGACTCAATACCTTGGTGTTTATACTAGTAATCTGACTCAGTACCTCGGTGTTTATACTAGTAATCTGACTCAGTACCTCGGTGTTTATACTAGTAATCTGACTCAGTACCTCGGTGTTTATACTAGTAATCTGACTCAATACCTCGGTGTTTATACTAGTAATCTGACTCAGTACCTTGATGTTGGAGTTATATGTTCATTGAAGCTGTTTGTCACATACAAAATGTATTTACATGGTCGATGATGTCCTCCATTGATAACAAGTCATTTTGACAACAGCTGAAGAATAATCAGGCGGATGATAAAAAACAAAGAGGGAGATATAGTAGCAGATTGGTTCTATTGATCCTGTAACTTACTTCGAGTTCATTTTAATATGACTGTATAGCTGTAGCAGATGTTGTTTCCTGTTGATATTATGACTATTCAGACATATATATTCAGTATTTAGATATCACATTAACCAAGCTGTGACAGTGTAAACGTGAATGTTTAACCCTTAAATTCATATAGACGCCTTTGGACACCTCTTATATAGACGCCTTTGGACACCTAATATAGAAGGTCTTTGAACTATTGGGTGAATTATGTTTATATTAACTGACAGAGTGGAAAACAGTGCAGGAAGTGTTCAGATTGCTTGTAACAAGCAATCCGAACTCTTCCTGCACAGTTTTCAAAGGCATTCTGTGATTGGTGCGGGAAAACGCGTATCTATGGAGTAAAGGGTTAAAAGATAAATGAAAGGATACTACTATTTGTTTGAATAGTAAGAGTCATTTTAATGCATCGAGGGCTACCAGACGATCTGTTAACCTAGCCATTCTTTCCTGGGATCCTAGATCTCCAGTACTCAAGCATAACCATCTCCACAAATAACTGATAACTTTCTCGCTTAGATCAGTGTTGAGAGAGGAATGACAATGAAACACAACACCTTATGTAAATCGTCACTGTGACTGGGTGGGGATTTGAACTCACAACCTCTGGATTGATAGTCAGACGCACTACAGAATTAATCAACAGGGATGATTATTATATTATATGGATTGGATAAAATTTTCATGCTTCCTGCCGTTCAAAGAATGTTGTAGGAGCATTAAGTATTACCTCTGTTTGTCTGTCTGTTCATTCACCCATGCACCGTTTAATATCTTAGGTGGTATGAAGTGTGCTCTAAGACAGAAGAAAACAATGGGTTTGGGTTAGAAACCACTTCAGTCTTTTGTTCTGTAAGTGGTCTTTCTTTTTGTTTAAACACAATGGAAGTACTACTTAAGGTTCATATCATGCGAATGTTTATGAATAGAACCAGAAACACAACTGTGAATGATTTATTGTTGTTTTTCAAATCTGTTGTAAAATTGTGTAATGATATCCTAGCAACTATTTGACATCTATAGATACCCCATATAGGTCTATTGTAAGGAGTTTATGCGCTGTTACACATTTAAACAGGTTAAAGTTTCAGCGATATTACTTAATGATTAGATAGCTGCAACTGAGGGGTTTATTTCTAGTGTAAGGAGCCTTCCAAATGTGAGAAGTATTAGGACAGCGCTGTCCCAGGATCATTTATTTCTTGTGTATGTACAAAATAACACAACTTTGCTCATATTTTACGTATACTCTCTCTATATAATATTCTGGTTAGGCCGTCCTTAAAAAACAAATTGTTTGCCTTGCTCCAACATACTCACTAAAAATTGCAGCTTCTAGCAATAATAAAAATAGCTATCTACCTACTACCCATGTGATAATACTGGGTCGGAGCACAGCAAACTAACCTTTTTTAAAGATAGCCTTATTTTTGTTTGATCCCTGCCTGTAGTTTTAATAGTAATTGCAGAGCAATTTCTTCTATCTGGCTTATGTTTCACCAACATGTTCTTAAACACTTAAAAACTTATCTGAAAAATTGACTGGTTATGTAAACATTCTTTCATTAACTGCATTTTTTTCTGGCACCAGTCTAAAATCATGGTCACCTGGATGCTTACATAATTATTTATTATCAGTTTTTAAGTATATACTTAAATGAGCTGGTGAAACAAAAGTCTGGTTTCTAACAATGTATATTACGGTGATTGGTTTGTATATGTTGTAGTTGGTGTGTATTTATGACCACTTTGGTGCTACATTGTAATGTGACTTTATTTGCATGTATGTCAACACAACCATATTCACGCACACAACTCTACTAACCCTGCATGTGTATTGTAGCCTCGAACATCACCGAGAGTCACGCTGTGAACAATAAGACGTTACAACAATTGCTGACGAATATGGCTAACATGACTACTTCTACTTCTACTACTACTGCTGCTACTGCTACTAATACTGCTGCTACTGCTACTACTAATACCTCAACTAAGCCTCTAGCTGTCCCATTAAGTATGTGTCTCAGTTTCATTGTCTAGGCCATGTAGTAGATTGATTAATAAATAGACTATTAAAATACTTTGAAACAATTAGGTTATAGGTTTAATTCAAAAACTTTAATAACTCAGTGTGAGGAGCTTTTGAATTTAATTTTCAAATTTTATGTTGTTAAATAAGACAGAGATTTTGTGTGTGTGCGTGTGTTTTTAACTTTAATGTAACTTGCTTTTGAAGTTTACTTCATGGTGCTATTATACTGTTTATAACCTATCAAGGGGGCGGGGTTTGAGTTGTAAGATTAGCAGCATGTGCTAGATGATCTTATTTGGATCAATAGATAAAAGATCAATGTAACAATTCAGGGTAACAGTGGTCACCAGTAAAGTTACTTTCACATTCTAGATATATTCTAGGGTAGATAGATGAATGACATATATAAAGTTGAGTGCATGGTCAAGTGGTAGCATGTGACCCAGGATTGGAGGGTCGTGGGCTCAATCCTTCTCTACAGTCATGTGTGGTGTCCTTGAGCAAGACATTTTATCTGCATATGCTTAGTAATGGTTCTACCCAGGAAGATTTCGAGCGTAATTTGTCTAAGTTATAATAACTTACAATCAAAGAAAAAATAAAAAGTACATAGAATGGAACAAAAAACAGTCCCTTGACGAACTGCTGTAGCAAACTCAATAATGTATACAATATATAGTCTGGCATGGCATTGGTTACATGACCTTATTGATTTTAAGGTCAATATTTAAAAGGTCACAGGTCAAGGTCACAGCTAAAGCTAATCATGTAAATAAGTATCACAAAAAAATCCTCCTTCTCTGCAATAACACCATCAAAAAACTCTCAGGTTGACTGCTGCCCACAGTATTGGTTATGATGCTTCTACACATTGTTGGGTCAAAGGTCAAGGACACAATGTCCAGACCAAGTATTGGCTGGTTACCACAATTGTTTATTACTTGTAAGTGTGTCATAATAACACAATGTATATTTGAATTTACAATTTTACAAAATTGCTCGTTACATCCTGTCTCTATCATCATTGTTATCATCATTATCATCATCATCATCATCATCATCATCATTTTTATTAGCTCGACTATTCAGAGAATAGAGAGAGCTATTCTTCTCACCCAGGCGTCGGTGGCACCTTGTTTAAAGTTTTGCATGCAAGCCCCTATCTCAGTAACTGTTGCATGTATTGCCTTGAAACTTTACACAAGCCGTCCTAGTCATCACCCTCGTTTGACTTACAAATTCTGGTTAAAGTTTTGTGTACAAGTACCATCAAGTCCATATCTCACAAACCACTCAGTGTATTAGATTGAAACTTTACACAAGTCTTCCAAGTCATCAAATCTTCTATAATAACTAAATCAGATACTCTTGCATGTATATAATGCAAATTATTGCCCTCGTTTGACATACAAATTCTTGTTAAAGTTTTGTATACAAGTACCATCAAGTCTATATGTCACCAACCACTCAATGTATTTGATTGAAACTTTACTCAAGCTTTCTCAGTTATCAACCCTACTACAGTAGCTAAGTTGGATAACTCTTCCATTAATATAATGCAAATTATTGCCCTTGTTTGACTTAGAAAATCTGGTTAAAGTTTTGCGCGCAAGTACAATCAAGTCCATATCTCACAAACCACTCAATGTATTTGTTTGAAACTTTACACAAGTCTTCCCTATCATCACTCCTACAACAATAACTAAGTAAGATAACTCTTGCATGAATATAATATAAATAATTGCCCTTGTTTGACTTAGAAAAATCTGGTTAAAGTTTTGCGTGCAAATACCATCAAGTCCATTTCTCAGTAACCATTGCATGTATTGACATGAAACTTTACACAAGCCTTCCTAGTCATCAAAAATACTACAGTAACTAAGTTAGATAACTCTTGCATGAATATAATACAAATAATTGCCCTTGCTTCACTTAGAAATTCTGGTTAAAGTTTTGCATGCGAGTACTGTCAAGTCCATATTACACCAACGGCGCAATGTATTTGATTGAAACTTTACTTATGGCTTTGTAGTCATGAAACTAAATTAATCAAGTTGGATAACTGTTGCCAGATATTTTTGCAATTTGGGCCTTTGTTTTACTTAGAAACTTTATAACTCAGCAGTCACTGCATGTATTTGATTGAAACTACATATAAGATATTGCAGTTATAACACCTACTCAATTTTGTCACTTAAGTAAGTTAGATAACTCTTATTTGCTTGGATTTGTCATCAGTCTCAATCAAATTTGTACATCTTTGACAAATATCCGAATAGTCGAGCGGGCTGTCCCTCAGATAGCACTTGTTACCATCAAAGTACAGTATGAGATTTGATTATCCAGAATGTTAGGAACTTCTGTGTTCATCACTATCTATTTTACATCATGACCTTTCATTGTAATGTGTAATGTCTTAATTATGATTTATTGAAAGTTTTGTATATATGTGCATGTTCTCTTTTGAGACCGTAGGATCTGTAGTTCAACTGAGTTTCAGAGAGACTTTAAAGGGAGTGTATCAGGATAAAACGCCATAAATGTCTTAAAAAATAAAATAATTAGCAAAATGAATTAAAAGCATCTATTATCATTAATAAATAAAAACTGAATAGTTTAGTATGTCATATTCACCAAACATGACAAAATCGATATGTAAATTGGAGCGGTAAACTTGAAAAGAAATCCCCATTCTATAAATAGGCAGCATTAAATTTGAAGACCTTTGCATTGTCATACTGACTCTTTCTAAGATGAAACACTTTTTGCTACGTGTAAACTTGTATGACGAATCAAATAGAAATCAAAATGAAATCATGCAACCCAATTGATATGTCACAAAATATGCTATTTTAAGCAGGAAATCTATATTAGTCTAACCTAGGTTTAGAAAACCCTTTTCAATGTATTATTTTGGCATGTTTAAATCTATATCTTGCTGGCAATATGGGGTCAGTCTGTATAAATTATGGGCATGGTCTACTGGAAAAAAAATGTATTTTGACAATTATAACATTTTGAAAAATCCTGATATATTCCCTTAAATTTGGATTTAAATAATAAGCCTGTCAAGGTAAAGAATTTTCTTAGAACAAATTTTTATCAGCTGACATTGTAGGGACCCCTTGTCACATCAAGGTGCTATAAGTGTATTAAACATAAAGGCAGATAGTGCCTTAATGCTCCATGAGGTCGGTATGTTCTTTGTTTTGTATAAATTTGTTCCCTTGTTTAGTTCTTGAGCATATATAATGGTTTATGTTTTATCGCAAGTGGGCTTTATACTTTAATTTTGCTGTCCATGTAGATGGTGAAGGGGCTGAAACTTTGAAAAAGGATGAAAAGGAGGCTATATCTAATGCTGGTAATGGGCTTGGTGATAAAGGTGAAGGAGATGATGATGCAGAAGATAAAGATTATGACGATGATGCTGATATTGACAATGAGGGATTGAAACTAGAAAAGGTAACACTTTTTTAGAAGAGTTTTTTAGTGCAAGGAAAGACAGCTTTAGACTAAGCATATGCACATTTTTGTCTGGTTTTATTATGCTCTGCCTTTGCAAAGTGAGTGATTATCGCATTGTCCATTTGGCACAAAATTTGTGTACACAATATCTCTTTCCTTCTTTATCTGATTGTGGACAGATTTTTCTCAATATTTTGGTTATTTTTTACCTCAGTTTTACCTCTTGTTTTGGGTCCTCTACGGCCAAGTGGTTTAAGATTGTAAGAATTAATTTTAAATTGAATATAAAATTATCATTCATACATTTAACTAAAATGAGAATGATTTTGAATTTCGAAATCACTAAAATTTTACCAAATTATAAATTAATCCAACAGATTTCTAATTCTAAGAATAATACCAAAGTGTGCACAGTACTGAACAAAAATGACCAGTATAGAAAATCAAAATGAAATCAGATTTAAATAAAGTGACTCATTGGATACATCCCAAAGTGCATTGCATTTTTAAATATGTGCATGTTTTTAGTCTAACCTGGGTGCGTAGACCAAGTTAAGAAATAATTTTCCCATATATAACTTTGAGATGGTTTTATACTCTTCTGGGGGTCCTCTGTGGCTGAGTGGTCTAAAGCGCTGTCTCAAGATCACTTACCTCTCATCACTTAGGTTGTAGGTTCATGTCCAGCACACTCCAAAAACTTTATGTGAGAAAGTTTGCCAGTTACTTGCAGAAGGATGGTGGTTCTACTCAGATTCTTTCTGAGGTCTTCATCCACCAATAAAACTGGATATGCTACATATAACCAAAACATGTTGAAGAAGGTGCGAAACCCCATCCAAGTTGTTCTGATGGCAATAAGAGTCAGCAACCAGTGTATATTGCTAAGCATGGTATATGGCAAAAAATGTTTCTTGCCAATTCTTTTTTTTTTAACTGTCATACTGACTTAATATACAAAAAAATGGGGGAGTGGGGAGGAGGTAAGGCCATCCTTAGGCCGTCCTTAAAAAATATTTGTTTGCTATGCTCCTACCTACTCACTCAAAATCATAGCTAACCATATTTTTTTATTGACTTTTAAAGTGTTGAGTTTGTTCATGTTTTTCTTGATTTCTGTCCATTTTTATGAAAAATTACTTAAGAAAATTAAAATTTGGCAAAAAAAATAGCAACCTACCGACCCACATGAAAAATACTTTGTTCGAGCACAACAAACAAACATTTTCTTTAAGGAATGCCTCAAATAAATGTTTGTTTGCTGTCCGGACCGGTATTTTTTACATATGTAGGTAGGTAACTACACGGTGGTATTTTTTTGCCAAATTTTGATTTTGGCAATGTTTTTCAACAACAACAAAGCTTTCAGAGTTAATAAAAAAAGTTAGAGTGGGTAGATAAATAGGAGCGAGTAGAAAGGAGTGATAATGATTTTGACTGGTTCCAAGTATAATCTTAAATCTAAGAAAAGCAGCCAGGTGACCATGATTTTAGACTGGATCCAAGTATAATCTTAAATTTAAGAAAAGCAGTCAGGTGATCATGATTTTAGACTGGATCCAGTGAAATTGCATATGGTTTCATTGATATTGATTATATCATAAACTAATAACCAGTCAAAATTAAGTTTAGTTATTAAGTATTTAAGTGAAATGTTGGTGAATCAGAAGCCTGATATTTTTTAATTCACTTCCCTTCACCTGTGAGCATGGTACTCTATAAATTTTATTTATTTGTTTTATGCACTTATTTGCCATTGGTAGTATTCAACATTGCTTTGTAATCATTTGTTTGTTTTATACTTGAAAGATTGGGTTAGAGTTTTGTGACATGCTCCATACCATTGTCTAAGTTCCTGTTTCAACAGCATTTTAAGTCTATACATAAAAACTTAAATCAAAGAAAACCATCCAAGTGATCATGATTTTAGACAGGTTCTAGAAAAATTTGGTTTTATTGACATTGATTAAATAGTATTAAAGTAACCAGTCAAAATTAAATTTTAAATATTTAAATAAAACTTAAGAAAATGTTTGCGAAACAGTACCTGGCTTCTGTTTCACCAACCTTTTTAAGTATATACTTAAATACTTAAAAACTTAAATCTAAGAACAGCAGCCAGGTGATCATGATTTTAGACTGGTTCAAATAAAACAGCATATGGTTTCATTGATAATGATTATGTTATGTATAAATAACCAGACAAACTTTAAGTTAAGATTAAGATTTTAAGTATTTATGTATATGTTGGTGAAACAGAAACCAGTTCTCAGTCAACTGATAGCTATTGTTTTGATACAAGCTTTCAAAAGTCAAACACGCTGTCTTTTTGCAAATGTTTTATGTACTGAGTAATGTTGTTTGGGCAGAAGTGAAAAACAGGGTGATAGTACTGCGGATAGAGTATGTGTCCGTTTGTGTCAGAAGTCATGGTTTGAAACCAATGGCCTTTCAAATAAAAACCAGTCAGTTCTGGATCAACTACTGTGAAGTCATTAATTTTCATTGGAATTAATTTTCGTTATTTATTGTTCAAGGACGTATCTGTGGGGACTTATTATTGTTGACAACCAATACGAAAACATTGAAAGCTGAATATTTCAAATACAGTCAAACCTGTCTTAATCTGCCAGCCAAGGGAAGAAGCAAAAAATGGACTTTTAAAACAGGTTTAATTGCTCTGAAAGGATAGAAATAGGAAATAGCAAATGTGGCTGCTTAAACAAGTGGCTGTTTAATAGAGGTGACCACTTACACAGGTTTTATTGTACATAAGTAAACAACAGCTACCAGCATACACAACACTCAATGTATATCACAAAACGAATGTAGTGAGTCGATTTATTAGATTAATATACAAACAACATAACTAGAAGACGTGTTATAAGTTGATTGCTTAATGTCGAGTCAAAATTTCATAATTAGTTATATGCATACATTATTTAAATGAAAAGAGCGGAAGATTATATATATGTTAAACTATTGAAATCACATTTTAACATATCAATACACTTACTCTAACATGTATCCATTGATAGTAACAAAATGCACAAGTTCCCTGCAAAATCAACTTAAATCAATCCCCCATGAAAATTAATGATTTCGCAGTATATGTTTCTGTACATGATAACTGTATTTCTGTACATTTTGCTCTCATCTGTATGTTTCTGTATGGTTTGTACTGCAAATTGACTGTATGTATCTATGCATTTTTACTGTCAACTATATGTCACTGTACATAAAATGTATGTTGCTGTACATTTACTGCATGTTGCTGTACATTAACTGTCATCTGTATGTTTCTGTATATTTCTGCTGTCATATGTATGTTTCTGTACATTTCTACTGTAATATGTATGTTTCTGTACATTAACTGTCATCTGTATGTTTCTGTATATTTCTACTGTCATATGTATGTTTCTGTACATTACTACTGTCATATGTATGTTTATGTACATTAACTGTCATCTGTATTTTTTTTATATCTTTGCTGTCATATGTATGTTTCCTGTACATTTCTGCTGTCGTATGTATGTTTCCTGTGCATTTCTGTTATCATATGTATGTTTCCTGTACATTTCTGCTGTCATATGTATGTTTCCTGTATATTTCTGCTGTCATATATATGTTTCTGTACATAACTACTGTCATATGTATGTCTTTCTATATTCTATTGTTATATGTATGTTTATGAACATACCTACTGTCATGTATGTTTCTGTACATTACTACTGTCATATATATGTTTCCTGTATATTTCTGTTGTCGTATGTATGTTTCCTGTACATTTCTGCTGTCATATGTATGTTTCTTGTACATTTCTGCTGTCATATGTATGTTTCCTGTACATTTCTGCTCGTATGTATGTTTCCTGTACATTTCTGCTGTCGTATGTATGTATGTTTCCTGTACATTTCTGTTTTCTGTACAATTCTGCTGTTGTATGTATGCTTCCTGTACATTTCTGCTGTCATATTTGTATGTTTGTTTACATTCTTCTGTTATATGTATGTTTCTATATGTTCTACTGTCATGAATGTTTCTGTACATTACTACTGTCATCTGTTTGTTTATGTACATTTACTGTCATCTTTTTATTTCTTGGTATGTTTCTCTATGTTCTTCCCAATAGGAGGAAGATGAGGAATACAATTACGAGGAGGAAGATGAGGATTATGACAAATATGATAAAGACGTATGTGATCACAGGTTGCGTCACACTTCTCTATAACCTCCACAGGTCATGCAGTCGTGTACCCCAGTCACATGGTTACTGTCATTAACACGTAAACCTGGTCATGAAGTCATCTACAACTTTGACTGTTGCTCTAAATCTTGAATTCAAGTTTAAATTCAAATTTTAACCTCTTTGGATAAGAACAAGAAGATTTCTTCTATTGTTCTTATCCTATTCTTGTTATTTTACAATCATTTTGAAATATTTTGAAAAGTAGAAAAATATTGGAAAACTAAATTTTAACCTAAATGAATTAAAAAAGTATTACAATTATATTCTTTTAAAAATTATCAATTGGGATGTTGTTGCTATTTACAGAATATATTTAATTTAATTTTGTTTTACACAAAATGAAAAAAAAAGAGATACATACAATTTACAATGGCCAGATCCGGCTAGCCCAGTCACTAACACATCTGATTGTCGGTCCTGTGGGCATGAGTATGAATTCCCATCTTGTCACAGTCTCATGAACGTTGTTCTACAGCCACAAGTTTCCCACCTCTAAATATGTGGGGAAGTAGTTAGTAGACCTGCAGAGATATGGTGGGTGGAGTATTGGTTTACCACCTAGTGGATGTCGGGAATGATGATTATGTGTGTTGACCGCCATTAAATAACTGAATTACTATTGCAAAAAAGGAAATAAACAACAACAATTAGTCCAAGCAATGTACATAATCATTCATATATGACACCTGTCCGCAAACAATTTACATTTTTGATCCGAGTTTTAGATATTAAGACCTGGGATTCATTTCAATTAACTGTTCAATTAATAATTTTATAATCTTACCCACCCAGCAAATGAGCGGGGTGTTTGCAATTTCCGAGACTGCAAACTACCATCATATTGGTAAATCACTTTTTGCCAAATCAGTTTTGGCCACTTACGCCAGAGGTTGCGGGTTTGATCTCTAGCTCGACCTGATGCGTCTAAATGAACAACATAAAACACTCAGTAATGGTTCTATCCAGGAAGGGGACTGGAGAATGGTTCATTTAAACTTTAAACTAAAAAAATTAGCATAATCTTTATTCAAGTATTATTTCAGTTATTCTCTCCTGAGTTATGATTAAGGGGTCAAATGTTACGATACCCCACCCATTCACATTAAATGTTGACACCGTGGTGACCAGTCCAAGAACTATCAAGCTAAAATGAATTAGTATAAACTATGAGAGTACTGAGCACAGTCAAGGTTTCATTGACCTAATTTTGAACAAATGACAGATACGCTGCTGACCTGTTTGGTGCCGCAAGATGTGATGTTGCCTGTGTGATTAGTGAATGTGCTACATATTGTTTTCTTTTATGTTTAACAAATTTGAATCGCCAGCTTCTACTGAGTCGTATAACGTGAGTGAAACAAAAATGAATCGCAAAAGATATCAAGAATACTGGGTTTAGTGCCTTTGCCTACAAAGTTTATTAGGTGAGGCTTAGAAAAGGTAACATTGGCGAGGCTCTGTCTGGCAGTTGTTCTGTTTTTGTGTGAAAACCTGATAAACTTTGTAGGCAAAGGCACTAACCTTGTATTCTATTTATCCTGTTAAATAAGCAAGTAACGTATTGATGAATAAAGGATTGAGCTAGCAGAACTAAGCTTCTAATTATTAATAAAAAAAAACAATCAAGTCTGTTTATTTGTTACTTATTTTAATAAATGATAGTAGTTCTGACAATGCATCAATTATAGTCACAACATCTAAGACACTAAAATTTACACGAAGAAATCCAAATAATCTGAAATTGAAATTTATTTGGTAACCTGATTTATTAGGTCACAGCTTTATTATGTCTAATAATGACTGATGATGGAAAAAACACCACCCAGCCACTCAGTCACTCGGAAGTGAATGCAATAAAAATCTTTATGTTGCTATATTGCTCTTAATTTCTTCAAAAAGTTGTTTTTCTTGACAATCCCACCGCAGAAGGCATACATGTATATTCCAAGATATTTTGGACAAAATGGATGAACAGACAATCATCTGGACATTTAATTTTTTTATATACATGTATGTCATTATAAATAAATTTGAATTAATTGTAATTTCTAAACAATTAATTTTCAGTATTTTTCTTGTTAATTAAAAGGTTACTCATTACTTAGTAATGATTTTCAAATCTAAACAGTCTATGATTGACACATTATTTAAAGGTATGTTCAACATTTTTCAGATTTATTATAAGCAGGAGGTGGAATTTAAGTTATTTTGCAATATTGTAAAGCACAATACTTTATCCAATTGAACGTGTCCTCTGCCTCACCTGATACTTGAATCTGTATGACGGATGCCCAAACAAATTGCTGTATACGTTTGCTTTATAAGTGGGCAGTAGTACAGTGGGTAAAGTGTTGCCACTCGTGCTGGAGGTTGTGGGTTCAATCCCCAGGTTGGCCCAATAACCTCACCAAACAACACTCAGTACTGGTTCTTCCCAGGAAGCAAACTCGAGACGGGTTCATATAAGCTCTGAGCATGCTTTGCAAGCGAGCTAAAATAAATTAGTATTAACTGAACAATTTTCTGAATTCCCGCGAGAAATCGATGTTTAATAGGTTAAATACATAAAAATGTCTTCCGCAATAAAAAAAAAAGGCTGCCATGCATGTAATTGTAAGTAAAAATCATGTAATCAATCAGTTAAGAATATTAATCAATTTATCAATCTCACAAGTTCATTCATGGAATCAGTCATTGAATTTGTTATTTGATTCAAAGCTTATCTCTTGGAGGAAAAGTTGGAACTGACTGTTCAAATTTGTTATACACTCGTAGTTGTCATGGATACCCTTTTTATACCACATTACCTTTTTATACCCTGTGTGTACCATTGCTAATTTGTTGTTTGTTGTTTTGGCTATGGCATCTGATTTTGTCTATGCTGTTACAGGTAGTTTCTGTATTCTTTTTATCCTAGATATATATATATATAGATAATTTTTTCAACTCGCTTGAGCCAAAGGCTCACAGGTGAGCTTTTGTGATCGCCTGGTGTCTGTTGTCCGTCATTAACTTTTAGCTTCTAACAACTTCTTCTCTGAAACCACTGGGCCAATTTTGATATAACTTCACAGAAATGTTCCTTGGGTGACCCTCTACCAAGTTTGTTCAAGCCATCTTGATTCGTCATAAAACATGGCCGCCAGGGGGCAGGGCAGTTTTAATTAGTAAAAACTTACAAAATCTTCTTGTCAGAAACTGCTAGCTCGATTTTAAAATAATTTACAGAAATGTTCCTTGGAGGACCCTTCATCAAGTTTGTTCAATCTGTAGTGATTTGTCAAAAAACATGGCAGCCAGGGGTTGGGGTTAGTTTACTAAATAAGCTTTAGTAAAAACTAAGAAAATTTTCTTGTCAGAAACCACTGGATTGATTTTAAAACAATTTCACAAAAATGTTCCTTTGGTGACCCTTTACCAAGTTTGTTCAAGCCGTTGTGATTTTTTTAAAAACATAACAGCCACAGTGAGGTGCTAGTTTACTATATAGGCAGCTATAGTAAAAACTTCAAAAGCCTTCTTGTCAGAATCTACTGACCTGATTTCGTTTCACTGACATTTACCATGGGTGATCCTCTACCAAGTTTTAACTCTTCTACGCATCTGTTACATCTTTAAAACAAATCAAAATTCTAACTACTCACCCATCTCGTTTTTCTGGAATTTTGAGTGTACATGTATTATATAATCTACTTAAGTTGGGTGACTCAAGGTCAGTCAGGTGAGTGATATAGGGCCATCTTGGCCCTCTTGTTTCTATTTTATTTTGTTATTTGCATATAAAAAAAACTATTGAAAAAAAATGACATCTATTATAAAGATACATTGGACAATTGGAAACTCTGGTTGATGAGCAAGTTGCCATGGTAACAGTGTAGTTGTTTGGGATGGGCCAGGGGAGTAAACTGTAAAATGCTAAATATAATATAAAAAAAAAAAAAAATTATGAAAGTATAATTATCATGGAATGAAGTTTGCTTAAGTTTAATGTTATCACTTAAAGGTCAAAGTCAGTGTTTAATGAAAAGTGAAAAATAATTGAAATACTTAGTTGAAATTCTGCACTTTTGTTTTTATGGTACATGCTTAGCATATTAATTACTGCTTTTGACAAAGGTAAAGGTCAGTGTGGTGACCTCCGACATAAGTATCTTATTTGTGGTTGCTTTATTGGACTTCAACTTATCTTATGGATGTAAGGTATTATACCGGGTAAAAAAAGTTATTTCCAGTCTGGTACTGAAGTACTGAAGTGTAACATTACAAGTAAAAACAGTTCTATAAATACCTAATATCAGTACCCAAATAACTAATTGCATCAACCTAACATACCTGTGTGGATTAATTTTGTTGTTCACATAGAAAAATACTAACAACCCACACACCCACCTCTCTCTCTCTCTCTCTCTCTCTCTCTCTCTGGCATTAGGTCTCCACACGTGTGCATTTTGTCTGCATGAATATGTACTGCTGATTTTAAACTCTCTTTTTTGTACCTGAACTTTGTATCTATAGTTTACCATATAAAATTGATATTTATTCTCCCTTAAACAGGTTTTTAGTACAATCTTATATCAATTATCGGTTGCAAATTCAGAGATCGGTAACCAAGTACAAGTACCAGTAAAGTATTTCTTGTCTTGAAGTTTGTATCTGTTTATTTTATGAAGTTTTTTTTTTTATATGTAGTTAAACCTGTCTTAAGCAGCCAGTTAAGGGAATGAATGAAAGTGGCCTTTTAAGGCAGGTTGTTGCTTTATACAGGTTAATTTGCTCTGAAATCATTGAAATGGGAAATAGCAATTGTGGCTGCTTAAGACAAGCGGCTACTTAATAGAGGGGACCGCTTATACAGGTTTGACTGTACATGTAAATACATGAAGTTTACTGTATTTACCCTTTATATTGGGACAGCAACAAATAATTAATTAAAGTTTTTGCTGTCCCAATACTTATTGTAAAAAATAATTATTTTTTACTGTCCCAATATATAGGGTAAATATGGTAATTTCTTCCCAATACATAGGGTAAATATGGCAATTTCATCCCAATACTTAGGTTAAATATGGTAATTTTGTTATGTCTATGTATCATATTATGCAGTTCCGTATTTTAAAAAAATATTTCTTTTACTGTCCCAATAAATAGGGTAAATATGGTATAATCTGTTGCTAGTGATGGATAGCTGTCGGGGAGTCTGGTTACTATAGGGCTAAATATACTGTAAACTTTTAAATTTACTACCGTATAATTATGAGGTTTACAATGGTTGCAAAAAAATTTTTGTGTCACGGTAATAACAAATTTGTGATCATTGAAACCATCAAAATACTGTCGCAAATTTCAAAATTACAGTATACTTAACCCTATATTAACACATTTACAGGTTTATAATTGGACCAAGTTATTTTAGCGACTTGTGCTTAAATTTAATTACCGTCTAGCCGAATGACACAGAAAATGATGCACAATGAAAGTAGTTCCTGGTAAAAATCAAACTAAATCATCAAAGTGTCTTTATATATTATTATATTTTAATAATAAATAGTAAATTTGAATTGACATACAAAATTATTTAAACTACTGTTTACACTATTTTTGGTGACGTTGTAAACAAATGACGTAGTTATGTATCGAATGCAAAAACGTGGCGATTTTACCGTCGGTATATGCAGCTTTTAATACTTGCAATCTAAGAGCATCAACCAAAGAAATCACAGGAAATTTCTGAAGTTTCTGAAGGGTGTTAGAATGTGAGTTTACTATGGATAACTTTATCATACAGTCAAGCCTGCCTTAAGCAGCCAGCCAAAGGAATGAGCAAAAGTGACCTTTTAAGACGGGTTGTTGCTTAATATAGGTTAATTCATAAAAATGGGAAAAAAGCAGATGTGGCTGCTTAAGACAAATGGCTGCTCAATATAGGTGACCGCTTACACTGGTTTGACTGTAGTTTAATATCAGAATGAAATAATTTATTGTTTTAAAATGTTTCATTCTCGGCTCATGTTTTTTTGCTAATAAATTTTTATGTGTGTTTCTTTTTACTTTTTTGATATTTACTTTTAAAAAAGATTACTACTAGATTGTAATATACCATTGTGATGGTGGATATTTAATGATATATTAACCACAGCAGGGGTCTAGTGGTAGAGTGTCCGCCTTGCATGCGGAAGGCTGTGGGTTCGATCCCCAGCCGGGTCATATCTAATACTTAAAAATGATTGTACCATTGTAAAGCTTCCTTGGTGCTCAGTATTTAGGGGATAATTAGGGCTGATGGCCCAGTGTTAGTATAATGTGATTGGGTGGGGTATCATACCATGTGTCTGTGGTATGATACTCCAGTGTGGCAGCACTCAGAAAACTTATTCAAGTAGACACTTTGGCAATTGACTGAAAAATTATTGAAAGCGAGACTTAAAACACCAAACATGTACAACGAAAACTAACACATTGCTATATACAAATACATACCATTGAAAAGTTGATGATCAACTTTTATCAGAAATTATATACTGAGAATTAACTTTTACCAGAAATTATATACTGATACTCAACTTTTACCAGAAATTATATACTGATACTCGACTTTTACCAGAAATTATATATTAAAAATCAACTTTTACCAGAAATTATATACTGATACTCGACTTTTACCGGAAATTATATACTGATACTCGACTTTTACCAGAAATTATATACTGATACTCGACTTTTACCGGAAATGCTATACTTATATACTGGTACTCGACTTTTATCGGAAATTATATACTGATACTCGACTTTTACCGGAAATTATATACTTATATACTGGTACTCGACTTTTACCGGAAATTATATACTGATACTCGATTTTTACCGGAAATTATATACTTATATACTGGTACTCGACTTTTACCGGAAATTATATACTGATACCCGACTTTTACCTGAAATTATATACTTATATACTGGTACTCGACTTTTACTTGAAATTATATACTAATACTAGACTTTTACCGGAAATTATATATTGAAAATCAACTTTTTACCAGAAATTATATACTCATACTCAACTTTTACCAGAAATTGTATATTGAAAATCAACTTTTACCATAAATTATATATTGAAAATCAACTTTTACCAGAAATTATATACTGGCTTGACTTTTACCGGAAATTATATACTGATAATCAACTTTTACCAGAAATTATATGCTGAAAATCAACTTTTACCAGAAATAATATATTAGGAATTATTTTCTAATGATTAGTGTGTACTAGAATTTATTTCCTGATGGTCAATGTGTGCTTAGAATTATATCATGCTAATAAGTGATAATAAGTGTGTGCTAGGAATTATTTCATGATAATTAGTGTGTACTAGGAATTATTTCATGATGATAAGTATTACTTAGAATTATTTCATTATGATCAGTGTATACTAGGAATTATTTCATAATAATCAGTGTGTTCTAGGAATTATTTCATGATGATCAGTGTGTGCTAGGAATTATTTCATGATAATTAGTGTGTGTTAGGAATTATTTCATGATGATCAGTGTGTACTAGGAATTATTTCATGATGATTAGTATTACTAAGAATTATTTCATTATGATCAGTGTAAACTAGGAATTATTTCATAATAATCAGTGTGTTCTAGGAATTATTTCATAATAATCAGTGTGTTCTAGGAATTATTTCATGATAATAAGTGTGTGCTAGGAATTATTTCATGATGATCAGTGTGTACTAGGAATTATTTCATGAAAATCAGTGTGTACTAGGAATTATTTCATGATGATCAGTGTGTACTAATAATTATTTCATGATAATTAGTGTGTGCTAGGAATTATTTCATGATGATCAGTGTGTGCTAGGAATTATTTCATGATAGTTATTGTGGTAGGAATAATTTCATGATGATCAGTGTGTGCTAGGAATTATTTCATAATAATCAGTGTGTGCTAGGAATTATTTCATAGTGATCAGTGTGTACTAGGAATTATTTCATGATAATTAGTGTGGTAGGAATAATTTCATGATGATCAGTGTGTGCTAGGAATTATTTCATGATACTTGGTGTGCTAGTGATTATTTCATGATGATCAGTGTGTGCTAGGAATTATTTCATGATACTTGGTGTGCTAGGAATTATTTCATGATGATCAGTGTGTGCTAGGAACTATTTCATGATAATTAGTGTGGTAGGAATAATTTCATGATGATCATTGAGTGCTAGGAATTATTTCATGATAATTAGTGTGTGCTAGGAATTATTTCATGGTGATCAGTGTGTACTAGGAATTATTTCATGATGCTCAGTGTGTACTAGGAATTATTTCATGGTGATCAGTGTGTGCTAGGAATCATTTCATGATGATCAGTGTGTTCTAATAATTATTTCATGATAATTAGTGTGGTAGGAATAATTTCATGATGATCAGTGTGTGCTAGGAATTATTTCATGATGATCAGTGTGTGCTAGGAATTATTTCATGATATTTAGTGTGCTAGGAATTATTTCATGATGACCAGTGTGTGCTAGGAACTATTTCATAATTAGTTTCATAGGAATAATTTCATGATGATCAGTGTGTGCTAGGAATTATTTCATGATAATAAGTGTGTGCTGGGAATAATTTCATGATGATCAGTGTTGGCTAGGAATTATTTCATGATAATAAGTGTGTGCTAAGAATAATTTCATGATGATCAGTGTTGGCTAGGAATTATTTCATGATAATTAGTGTGTGCTAGGAATTATTTCATGATGACCAGTGTGTACTTGGAATTATTTCATAATAATTAGTGTGTGCTAGGAATTATTTCATGATGATCAGTGTGTACTAGGAATTATTTCATGATAATTATTGTGGTAGGAATAATTTCATGATGATCAGTTTGTGCTAGGAATTATTTCATGATACTAAGTCTGCTAGAATTATTTCATGATATCAGTGTTGGCTCGGAATTATTTCATGATAATTAGTGTGCTAGGAATTATTTTATGATGATCAGTTTGTGCTAGGAATTATTTCATGATAATTAGTGTGCTAGGAATTATTTCATGATGATCAGTTTGTGCTAGGAATTATTTCATGATAATTAGTGTGCTAGGAATTATTTTATGATGATCAGTTTGTGCTAGGAATTATTTCATGATAATTAGTGTGCTAGGATTATTTTATGATGATCAGTGTGTGCTAGGAATTATTTTATGATAATTATTATACCCCGAACAAACGAAGTTTGAGGGGGTATATTGGAGTCACCCTGTGGTCGGTCTGTCGGTTGGTCTGTCCGTTGCAATTTTCCTTGTCCGGAGCATCACTTGAAAAGTATTGGATGGAATTTCATCAAATGTCATACAATTGTAGAATATAATGAGAGGAAGTGCAGTGTACAAGAAACATAACTCTATTCTTGCTAATTACAGAGTTATTGCCCTTTGATATTTTTTCTTGTCCGAAACATAACTTGAAAAGTACCGGATGGAATTTCATCAAGCTTCATACAATGGTAGAATATAATGAGAGGAAGTGCAGTGTACAAGAAACATAACTCTATTCTTGCTAATCACAGAGTTATTGCCCTTTGATATATTTCCCTTGTCCGGAGAATTACTTTTATGGTACTGGATGGAATTTCATCAAACTTCATACAATGGTAAACCATTTTCTGTCATGGCGGTGTTCGGGGGTATTCATCACCTTCAGTGATAGCTCTAGTTGTACTAGGAATTATTTCATGATGATCAGTTTGTGCTTGGAATTATTTCATGATAATTAGTGTGCTAGGAATTATTTTATGATGATCAGTTTGTGCTAGGAATTATTTCATGATAATTAGTGTGCTTGGGTTATTTTATGATGATCAGTGTGTGCTAGGAATTATTTCATGATAATTAGTGTGCTTGGGTTATTTTATGATGATCAGTGTGTGCTAGGAATTATTTTATGATAAATAGTGTGCTAGGAACTATTTCATGATAGTCATTATATACTAGGAATTATTTCATGATAGTCACTATGTACTTGAAATTATTTCATGATAATCATGTGCTAGGAATTATTTCATGATAGTCATTATAATATACTAGGAATTATTTCATGATAGTCATTATATACTAGGAATTATTTCATGATAGTCACTATGTACTTGAAATTATTTACTGATAGTTATTGCCTGAGTGTGTTCCAGTGATGAATGACTGATGGTTTTTGTTTATCATTGTAGGATAAGGACAACAAAGGCGAGATTTTGAAGGAAGAAAATGGGATAGATGAGATGCAGATGAAGCTAGAGAATGACGAGCTGCAATAATTTCCACATTCATCATTTTTTCATATCGAGATGTCAGTGACAACATTGATGTTTGATTTTAGTTCTTTACTTCATGTGAACTTTACTGAAGTTTTTCCTCACATTCCACTTTTAGTGCCAGTTTGGCTTCAGCATTAATTGACCTGACGTGAAAGCAACTATCACTTCATCCCCTGGCCATGTGGCTTTGTTTATCCAAGTAAATACAATGTAATACAATGTGGTGTTTACTTGAGACCTTTAGTTTGTCTGAGGAAAATGGCCACATAGCAACCAATTTGGATCACTGATTGATTGGATTATCGACTTGTTTGTTTGACAGCGTCAGGTCAATCATGCTGATATGCTTGGTTTACTGCAATTAAACAGAATATATGGAATGGTTGGCTATTACATAGAACTTCATATCTACTAATTTTGTTTTTTTTAGGTGTTACAGTTCAACAAATACTTTCTGCTCTCAGATGATCTCAGCTTACTGCTTTTTGAAATGAAAATGCTATGTAAACTATCTAGGAGAAATTTGTAAAGTCACCTCCGCAATATTGGAAGTACTATTAAATTATTCTATAAGCTGTTTGCCAAGAATTTTAGCAAGCGTTCAGTTAATTTCTATTTTTGAAACATTAGCTAACAAAGAAAACATTAACTGTTAATATTCTGTCAAATTAATTTCCATTTGGATGCATTAGCTAACAAAGAAAACATAAATGTTAATAATAATATACCATACAGTTAATTTCCATTTGGAAATGTTAGCTAACAAAGAAAACTTTTGCTTCTTATGAACTTGACCCAGATTTTGGTAAAAAGCAAAACTTTAATCACGTGTCATAAAACAGAGATGTCTTTGTTATTGCTTATATTTCTTTTTATTTTATTCTATATTTGCAACATCTTGGCAGAACAGTTTTTATTTAGACTGCAACTATACAGTTTCTCACCCTTATCACTCATTGCGCAATCGAACAGCTGATTAAAGTTTATAATTATAGTTGTACGATTTTTACACCAAAATCTCTTTGCTGCCTCTCATTATATTGAATTCCATTGTTGCTTGTAGTAGTGGAAGTGACATAACTGTGTCTGTGATTTCTTTTTTTTTTTGAAAAATATTCACGTTTAGTATTTCTATCATTAAATTTTATTGTTGTTGAAATTTTCAGCACAAAATTGTCACCCAGTCTTTTGGATGGTATAATTAATGTCTATAAAAGAAAAGGAGTATGTTTTTATCAGTCATGGACTGGCTCTTTGGAGAACAATATATGATCAGAGAGAAAAAAAAGGGTCTTTAAAAAATTTCTTGAAAGATAACAAAATATACCATATTTGATGAAAAACTAACTGGTTGTTTTACCGCAATTATAAGCTCTGCTGCATATAATTATATAAAGTTTATTTCATTTTCCAAGTTTTATTTTTATCTACCAGGTAGGTAGCTTCACTGTTCCTAGATAGAGGATTTTCTTGAATATTTTCAGATTGAAAGATATATACATATATTGAATATATTATGTATATTGAAAATGTTAACATGTAAGAAAAATCTAAACTATTATTGTAGAAGGGAGTTATTGATTGGAGCAAATAAATGTTTTTATGATGTTGTTCTAGTACGAAAAACTGCTCATAAAAAACCTTTATGTTATTACATTTGTATACACATGTTAGAATATCGTTCAGCAATCAACACATCATGGTTTGTTATTGGAATATGATTAAAAACAAAAAATGTTTGTGTCTTTGTTTAATATAACCAAACATAACGATAAAAAAAAACATATGATACTAAACTTTCATATTTAAAGCCATTATGTACATAAATGTAAAATGGGGTCAGTTGGAAATTAAGCAAAGTTTACAGAACAAATAATTTACTGTATTATCTCAAAGAGAGCCTTTGTGAACAAAAATGAATGAGTCACAAAGTTTCTTACAACTTGTGACAGTTTGAACACTAAAGCATATTACAAAGTTGATGTGATTTCTATATTGTTTAGGTTATTCTGTGTTATTAGGAATTTTGTTGGCAATGTGTGGGTATTTATTTACAAAGGCATTTTTTTTTTTAAATGATCAAAATTTAAAGGTTGTTAATGAACATGATCCATTGGGATGGATTTAATACTAATACAAAAATCTTACTATCCCTGTTAAATGCCCCCAGACACTGTACATTTTTCAAAAAGGGACATCGAAAACTTTTATATGAAACCAAAAAAAAATAAGAAAATAAAACATAAATGATGGGCAGTTAGCTTGTAAAGAGCTCAAATCAGAACTTAGGCTCTCAAAACAGCTAAGGAGCTCATAAACAGAGCTAAAGCACTCAAAACAGAGCCTAAGCACCCAAAATGGAGCCAAAGAGCTCAAAAACAGAGCTTAACTACCTTCTTTGTTAATATGTTACATTTTTAATTTGGAAATCAGCAACACAAGGTTGTTAACATCGAAACTTTTCATTTGAAAAAAAAAATTGACAATAAAAAACAAACCTTTTGTTTATTGACAACACTTTGATCTGGTTCACATGACGGATGTAAATACATATTGCCTCTTATCTGACAAATGGGCAAAAGAAATTAAGTTTAAATGTTTTGTTTGTGATATATATATATATATATATATATATATATATACATACATATATATATATATATATATATATATATATATATATATATATATATATATATATATATTGTGTTAATGACTTATATAACTAGTAAACCATTGTATTTGTGTTTACCATGTAAACAGTCCCGTATATTTGTACAAAATGCTCATTATTATTATATTAGTATGAACTTGTGTTTTTACCCGTACATGAAATTATGAAAAGTTATCTTTTTATTCCTTACATGTTGGATGTATCAATTCCTCTCTTGCAATTGAATGAATGGATGATTCTTGGCAATCAATTAAATATTTTTAATGGGTGATTCTTAGTTACCAATTAAATCTTTTTAATGGATTGTTCTTAGTTGCCAATTAAATCTTTTTAATGGGTAATTCTAAGTTACCAATTAAACTTTTTTCAGCGCGTTGATATCATTTGTAAGTTAACAAATATATAAATATTAGATTAATTTCTAGCAGCGGGATGTTTAGCTTTTGATTTTACAATTTAATATATTAAAAGTTATTTACATGAAAACGTTCTGAACTTACTTGTTCTGCTTACAAATGTTTTTTTTTTATTTTTCTATGATAAATTAAGGTACTTGAACTGTGTCCAAGTAAAACTATATATTGATGATGAAAAATACATTAATGATTCTTTTACAAGTGAAATATAGATTATTTGATTTCAAGCAAATGTGTGGTAGGGAAGGTATTGTTACTTTGCTTTCATGTAAATATATTGAAAGTTTGCTTTTAAGTAATTATATTGAAATTTTGCTTTCAAGTAAATAAATCAATACTTTGCATTCAAGTAAAGATACTATTGAAAGTTAAGTATCAAGTAAATGTTACAAGTAAAAGTATTGGTACTTTGCTTTCAATTAAATATATTGAAAGTTTGATTTCAAGTAATAAAATCAGTACTTCAGATGTTTTTATTGTTTTCCTACAGATAATAGAATTGATCCTTTGCTTGGCAACTAAATATTTTGATTTTGATACTTCTCTTATAAATAAATGTCTTTGTTATTTACATGTAAGCAAATCTAATGGTTAATATATTGATAGTTTGTGGGTTGTAAATGTATAAATGTGATGTACAGTGTTTACATCAGTTTTATTTATATCAACATGGGAACCGTAACATTCCATTGTCATGGGAGAAGTGCATTTTTTTCGTATTAAGAGGGACATAAATTATCATTGTTTCGCATACTGACGGTCCTATGTTTGGATGTCATTGTGGGGTCATTGTGAAGGTCATCTGCATGATCAACCTGTTGCTAATACGTTAGCAGTTCCTTCATGAACATTCTGTTACCAAAATTAGCATTTTCTTCATGAACAATTTGTTACTAAAATTAGCATTTTCTTCATGATTGATCTGTTACTAAAATTAGCATTTCCTTCATGATTGATCTGTTAATAAAATTAGCAATTCCTTCACGATTTATCGTTGCTAAAATTAGCATTTTCTTCATGATTGATCTGTTACTAAAATTAGCATTTCCTTCATAATTGATCTGTTAATAAAATTAGCAATTCCTTCACGATTTATCTGTTGCTAAAATTAGCATTTTCTTCATGATTGATCTGTTACTAAAATTAGCATTTCCTTCATGATTGATCTGTTACTAAAATTAGCAATTCCTCCATGATTGATCTGTTACTAAAATTAGCAATTCCTTCATAATTGATCTGTTACTAAAATTAGCATTTCCTTCATAATTGATCTGTTAATAAAATTAGCAATTCCTTCACGATTTATTTGTTGCTAAAATTAGCATTTTCTTCATGATTGATCTGTTACTAAAATTAGCAATTCCTCCATGATTGATCTGTTACTAAAATTAGCAATTCCTCCATGATTGATCTGTTACTAAAATGAGCAATAACTTCATGACTGATCTGTAACTAAAATAAGTAATTTTATGATTGATCTGTTACTAAAATTAACATTTCCTTCAACTTTTTATGTTCCTCACACTTCTAGTATATTGATATACTTTTGTAGAAGTCGTGTGTATACAGGTCAAAGGCAATATCACTGAGATAGATAGGAAAGTTTTTAAATCTACTTATCTCACCTGTCAAGTTTTTATTGAAAGAGACAGAGAGAGGAACAGGTTCGAATCTATTTATTTCTCACCTATTGAGTTGTTATTCAAGCAATGAGATAGAGAGAGGAAGGGGTTTAATTTATATTTACAGTTCAACTGTTATTACTCGAGCAATGATGAGGTTGGTTGGTTGCACATTTTTTTACCATAATGTGTAGATCATATTGAGCATTACAATTTTATTACCATGTGTCAGTCATATTGAGAAATACATGTGCACTCATCTGCATAATAGATAAAAATGTGAACATCTTGCATAGATAAAATACAACTGTATTGTATAAGTATAATTGTGGATAATTATTCAATGAGAGATCAGTATAAGCCTTCCTGCAGCTGGTGTGAGTCACTGACAGGAAGGGAGATAACTGCAATCTTGCTTCTTCCAGCAATGCCACATGCTCCTACTGAATAATGTGTGTAATTGCATAATAAACAATTCCAGTTTTCTGGTTTTGTCAGTGTACATAGTTAGTTAACCATCTGTATCATTAATACTTGTAGACTGATTATATTGTCACACTAAACCAATGCAAGAAATACATGAGACGGATATGTTAGTCCTGTGTTAGTAGTAACAGAGTTAACAGATGCAAGATACAAGAAACGTTATTTTGTGTTGGATAAACAAAGTGCATTGTGAACTACACTGTGTAACTTGGATCCAGATTTTGCAGAATTTTATTCATAATTCATAAACATGTATGTTTATGCTTTCTGAATTTTGTGGTTGTGTATTTGTCATGTATCTCAATTTTGCTGTTGTAATACTTCACCAGTATTGTTATGCATGAACGATTTTTATTATAATTTTCATTAATGTAGTCTACAAAAGTAGACCTTTTCATTGCCATGCAGTCATGCAATTGTTGGACATCTCAATATTGTTGTTGTTGTACCTTTACAAATTTGGTGAAACACTCCAACATTAGTTGTTGTAATACCTCTAATATTATTGTTGTAATACCTCTAATATTGTTATTATTTATGTAATACCACTAATATTAATATATTATTGGTGTGATACATCTAATATTAATATATTATTGCTGCAATACCTCTAATATTAATATATTATTGGTGGGATACCTCTTATATTAATATGTATTGTAGTAATACCTCTTATATTTAAGTTGTTGTAATACCTCTAATACTATTGGTGTTATACATTTATTATTGGTGTAATACCTCTAATATTATAAGTGTAATGTCTCTAATATTATTGTTGTAATACATCTAATATTATTCTTGTAATACATTAACACTTTGCTATAACACATTAATTAATTCAACATTTATCAATATTTTGATCTTGTAATGATTTTCTTTCATTTCATACAAAATACGACACTTCAGTTTTAAATTTTGAAAAATAAATTGCACCCCCTCCCCATTCCAGACCCTATTTTAAGACAAATTTTGAAAATGAATTTGGAATCAATTTTTTATTGGGTCTACAAGAGGAACGCCATTTTGTACAAAGTTCAGGTCTCACGGCTGCTCTGTTGGTGCACTTGTACTCCTCAACTTATATCATGTACCTATTAATAGATTATATCATGTACCTATTCATAGATTATTATCATGTGCCTATTAATATATCATTCCATGTTCCTATTAACATATTATATGATATACCTATTAATAGATTATATAATGTACCTATTAATAGATTATATCATGTGCCTATTAATAGATTATATCATGTGGCTATTAATAGATTATATCATGTGGCTATTAAAAGATTATATCATGTGGCTATTAATAGATTATATCGTACCTATTAATAGATCATATCATGTACCTATTAATAGATTATATAATGTACCTATTAATAGCATTGCATAAATACAACACTTCATATCAACACTGAATCATTCACTATTGTTTTGTTTGTCTTGACATAGGGTCATTATGAACTTTAATCAATCAGAAGTGCTGGGACCGTCTGCATGTACCATGTCAGTACGACATATTGCTTGCCTGATCATGCGTATAATTATACTGGTGATGAGAATTGAATGCAAAACTCCATTCTTCTTCTTTATTTAAATGTTTGGATACATCATTTTTTTGCATTCAGTTCTTAAAATGTGATGAAATATGTAAAAGATTTTCATATGTTAGTAAAATATATGCTGGTTCACGAAATATATTGTATTGTGGGATTGATAATATTTTGGTGAATAAAATACACAACACTTGGCCCCTGGCTTTTTATTTATTTATTTATTTTAAACCCACATTAGAAAACAAAAATATGTTGAGTTAATAATCCATTAATAATTAACACTTTTAACATATAGGAAGTATAGAAATAGAAACAAACAAGAGCTGTCAAAGGACAGCACACTCCTTTTTGGAAGATTGTCTCAAAATAATGACTACAGATGGCTGAGATATGAGCTTTATAAAACAATAATCCAACTATAAAGTATAAAAAGGGCAATAATATAGCTTAAAACGGAGGAACCCCACTTGTGATTTTTTTGATTTTTTTTTTTAAATAGGGTTTAACGCCATTTTCAACACATTTCAGTTTATATATTTATGGTATTTCCAGTTTTACTGGTGGAGGAAGACCTCAGAATGAATCTGAGTAGAACCATCATACCAAAAGTAACTAGCAAACTTTCTCACATAAAGTTTTTGGAGCGAGTGGGACCCAAACCTACGACCTTAACAGTGAACAGTAAGTGATCTTGAGACGGTGCCTTTGACCTCTTTGCTACTCTTTTGTGATTCTAATGGTAGTTGAAACAGTTGTGATATTTCATATTTGTATAACTGGTAGTTACCAAGATGTCAGCCAATTTTCTGGTACATGTATTAAAGGGGCTATAATGCTACATGAAGTCAAAACCAAACTGTCCCAATTGTCCACTTGAGTCCTCTTTATAAGGTTGGCAAGACAAAATTATGTGAGTTTCATTGATATATGTTTGACTAGTATTTACTGAGAAAGGATCTTGTAATGAAACAAATTTTCTAAACAGAAAGGGCCACAATTCCACCTAAATATTAAAAGTGAGTTCTCAAGTGAGTACTCAATGGTGGTATTCACGAAGGCGAAATTTCATCGACGTCTGGGTAGTATTGAAGGGGCAATAATTCTGCCTAAAACCAAAATTGAGTTGCCTCACATTAATGTATGGGAAGTGGTTACTGACATACAAGCATGCAGAAATATTTAAACTGAATTTTCTCAGGATAAAAGGGGCCATAACTCTGCCTTAAATCCAAATGAAAATATCCCGTTTGACCTCTTGAGTATCTTTAATGGTAATGAAGACACAATAGAAGTTTTAATGATATATGGAAAGTGGTAAATGAGATATGGGAATGCCTAAAAAAAAGTTTAAAAATCCAAGAATAAAAAGGGCCATAATTCTGCCTAAAATCAAAATGGAGTTAGCCCGCTTGGCCCTTAAAGTCCCCTTTATGGTAAAAAACACTTGTGTGAAGTTTATTGATATATGGGTAGTGGTACTTGAGATATGATCATGTGTATCATCATGTAAATCTTTAAACAAACTTTCTTATTGTAGTATAAAAAATATACTTTTATTGAAGTATAAAATGGGTCATACATCTGCTGCAGTTAGAGGACTTGTCGGACCTTGAACCTTCAGTACACTTTATGGTAGTGAACACGCACATGAAGCTTCATTGATATATGGGTAGCGAACACGCATATGAAGTTTCATTGATATATGGCTAGTGAACACGTATATGAAGTTTCATTGATATATGGGTAGTGAACACACACATGGAGTTTCATTGATTTATGGGTTGTGAACACGCACATGAAGTTTCATTGATAAATGGATAGTGGTTACTGAAATATGAGCATGCATCAAAACTTTAACTGGCGCAAGTAAAATTGATCCCCTTTTTTTCAATAGTTAAGCTTAAAAATTAAAAAGGCCTAGTATGACTCACAACTAACGTCATTTATTTGTATTGTGCGGATAGCCAAATACTGGAATATTGTGTCTCTTTTTAATTAATTTTCATATGAAATAATTTCTTGTATACATCCAGACATCTCTTGTGCAGTATATTCCAGATAAATACTGAATTAAAGACATTTTTAAAATTAGTTTTTGCAAAATGTTATTTTACTATATAATATGAAAATGATGTTTTTCAACAATATTCATTAATTTTTGTTGGCCATCTCTACCAGACCTTCTTAACCAAAACAACAATTGTCGATCTTCAACATATTCTTGGTAAAATCATTACTGGGTAATTACATTTTTTTTTAAAATTTAGGATTATTTCTGAAAAAAATTGAAACTACATGTACATGTATCATCATCAAATTGTTCCAACTTGAGCATGGACATGAATGAAGATATTATGGCATACATATACAGTCAAACCTGTGTTAGTGGTCACCTCTATTAAGCAACCACTTGCCTAGACTGTACAAAAAGTTTATCTGACATCAAGAGAAATGAACATTCCTTGCTCACTTTCCACTTTAAAAGAGAACAAAACTTATATACAATAGAAGTAATTAAATATATTGACAAATGCTAATCATTACCGTGTTTGATATGAACTTTTTTGCAATTATAACAATGATGTCATAATACAGTCCAACCAGTTTTAGTGGTCAGCTCTATTAAGTAACCACTTTCCTTCAGCAGCCACATTCAATATTTCCCACTGTTAAGCTTTCAGAGCAAATTAACCTATATTTAACAACAACCTGTCTTAAAGAGTCCACTTTTGCTCTTTCCTTTGACTGGCTGCTTAAGACAGGTTTGACTGTATTTTAAAACATCATTGCTGCAGCGAAGTTAGCATGATCCAATATTTTTTATAAAAAAAATAGAAGAAACTGTGCAATTTTAAAATGGCATGGCATTACATAACGTTATATTTTATGACATGTATGTAATTCATGTTAAAAATAATATGTTACTAAATCCATTCATATAATTTATCAATGTCGATTTTACACCATCCATTACTATTGTCAAGTCATTTAAGTTAAAATGTATCAAAATGTTTAAAAAAACAGGTGTTAATATAATTGACATATTAACATCAAATAATCATATATACTGGTAGTATCGTATTATGTACCATATTCTTTTAAACATGTGATAAATCTAATTGTGCAAGTTACAATATAAAGTGAGATATTGATTTAGCTTACTGATATTGCATGTGATAGTCTACTTGATTTGTAATAAGTTAAAAGTGCAATTAATTTTTTTTATAATTAAGGATTTGATTGATTGATTGGTTGCCTCTATACACAAAGGATCACAATGGAAATAAGAGTTTATTCTTTTTTGTGTTATCCTTTATGGTGGTGTGTATGCCATGGCTCATTATGCCTCATGGATGTAATATTTTCATTTATTGTACACATTATTTTAATTGTTCGTGTATGCATTCTTCACTGAAATAAATCTCTCTATCTATCACCCAACCCAAAAATATTAACAATTGAAAATGTAAACATCTTGTATTAACCATAGCCCAGGATTAGAAATCATAGACATTGCTGTAGAGCCTACTATTTCGTCACACATGTCCATCATTATATCTGTGACATATCCATACTGCTGACACATTTGTCTGTATATAAATAAGCAACATTGTACTGACAAATTTATCTGTGTACAATCTTATAAGCCACATTCTGTTGACTTATTTATCTGTGTATAATAAGCAATGTTCTGTTGACGTATTTATCTATGTATGATAAGCAATGTTCTGTTGACATATTTATCTGTGTATAATAAGCAATGTTCTGTTGACGTATTTATCTGTGTATGATAAGCAATGTTCTGTTGACATATTTATCTGTGTATAATAAGCAACGTTCTGTTGACGTATTTATCTGTGTATGATAAGCAATGTTCTGTTGACATATTTATCTGTGTATTATAGGCAATGTTCACTTGGCATATTTATCTGTGTATTATTAGAATGTTCTCTTGGCATATTTATCTGTGTATTATAAGCAATGTTCTGTTGGCATATTTATCTGTGTATTATAAGGAATGTTCTTTTGGCATATTTATCTGTGTATTATAAGGAATGTTCTGTTGGCATATATATCTGTGTACAATAAGCCACTCTGTTGACATATTTATCTGTGTATAATAAGCAACACTATGTTTACATTTATCTGTGTTCAATAAGCTGCACTCTGTTGACATACTTATATGTGTACAATCTTATAAGCCACATTCTGTTGACATATTTATCTGTGTATAATAAGCAATGTTCTGTTGACATATTTATCTGTGTATTATAAGCAATGTTCTGTTGGCATATTTATCTGTATATTATAAGCAATGTTCTGTTGGCATATTTATCTGTGTATTATAAGCAATGTTCTGTTGGTGTATTTATCTGTGTATTATAAACAATGTTCTGTTGGCATATTTATCTGTGTATATTAAGCCACATTCTGTTGACATATTTTTCTGTGTATAATAAGCCACATTCTGTTGACATATTTATTTGTGTACAATAAGCCATACTCTGTTGACTTATTCATCTGTGTATAATAAGCCAAACTCTGTTGACATTTATCTGTGTATTATAAGCATCACTGTTGACACATTTATCTTTGTACAATATCATAAGCAACATTTTTTTGGCATATTTATCAGTGCACAATAAGTAAGCAACAGTTTGTTGACACATTAATCCATTTAATATAAGCAACATTTTGTTGACACATTTATCTGTGTACAATAAACATCACTCTATTAACACATTTATCTGTGTACAATAAACAACAGTCTGTGGACATATTTGTCAGCGTGCAGTAAGTCACATTCTGTAAACATATTTTTGTCTGAGTGCAATAAGCCACATTCTGTAAACATAGTTTTGTCTGTGTGCAATAAGCCACATTATGTAAACATAGTTTTGTCTGTGTGCAATAAGCCAATTCTGTAAACATATTTTTGTCTGTGTGCAGTAACCCACATTCTGTAAACATATTTTTTGTCTGAGTGTAATAAGCTTCATTCTGTTAACATATTTTTGTCAGTGTACAATAAACAACAGTCTGTGGACATATTTGTCAGCGTACAGTAAGTCACATTCTGTAAACATATTTTTGTCTGAGTGCAATAAGCCACATTCTGGAAACATATTTTTGTCTGTGTGCAATAAGCCACATTCTGTAAACATATTTTTTGTCTGAGTGCAATAAGCCACATTCTGTAAACATATTTTTGTCAGTGCAAAAGCCAAATTCTGTAACATATTTTTTGTCTGTGTGCAATAACCCACATTCTGTAAACATATTTTATCTGTGTGCAATAAGCCACATCCTGTAAGCTTATTTTTGTCATTTCCTTCTCATGATAAAGGTTTCCTCCTGAATCATCATCAACATGCTTAAAGGCAGTATATCAGGATAATTTGCTATAAATGTAAGGTATATATATATATATACATATGTAAGGTATAAATATATAAATGTAAGGTATATATATATATATATAAATGTAAGGTATATATATAAAATATAAATGTAAGGTTTATATATATATAAATGTATGGTATATATATAAATGTAAGGTATATATATAAAATATAAATGTAAGGTATATATATATATATAAATGTATGGTATATATATAAATGTAAGGTATATATATAAAATATAAATGTAAGGTATATATATAATATATATAACATAAGGTTATTTTACAGTGTTTTGTAAAATATGGGAATATATTGTACTCATACTATTATGGTGAAAATCATATTGGACAAGACGCCGTAGGAGACGAGTCTAATACAAAACACTGGAACATAATCTTTTTATTCTATACCTCAATCTCAGAGAAATTTGTCAAAAAAGAGTAAAGAAAAATCAAGATCCTTTTAAATAAATAAACCAGGAGTTCAAAGCGACAGATGCGGAACATTTTGTCAGTTGTTTGTTTTTATCGTTGAAATTTCTACTAAATTTATTTTTGTTTTTTTTTAATCGCTATCTTGAATTTTGAACTGTACAATATAAAATTTATTGGATCCAATTAACCAGTACATATTGTATGGTCACATGGTAACATCTGGGGTAGGTGATTGGCTAGTATAGAATATTATTATTAAGATGGATACAAAGCATCTCATTATCATTAATAAATAAAACATGAATTATTTTGGTGTTTCAAACGCACTAAAACTGATAATTTAATCAGAGTAATGAAACTGAAATGAAATCCCCATTCTAAAAAAAAGCAGCACTTGAATATTATTAACTTTAAACAATATTTTATTCACATAAGTACATATATTTAGCATACATTTAACAATGAAGCAATAAAGTCATACATCTAACACATTATGTGGAAAGGATACAGAAAAAAGCTTTCGAAGCTTGTGTGAATCTGCTTCCATTTGAAGACCTTTCTCTTGTCATACAGACAATTTCTAAGATAAAAAAGATTCTACAATATGTAAATCAGTGTGTCAATCAAAATGAAATCATGTGACTCGTTTGATGTCACAATATGTTGCTATTTTAAGCAGGAAATCTATTTTAGTCTAACCTGCGTGCGTAGCCCAAGTTAGGAAATCCCTATTCAATAAACTGTTTTGGCATGTTTAATGATAGTCTCTGGCCATAAGGTATCAGTGAGTATATGTAGGCATAATATATGGAAATAAAATGTTTTTAAAATTTTGAGAAATCCTGATATACTTTCTTTAAACATGTTTTTGTGTTACCAACTAACATCCTTCTGTATGTTCCCATGTAACCATAAAATGAGAAAAAACATTATATTTGAGGTGCTTAATTTTGAAAAATACATTCATTTCAACAGTACAGAATATAGCTACCATTTGAATTTAGGATAAAAAAATATGATTAATGTATAAAAGCATCTTAAATGTCCATAAAGTAATCTTAAAGTAAAATATACACTCATTATATTTGAAAAAAATGTTGTAGTTGGTTACAGAACTGTATGAACTGAAAAGGGGTGTGTGTGTGTGTGTTGGGTGGGGTCGGGGTCGGGGGGATCCCCAGAGCAAAGAAAATGTGCACATAATCACTTGATGTCTGTACAATCCACAAAGTTTCATAAGTTTCCAATAAAAATGCAGTTGCAAAGTTTTGTGACAAACTGACAAGCAAAATTCCAGAAATGTCTTTTATGCTACTAACATTGTCCAACTGTGACTTTAAAGTAATCAAAATCCTTCAGACAGACTTCAAACAATATTCCATATTCCAGACATATCTTTCATTTAAAAAAACATTATTCTATTTATACATGTCTTTCCATATAAACAACATCAGCTAGACAAGTATCACATGTAAACATTATTTAGACATGTCATCCATATAAACAACTTTAGTTAGACATGTCTCCCATGTAAATATTATTTAGACATGTCTTTCCATATAAACAACATTCTCCAGACATGTCTTCCATGTAAACAACATTCTCTAGACATGTCTTCCATGTAAACAACATTCTCCAGACATGTCTCCCATGTTACCAACATTCTCCAGACATGTCTCCCATGTAAACAACATTCTCGAGACATGTCTCCCATGTAACCAACATTCTCGAGACATATCTCCCATGTAACCAACATTCTCCAGACATGTATCTAATGTAACCAACATTTTCGAGACATGTCAATGAATGTAACCAACATTCCCCAGACATGTCTCCCATGTAAACAACATTCTCGAGACATGTCTCCCATATAACCAACATTCCTAAGTCATCTCCTATGTAACCAACATTCTCCAGACATGTCTCCCATGTAACAAACATTCCCAAGACATGTCTCCCATGAAACCAACATTCCCCAGACATGTCTCCCATGTTATCAATATTCCTGAAACATGTCTTCTAAGAAATCAACATTATCAAGGCTCTTGTTTACCAAGTAACCAAGGTAACTGAATTTGAATTTGATCAAAATGTATCGTCTATTCATCACTTAATGGAATCTGTAATCGATTCACTTCATGCCTGGACCTCCAGATCTTCACGGTTCCATCATCGCTGACAGTAACAAGATATTCCTGGTTGTTTGGATTGAAGCCCACAGCGTTGACTACCCCTAGGGCATGGTTATAGTTTCCCAGAAGAGACTGGTAGTGTCTGTCCCATAAATAACCTTTGGCATCCTCACTTCCACTAAAATGGTGAACAATTTAGAACAATAACCACACAGAACATTGTCAAGGCTTATGAGTCACAAATAAATTAAACCAATCTAATTAACACATAATTTTAACAACAAAAAACATAAAGTGATTATAGTTTTAAACAGGATTAAATTTAAGTTTTTAGACTGGTTTCACAATTTTTCACTCAGAGTCCTTGGTATTCAGGTCTGTTAACTGCCAATGAAAATGCAGGGAATCCTATGCATATCCCACAATTCAAAATACTTTAACGCTCAACAAACTGTGACATCATCCATTGTCTGCTAAGGTAACTGACCAATCAATGTGCTCAAAGCTCACAGCTATGTTCGACAGTCTACTGCTTTTGTAACAAATTCTAGACTGGTGTCCGACATATTTTAGACTGAATTGGTTTTAACTTTTTTGCTCAATACCTGGACTACATTCAGTTACCATACATACATTTAATGTATTTATAAACACCAATACTTCTTAACTGAATAAACACTAAATGGAAATTGGACTTCTTTAGAATGGCCCCTAAACTTCACTTTAAGTCATGAATGTAATTAAACACAAGCAAACAGCTCTCGAAAGTATGAACATTTATACATGCCATCCAACCAACTCGAAATAGTTTATGTGAATGCAGCCCAGGTAAAATCATTTTAATAAAATGGTAAGCTTTAAAGTTAGACAGAAGATGCACATAACTGATCGTGTGTGTTTGTTTGACTAGTTTTCAATACAATTGAGGGCTAACAAACGATCAGATAACCCAACCCCTCTTTCCTGGAATGTTAACCAGTACTCTAGCACACCCATTTCTGCAAATAACCAATAACTTTCCCGCTTGAATCAGCAGTGAGAGACAAATAATAATGAAACACAATGTTGTATACAAATCATTATGGAGATTGTGGCCAGACGGGACCTCTGGATTGAGTCTGACACACTACCAACTGAGCTAACCAGGCCTAGCTAAATGATCATGAATTTGGGTAGAACAATTTTGCCGCCACAAATACCTAACAAGTTCCAACATGCAACCTCTGAGGTAAAGTGGTCAAGCATAGATGAAAATGATTTAAGTTAATATCGTAATTCAGCTTTACCATAGGGATGTAAATAGAAAGAAAAACAATCCATCTTACCTCGCCACATAGTCCTTGCTAACATCTAGAAATACGAAACAGCACATGTTAGATGGGGAATACCCCTTGTGACCAACATATCTGACCCCTAGGTCCTTCAAGGTCAATAAGTCTATAATCCTCACTTCAATATTGGGTGAAAGGTCAGGGGTTGCCCAGGGATCAGTCCTGTCTATATCACCAATCCAAGGTCTACAGTTGATAAACAGATATCTGAAAGGTCATAAGGTCAAATTTATAATTGTTATCAGTTTACACGGGTTAAGAAATCTCAGTATCAAATTGAATTCAAGACTAATTGTTACATCCAGAACATTTTATTAAATCTGAAGAAAAAAAAACAAACTAGAAACATTGATAAATATTGACAAAAATTAATATTAATTGACCTAAATTTTATAATTATAAAGGTACACATGTCAATTAAATCATTTTTATATAGACGACAATATTACTGAACAGACTGATGAACAGACATGTAATGTCCATTTACCTTTCCTTCTAACAGCAGGGGCATGATAAAAATCCAAGTGACATAAGAGATTTTGTTGATGGTCTGCTGGTGAACATGATGCCAGGACTACCAGTACAACACTTAAGTAAACAATAAAGTTGGGAGAAGGGAAGGTTTGTGGAAGTTACAGGAATGTTCCATTAATTACTACATTTTGTATGTGTTTAGCTTGAATATCCTGTGAAAAGGTACCCTTTATTAGCATTTTACTATGTTTTGATAATTCCCCAATGGCGGATCTACTCTAAAAAAAAGGTAAACGCTCCCCCAACACCCTCTCTAAAATCCCATATTTTATTAGAATCGTCTATATTTCTACAGAAAAAAAATGTGTGCCTGTTCACATTTTGCAACCCCTAATCCTCATCCCCCACCCATTCTAAACTAAATCCTTGATCCACCCAAGATCCCAACATGGACGTTTTTTTGTTTTCAATCATAAAAACAAACATATTTTAGTTTCATTACAATAATTATAGTTTTGTTATGCATAGATAGGTTTGTAATAAATTCCATTCAAACAACTATACTACTACCTCTGATCAATGGTCAGACACAGTCCTGTCACATGACCATACAGGTCAATAAGACTGTCTGGTTTATCGGTCTCTTGTTGTCGCCTCACCATGTGTATATCATTGTTACTGAAGTTCACCACCATAAAACCTTCTGGGTTATCCTCATCCATTGGAGTTATGCCCCTTGCTAGCACTGCCTCTTTAGTATAAGGAGTTACATTTTTGAAGCCCAACTGATGAAGAGCCACTGCAAACTCGCCTGTCACAAAAATTAGATTTTTTAAACTCTCTTTAATCCTGTTCAGTCGATTAGTTTTGTTTGTAGGCAGAACACCTGTCTCTTTACAATTTATTATCAGGCCATCATTATCTGTATCACAACTTTCATTAACTACTAAAATATTTTTGTCAATTGTTCCTGCCATTCTTACATGATTCTTATAGTTTGATTCCAGGCTGCTAAGTGTTTGCGGCCGTTGAGGTTTATTACATTCTTGGTTTACTTCATATTCCATTTTCACTTCTACCTCTGCATCAGTCACATCCAATCTATCTTCACATGAAAGTAACATTGTGTCTGGCTTTGTAAGATCATTTTCGACGCCATCTACGATTTCACAGTCTGGGTGATTTAAACTGCTGGTACAACTACTACAATTTGCACACACGTTGGTGGCACCAAATACTGTTAAACTATCACAAATTCTTTCCCCGCAGTTGGCACATGTTACTGGCTGTTCTTTATCTAACTCCGCGTTATCTACATCATGTTGTTTGGATAATGATGCAGCAGACGATGATGGTGTGCTTCTATTTGTATTATTAGACTCTACATAATTGGCATACATGCCTTTTTCTTTGTTTGAAACAAATTTATCTATCTGATCGATTCTATGTTTTTCTGTAAGTTTTGATATTGGTACAAGTCTATCACTTTCCATAACAGTGGGAACCGTCTCCATTGTACAGCTGCTGGTTCCTGCTTCACTTACATCACTACAAGAGGCATAACTGTGAGATGGTGAATGTGTGCTGGGACACAATGAGGTCAGTGGACTGGTACCCCTACTTCCTGTAGTATCTGATCTACATGTGTGGTCTTCTATCGAGTTCCTGGGTACCACTCCAGCTACAGTCAGAAATTTAATAAGACTGGCCGTCTCACTGCTGAACGTGAACAATGGGCGACCTGAAGACTCTTCTACAACTGGAGTGGGGGATGGCTGGGGTACTGGGGAATAAATCTCGGGAACCTGTAATGGATTGTATGTAAATAAGTTAGTTTATACTTAATTATTTTAGCTTGATTGTGAAGAAAGTTCATAGTCCATTTAAACCACCCTCAATTTCACTTCCCGCTCATGGAGTTTTGACCTTTAGTTCTAGATGCTGAATATTATAGACACTCGATATTCAGTATTTTTCCTTGAAGCAAAAATCATGTATTTGACCCATAATTTAACATTAAAAATTCCCCACCTCTTCAAAACCAGAATCTCTCGCATAAAATTTTGGAGCTAGAGGGACTTAAACCTTCTTCCTTAGCGGTGAGAGGTAAGTGATCTTGAGATGGCAACTTTGACCACTCAGACATGTAGGACCTATCTGGTCAATAAAACTCAGTACTGAAAAACTGAATAACAAAACTTAATAATAGATGTTAAGAAACAAATTAAAACTAAAATTCTACAAGTACATCAAATGATTACAAAATTAATAATTAATATATTGTTACCTCGTATGCTTCTATATGTACTGTGGTGGCGAACCGGTCCAAGCTTATTTCCAGACTACCACCCAGAAATGTTGTGTCGTCCAGCCATGCACCAAACAGCTGGGATGGGTCCATTGTGACCACACGCAAGATCTCGAAATCTGAAACATTGATAATTATACTGCGCTTGTATTTTTTTCTTTCAATGGGATTAAAGCCTTTTTCTATACATTACAGCTTATATGTGTATAATCCAGTTTAGTTGGTGGAGAAAGACTCAAAATCAATTTACATAAATTTAACATCAACACGACCAGCAATGCAATATGTGGAAATATACATCATCAATATAATATAGCTAAGTCCTGTACATGACCTTGACCATTGAGGTAGCCCTAAACCTGTTTTCAACCACAAGGGGATTAAAAAGGCCATTTTAACTCACCACGGACCAATGACAATATAGCCATGTAGCCTCGTCTATCCATGTAATCAGCAGTTTTCACGCTGGATACAAGTATCATTGTGTCAGACTCATTAAAACATGAGAATTGTGTAAAATCCCATCCAAGCAGCTCTCGGAAATCCTTGGTATATTTCAAGCTGGTCGGATAGCCTGCTGTCCAAACCTGGAAAAGTTAAATTCACACATATTTAACAGTTATTTGACACACACATTCGCCGGGCCCTATTAGCTCAGTCGATTACGTGTCTGCCTATCAATCAAGGGGTCATGAGTTTGAATCCCCGCCCAGCAACAGTCTCTGTGATGATTGATATACAACATTGTGTCTTACTATCATTGTCTCTCACCGCTGATTTACGTGGGGAAGTTATCAGTTACTTGTGGAGATGAGGTGTGCTCAAGTACTGGTTAACCTTTCAGGATCCCAGGAAACAGGAGTTAGGTTAACTGATCATTTTTTAGACCTCGATGGCATAAAAATGACCCTAATATTCAATCAATCAGTTTGGTCATATTACAATGTAGTGTAATATACCTTTATGTATTAAATATAACCACAAAGCAACATTTAATGCAAGAATGCCAGATGTTATAGGTTCAATCCTCGGCTGGGCCATTCAAAGAGTTGAACTAATTTAATTTTTAAGCTTGACATTAAGCATATACAGGTAGAAAATTCTTGGACAGGTCAATATTTAATGTGAATGGGCGGAGCATCACAACATGTGTCCTCTGTAAGGAAGAAATAAGAGAATATTATTTTAAATAGACGCCGTCATGGTATGACTAAAAGAGTGAAGACAGTTGCATTTATATATATATATAATAAATTAGATGCTTTTTTGATTTGTTTTTTTATATAAACGAGGCTGTGCTCGGTTATCTCAGTCAATCCAAGTTCAGGGGTCGTGAGTTTGAATCCCAACATGGCCACAGTCTTTGTAATGATTGATACAGGACATTTCGTCTCACTGTCATTCGCCTCTCACCTCTGATTCAAGTGGGAAAGTTGTCAGTTACTTGGGGAGATGGGGTGTGCTCTAGTACTAGCTAACCTTCATGGATCCCAGGAAACAGTGGTTACGTTAACTGATCATCTGCATAAAAATAATACTGAATAGTCAAACAAACAAACATGTATATTATATAAACAATGAGACAGTAATACTACATAGCTTCATCTTGTTCACTAATACCTTTAAGGTTGCATCCTTAGAAGTTGTACTAAACAGATTTCCATCGTGGGAGAAGCTGACGTGCAACACCTCATCGGTATGATCAGTCAATGTTTCCGTCAAGATTACAGGGGTGTGGTGACGCAAACGTTTTAGTTCCTGTCTCCACGAAGTCTTCCCTGCAGCTAGGGGATAGGAGTCCGACAACTTGAGAGATTCACGTACAAGGTTACGCCACAAACTTTCATCGTAGGTGATTCGGTTCCATACCTGCATGAGAAATGTGTACATGTATTAAATGTTTTATTTAGAAAATTCCATAAGACCCTTGAGGATACAATATGAAACAATTATATAACAAATGATGCAATAATTGATACACACTTCTAAAGACATGTATACAATTCAATTCATCTGGCTTTGTGTACAATTGGGTGATTTATTTATTATTTATTTATGATTATATTAAAAATAAAAAAAGGTTTTGCACCGATGATCAAACTGATGACCTCTGGATCTTGGAGCACTTGTGTGATCTATTAGACTACCTCAACTATGTCACCTCAGTGAAGAGATAGATTTTGTTCTATAACGTTACATATGTTAAACCTGGCTCATTTAGCTCAGCTGGTAGCAAGTCTAACTATCAATCCAGAGGTCTTGAATTCAAATCACCGTGATCATTGATATATGACATTATAATTCATCTCCCACCGCTGACTCAAAAAGTGGTTACGTTTTCCGTTGCTTGCAGAGATAGGTGTGCTCAAATACAGCACTTGGTAATCTTTTAGGATCCCAAGAAAAAAGTGATTCAGTTTACTGATCATCTGATAGCTTTCAATGACCTAAAAATGATGCTAAAAATATATATGATTTGTTCTGTGAAAAAGCAAATCTTATTATTTGAAAGATAAGACCGACCTTAAATGTGTCCCTCACCTGTGGTTGCCATATTGAGACACTGGTAGTAAACAGAAGTCCAATACACAGTTCTACTACATACATACATACCTTACAGGTTTGTGCTACAAGCCCCAGGTCATGTTCTCTGAGAAAGGAGAAGACATGTAGAAGGATAGAGTCGGTAGCCTCTTGCCATATGCTGGTACATTCTCCCGGTTCTTCCTCCTCGTCCTCACTTAGCTGGTTTGGTGATCTGTCAAAATAAATTGCTGTTTTTACAAAATGTATTAATAACAGGGCATATTTTTCTGTCATTTTCTAATTTGGTTATCTCATATAAACAACATATTAGGCCATTATTAATCAATTGCTAGATTATCATCCAAATTTTTCTTAAAAACGGGGAGAGCATGATAATTTTACTTTAATAAAAAAAAAATATATAAATCTATATATATATATAATAAAAATAAATTTATTATTGTTAAAAAACATTTTTTATGAAAATAAAAAGGGTCGGGCGGCATGAAAATTACAGGGAGAGCAGGGATGATAATCTAGCAATAAATTTATCATGGCCTTATATGTAGAATATATGTTTGCATTATTTGGTGACCATGAATCTGTGCAATATATGAATCTGAGTAGAACTACTAACAGAAGCTTGTTCCATTCCTGTATGGTTCTCAGATAAAATACATGTAGACTGTCTGGGTGCAGTTGGTTGGTAGAATCAGTGACCAATTACATCTGCCATTCATAGATCTACCATGTGGAAACTTTTGTGTTTTTGTGCCATATATGTAGAATGTCGTTAGCCTTGTGTATTGGTCCTTGATCAATGTCTACCAAACCACTCTGTATCTTGTTGAGCATCTTCGAGTCCTCCTTCCGTATGCAAGAGACTCGCATCCTTGGCTGCCGACATCCAGAAGACTTGTCCAGGTAATTGTCAGAGCGTGCAGTCTGTGTTTGTAACTGTTACAGTCTGTTTATATCAGCAGTCTGGTGAGGATCTCATGTCTCTCGTACTTCTTTAGTAAAGGTTACAACGGGAAATCTCAGGGTTTTCGACTCCTTGGCTGAGATGTCGTTTACATGTGTCTTCCATGAGGGATCTTTATTGATTGGGATTCCAAAGTACTTGTTACAGATCATATATAAATGTACAATACAAAACAGTTAAAATACCTGCGTTCACCAACGCAATGCAAAGGCATGATCAACAAGTTTTCCTGTAAATTACTGACATATTCGACATCCTGTTGATTGTCAGATTCAGCTTGGCATAACGGTTGTTACCGAAATATTCCGTATGATACACTTCCGTGATTTAAAATTCAACATGTCCGCCCCCATGAATCAAGATATTTTTCTGAGAGATAAACATATCAAGTTTTTTGCTAGATGTCTTCAAGTTCTACCAGGGAGATATTCATCTTTGGATACTAGCCGGTTTATTTTTGCTATGATATATATTTTGTTCAAACAAAAATAGATTTGTTTTGTTAATAAGGCGACTAAGGATATGAAAAAAATATCCGAATCGCTAGACGCTCATTACTTTCTATAGCTTTAAGTTTGGTCTATCTTTCTTTTTAGCTCACCTGAGCCAAAGGCTTAAATGAGATATTGTGATTGCTTTTCGCCCGTCTGTCTGCAAATATGTCAACATTTTCTTTACAAGAAGTCTCACAAATTTAAATTTGTAAAGATCCTGGGGTAAAATTTTGCCTGCCACAGGTGCTTATCAGATTTTTTACCCTAGGGTCTAAATTGGCGCATCCAGGGACTTATTTCCTTTAAAAATATTTGACTTTAAAATAGATTTTGAAGCGGAAGGTTAATCAGTACTCGTATACACCCATCTGATAACTTTACCACTTTAATCAGCATTAAGAGATGAATGACAGTGAGACAAAATGTTGTATAATTTTTTATCAATCATCACAGAGAATGTGGCTGGACACTGTCACAGGGTTTCAAACTTACAACCCAGTGCTTCAGATAAGCTTTTGGCCAAATGCTTATTTTACTCCCTGAATTAAAATTAAATGCTTAAAATGAAAATTGAAAGAGTATTTTCAGATCAGCTTTTGGCCAAATGCTTATTTTACTCCCATAATTAAAATGCAATGATTAAAATGGAAATTGAAAGAGTATTTTCAAAATTTACCTTTACTTCTGACCAGACACTGTTAATGTTTGCTTTAATACAGAATTGAGGTTGTCTTCAATTTCATTTATTATCAGCCATGGGAATTTTACTTTCCATGATTCAATGGTATTTGTATTGACCTTGCCTCCCGTGTGTTTTTTGTTTATTTTTTGTGACTTCGTAATACATGCATCAATAACTCACTTTTGAGAGTATTGTTTTTCTTAAAGAACTGGAATAAGTTAGAATAATGATTGGGTTTCTTTTGTTGTTTTTTTGTCTTCCGACGCCAGAAGCAGACGATGCCATTTATAATAAATACGATAAAGTAATCGGCTAAAGTAATGCAGGTTCGTTTATAGTAGGCGTCTTTAAAACATTTGGAAATACTCAACATGCTCAGTGACAATGATCTACGGGAAATAACTCTTATTGTATCTAGTTAGTGTGGTTCCCCGATCTACCAATAAGCAGTCAATTTTATAGGTCAGGGAACCAGACTATGTTTTACATAGCAGTTACTTCCCTTAGATTTGTTTATTTCACGGTGTCTACTTCTGTTGTGAAAACCCCAGTCTTTGGAAATACAATACGCACAAGATCACCAATGAAATGCTTAAATTCAATTGTTTATGCAAACCGGTATGCACATTTATTATTTTCAATGCTTTTTTTGTCAATTTCAATGCTTATTTACGCAAGTACGCACCTTATCTGGAGCACTGCAACCTCTAGATAGATAGTCAGATGCGCTTCTGACTGGGCTAACCAGGGCCCTAGAGAAACCCATAATTGAAAACTGAGATAACACTCTATTTACTTGCAGGATGACAATCGCATTCTTTGCAATATCTGGCCTGGACATGATGAATGCTCTGAGTACGATTGAAAAGGACAGAATGGATATAATTGAGTGGATATATTCACTGCAGGTTTTACCTAATGATCAAGGTATTGTATATCTTTATGTCCAATTGTTTATCATGTTAAAAGACAGTACCATTTTAACAGTAAATGAACATAATTCAGAATTCTTACATTGCAATTTGAAATCTCATCAAAACAATATCATTCCCAGCAATTTGTGTTTAAAAGGATTATATTGGCATATTATCGTCAATTTCTTGTCCTAAATACACACGCCCAGCATGAAGATACATTTATAACTTAGAGATGTACGCATCGAAAGTGTCTAATTGCATAACTTCTTTATTTCAAACATCAGGTTTTTGAAGCCACGTTTTTTTTTTTTGGTTACATTCGTCATTTTCAAAGAACCGCTTTCGGGTTTCCGATCTATCATCGGATAACATCATGAAGACTCGTACCCAATCTCGAGGCTTTGTTCGAGAAGTTTACGGAGTTAAATGTAAACATTGCGCAATACTTTTTTGCGGGACGTATTAAAGTTTTGGCCAATATTCTATTACTGTTAATTTGATAACTTTCATGTAAATAAAGGTTATACGCTAATATATAAGCATTACTTTGTGCACACTACTTACAAGAAAAGTCTGGATTAACAGCGTGTTTGTGTTACTTGCCAATATAATCCCTTTAAAATTGCTTAAGTGCTTCTGATTACAAAATTTGTAACTGCAGCTAAAATAATGACAATTGACGAGAAATTTTCCTTCAAACATCAATATTTTAAATTCAAGATCAGTTTGCATGATCGAAACATGTTTAAACATCTAAGATTACATACAACTTACAGTTTATGTAAAGAAATCAGTTGCCTGTGAATTATGAATGATTAATTTGTCAAATAATGAATTCTTTGTGTGCTGTTTTATCAACATTTAGTCAGGAGATGCAAGTTTCCTTTCCTTCTATACAAGTCCTTAGTAATATGTATATTTAGTAACTTCATAGTTGTTTTTGTTTTGTGATGAATTTCAGTGAGGTATATATTTCAGTACAAGCACAATGAAAGCAAGTATTGACTGCCTGGCAATTATTATGCCTTTTTGGTAATGTCAGCATTTAGTATTGTCTATATTTAGTTACATCACTGCAAGCTATAACTAACTGTTGGAGGATGCTATCAATATTTCTAGCTAGTGGCATGGCAGAAGATCGGTATTTAGTAACATCACTGTAGGCTCTACCTAACTATGGCAGATCAGGATGTTTATTATATGTCTATTTTAAAACGGAATAAAATTATCAGGATTTTTTCAAAATTTTAAAATTGGCTAAAAACATTATTACCGGTATATCATGCCTATATATTATACTCATTGACTCTGTATTACCATAGGATATCTTTTTAAACATGCCAAGATGATATACTGAAAAGGTTTTTTCTAACCTGGGCGTATAGTTTAGGTTAGACTAAAATAGATTTCCCGCTTAAAATTTCAACATATTTTGCGACGTATTGTTAAATGAGTCACATGATTTCAATTTGATTTCAATTTGAACCGTCATACAGGTTTATGTGTTGTAAGATTTGTTTCATCTTGGAAAGAGTCTGAATGACGATGTGAAGGTCATTAAGCAATAATTAAGTTCTGTCTATTTTTAGAATTGGGATTTTGTTTCAAGTTTACTAAGACATTTATAGCGTTTTTTCCTGATATATGCTTCGTTGGAATAGAAGCTTCATAGCAATTTCAGCTTAGTGATCAGTGTGTATGTGACACATTTATGTAATAAAATCACAGCAAGTTCAAACAGTCAACAAGTACAATGCTACATGTAAATATAGAAAACATACATCAACTTTATGAGTACTGTAATGACACACTGTGTAATGTGTGTTATTTGTGGTCAAATAAAATGACTTATTATAAGATAGATTAAGGCTACCCACTAAAGACTTGCTAAAAAGTAAATGTCAACTTGGTTGATAGCTCATAAACTGAATTTGATACTTAATTTTACAATTATTAAACTGGTATTTAGTTGTATGCAATGATTCCTATTTCTTTCTTTTACAGAATCAAACTTGGATCACTGTGGGTTCAGAGGATGCTCATCGATTGGAAATTCATTTGATACAAAAAAGGTATATTCTATATATTCATGTATTGAATATTTAGCATAATTTTTATGCCATTGAGGGCTAACAGATGATCAGTTTACCTAACCACTGTTTCCTTGGATCCTGAAAGGTTAACCAGTGCTCAAGCACACATCTCCACAAGTAATGCTAACTTTCCCACTTGAATCAGCAATGAGAGATGAATGATAATGAGACGCAATGTCATATATGAATCATAGTGGAGACCATGGTGGCCGGGTAGGGATTCAAACTCAGGACCCCTGGATTGATAGTCATACGTGTTACAGACTGAGCTTATTGCGTCTGGCAGGTATATTTTATGTTTTAACAATAAATCAAGATATTTTTTGAGAAATAAAACATGTCAATTTTTTTATTAGATGGCATTTGCTGGGAACCTGAAAGGATCAGCCTGAAGGCCAGTTTTGCAAATTCCTTTTGCATTCTAGTTAGTGATTTCTGGACAAGTTAAGGCCCTTTTGATTTTCCAAATTAATGTCTTATCTTTGCTTTTTCTTCACAACCAACGTCCATGTTTTGACAAACTTGCTGTGAATGATAAATGGGAAGCCTTGATATACATATCCACTTTACTTTTCGGTGCCATTGCTTTTTTCATGCAGCCCCATTACCAGTCCTAGCACTTGCCAGTTTTGAACCTCAAGCATTATCAGATGATTCTCAAAGTTGTATGGGGGAAATGATATATTTTATCCCAGAAACAAATAGTTTTGTTCATTTTGTCCTTCAGAAAATTTGTTATTTTGGACATACATTATAATGTTGATCATAAAATATAAAACAAATGGTTAAACATGAATAATATACATGTAGTTGCCAAGCATGTCTGCAAATAAGTACAGTTATATTTTTCATCTTTTTTATATATATATCTGAGACTCTTCATTTAGTTATATATATCTCTGAGACTCTTTGTGTAGTTATATATATATTTGAGACTATACTCTCTGTGTAGTTATATATATATATATATATCTGAAACTCTCTGTGTATTATATATATCTGAGACTACGCTCTCTCTCCTTGTATGATATGTATCTGAGACAATGCTCTCTCTTTGTATTATATATATCTAAGACTATGCTCTCTCCTTGTATTATATATATCTGAGACTACGCTTTCTCCTTGTTATGCTTCCCCAAACAGGGGAAGCATATAGTTGCCGCTTTGTGTGTGCGTCCGTGCGCCCCCAAGTTCTTGTCTGGGCTATTTATGAAACTTGCTAGGATGCATCATTATCAAGTGCAGATGCGCATATTGTCTTTGTGTTCCGGTTCGATGATTCCAGGAGCTATGGCCCTTTCATTCTGTTTGTGACCAAATTCAGTTTCTTGTCCTCGCTATTTCTCTACAACCCTATGTTGGAGCTTTGTGAAACTTGCTAAGATGCATCATTACCAAGTGCAGATGCGCATACTGTTTTTGTGTTGGGGTTCGATGATTTTTCACAGAGTTATGGCCCTTTCATTCTGTTTGTGACCAAATTCTTGTCCTCGCTATTTCTCTACAACACTATGTTGGAGTTTTGTGAAACTTGCTAGGATGCATCATTTCCAAGTGCAGATGCGCATATTGTCTTTGTGTTCCGGTTCGATGATTTTTCACTGAGTTATTGCCCTTTGATTCTGTTTGTGACCAAATTCTTGTCCGGCTATTTCTCTACAACCTCTATTTGGAATTTTATGAAACTTGCAAAGATGCATCATTACCAAATGCAGATGTGCATACTGTTTTTGTGTTCAGGTTTGATTATTTTTCACGGAGTTATGGCCCCACCAAATTCTTGTCCTTGCTATTTCTCTACAACCCTATGCTGGAATTTTGTGAAACTTGCTAGGATGCATCATTTCTAAGTGCAAATGCGCATATTGTCTTTGTGTTCCGGTTTGATAACTTTTCACGGAGTGATGGCCCTTTCATTCTGTCTGTGACAAAATTATTGTCTGCGCTATTTCTCTACAACCCCATGTTGGAATTTTATGAAATTTGCTAGGATGCATCATTACCAAATGCAGATGCGCATATTGTCTATTTGTTCTGGTTCAATGATTTTTCATGCAGTTATGGCGCTTTCATTGAGTCTGTGACCAAATTATTGTCCGCGCTACTTGGGGAGCATCCATTGGTTCCAACAATATTTATTTGTATTATATATCTGAGATTACGCTCTCTTTTTTTTATTATATATATCTGAGACTATGCTCTCTCCTTGTATTATATATATCTGAGACTGCTCTCTCCTTGTATTATATATATCTGGGACTGCTCTCTCCTTGTATTATATATATCTGGGACTGCTCTCTCCTTGTATTATATATATCTGAGACTGCTCTCTCCATGTATTATGTATATCTGAGACTGCTCTCTCCTTGTATTATATATATCTGAGACTGCTCTCTCCATGTATCATATATATCTGAGACTATGCTCTCTCCTTGTATTATATATATCTGAGACTGCTCTCTCCTTGTATTATATATATCTGAGACTATGCTTTCTCCTTGTATAATATATATCCGAGACTATGCTCTCTCTCCTTGTATTATATATATCTGAGACTATGCTTTCTCCTTGTATAATATATATCTGAGACTATGCTCTCTCTCCTTGTATTATATATATCTGAGATTATGCTCTCTCCTTGTAGAAAACTGTATTCTTTATATATGAGACTATGCTCTCTCTTTGTATTATATATATCTGAGATTATGCTCTCTCCTTGTATTATATATATCTGAGACTATGTTCTCTCCTTGTATTATATATATCTGAGACTATGCTGTCTCCTTGTATTATATATATCTGAGACTATGCTCTCTCCTTGTATTATATATATCTGAGACTATGCTCTCTCTTTGTATTATATATATCTGAGACTACAATCTCTCCTTGTATTATATATATCTGAGACTATGTTCTCTCCTTGTATTATATATATCTGAGACTATGCTCTCTCCTTGTATTATATATATCTGAGATTATGCTCTCTCCTTGTAGAACACTGTATTCTTTATATATGAGACTATGCTCTCTCTTTGTATTATATATATCTGAGATTATGCTCTCTCCTTGTATTATATATATCTGAGACTATGTTCTCTCCTTGTATTATATATATCTGAGACTATGCTGTCTCCTTGTATTATATATATCTGAGACTATGCTCTCTCCTTGTATTATATATATCTGAGACTATGCTCTCTCTCCTTGTATTATATATATCTGAGACTATGCTCTCTCTTTGTATTAAATATATCTGAGACTACGCTCTCTCCTTGTATTATTTATATCTGAGACTACACTCTCTCCTTGTATTAAATATATCTGAGACTATGCTGTCTCCTTGTATTATATATATCTCTGAGACTATGCTCTCTCCTTGTATTATATATATCTGAGACTATGCTCTCTCTCCTTGTATTATATATATCTGAGACTATGCTCTCTCCTTGTATTATATATATCTGAGACTACGCTCTCTCCTTGTATTATATATATCTGAGACTACGTTCTCTCCTTGTATTATATACATCTGAGACTACGATCTCTCCTTGTATTATATACATCTGAGACTACGCTCTCTCCTTGTATTATATATATCTGAGACTATGTTCTCTCCTTGTATTATATATATCTGAGACTATGCTGTCTCCTTGTATTATATATATCTGAGACTATGCTCTCTCCTTGTATTATATATATCTGAGACTATGCTCTCTCTTTGTATTAAATAGATCTGAGACTACGCTCTCTCCTTGTATTATTTATATCTGAGACTACACTCTCTCCTTGTATTAAATATATCTGAGACTATGCTGTCTCCTTGTATTATATATATATCCGAGACTATGCTCTCTCCTTGTATTATATATATCTGAGACTATGCTCTCTCTCTCCTTGTATTATATATATTTGAGACTATGCTCTCTCCTTGTATTATATATACCTGAGACTACGTTCTCTCCTTGTATTATATATATCTGAGACTACGATCTCTCCTTGTATTATATATATCTGAGACTATGCTCTCTCTCCTTGTATTATATATATCTGAAACTATGCTCTCTCTTTGTATTAAATATATCTGAGACTACGCTCTCTCCTTGTATTATTTATATCTGAGACTACACTCTCTCCTTGTATTAAATATATCTGAGACTATGCTGTCTCCTTGTATTATATATATATCTGAGACTATGCTCTCTCCTTGTATTATATATATCTGAGACTATGCTCTCTCTCTCCTTGTATTATATATATCTGAGACTACGCTCTCTCCTTGTATTATATATATCTGAGACTACGCTCTCTCCTTGTATTATATATATCTGAGACAAGGATCTCTCCTTGTATTATATACATCTGAGACTACGCTCTCTCCTTGTATTATATATATCTGAGACTACGCTCTCTCTTTGTATTATATATATCTGAGACTACGATCTCTCCATGTATCATATATATCTGAGACTATGCTCTCTCTCCTTGTATTATATATATCTGAGACTATGCTCTCTCCTTGTATTATATATATCTGAGACAATGCTCTCTCTTTGTATTATATATATCTGAGACTACGATCTCTCCTTGTATTATATATATCTGAGACTACGCTCTCTCTCCTTGTATTATATATATCTGAGACTACGCTCTCTCTCCTTGTATTATATATATCTGAGACTACGATCTCTTCTTGTATTATATATATCTGAGACTACGCTCTCTCTCCTTGTATTATATATATCTGAGACTATGCTCTCTCTTTGTATTAAATATATCTGAGACTACACTCTCTCCTTGTATTATATATCTGAGACTATGATCTCTCCTTGTATTATATATATCTGAGACTATGCTCTCTCCTTGTATTATATATATCTGAGACTATGCTCTCTCTTTGTATTATATATATATATATATCTGAGACTATGCTCTCTCTTTGTATTTAATATATCTGAGACTACACTCTCTCCTTGTATTATATATATATCTGAGACTATGCTCTCTCCTTGTATTATATATATATATCTCTGAGACTATGCTCTCTCGTTGTTTTTAATATATCTGAGACTATGCTCTTTCCTTGTATTATGTATATCTGAGACTATCCCTGTATGATATATATCTGAGACTATCTTTGTATTTCATATATCTGAAACTCTCCTTGTATTATGTTTATCTGGGATTATCTTTGTATTACATATACAGGCGAGGGAGCAATGTCTACCATATGATGGAAGTCATGTAGCAATGACCTATACTGCACTAGCAATGTTACTCATTCTTGGAGATGATTTGTCAAGGGTCAACAAAAGGGCTGTTCTGGAAGGTGTAAAAAGTCTACAATTACCTAATGGAAGGTAAAGACGATTAGTTTAAATTCATTAATTACTTCAAGTTAAGCTAACTGATGGATTTACACATTAAACAAATCACAAGGACATCTTTAAAAAAAATATTTGTTTGCTGTGCTCTGACCCAGTATTTTTCATGTGGATAGGGAGCAGCTAATATTTTATTTTTCCCCCCAGATTTTGATGTTGCATAGTCATTTTAAAGAAAAATTGACAGAGAGAAAAAATTAATGCTTTGAAAGTCAATAAAAAAGTTTGGGTAGCTGCAATTTTCAGTGAGTAGGTAGGAGCACGACAAGCAAATCTTTTTTTGAGGAAGGCCTAATGTTTGATATAATACATACATATATAAGTTAATGATGTAGCACACAGATTTTGAATTTAAACATATGTCTGACAGGAAGTTTTCACTTTAACGCATTTCAAAGCAGGTTTCAATTCTTGTTTTAGAGATTTTTAACCCGTGTGTAAAAATATGAATCATAATCATATAATTATGATACTGGAGTGTAATAAACCGGTGACATATTTTTGATATTAATCGAGTGTAATATCTTTTCTAATTCATGGCTCGGTGTTTTCTGTTTCGATGACTAGACTGTCATACGTAAAATGCCGAACAATTTTCCAAATTAATAGAAAATATATAAATAATGTCGTTTTTCATGGTAAAATATCGTTATTTGGAGACGTTACATTAAACGCCGGCTGACGGAAACTACTATGTCAGATTTTTTTCTCGGTCCATATTGAAGTGAACTTTAAATAAATGGTAAATATACCAGTTTTCTTGAGTTATGTGATAAAATCAATCTTTCATTTGCACTCATTTATTAATGAATCCATTTAAAAAGCATGTTGGGAAAAATGATATGATGCTCAGCAGAGCCTTGTGTATTTTAATGTTTTCTACGATAAATTCAAATTATTATTTTTGTAGGCAAGGAGTTGTAGTTGTTGTATGGTGTTAAGCATCGCTTTCAACAATTTTTCAGTCATATCGCAACGGTGTCTACTTGAGACAGTACTCTGAGCACTGTAACATTGGAATATCATGCCGCAGACACATGGTATGATATCCCACCCAGTCACATCATACTGAGACTGGGCCGACCAGACGTAGAATTCTCCTCTAAATGTTGAACGTCATGCAAGGAAGCTTCTAGTACCATTTTTAAAGTCTTTGGGATGACCCGGTTGGGAATCAAACCCACAACATTCCGCATTTAAGGCGAATGCTTTGCTACTTGACCACCGATATGATAAATATGTAGGCAAGGAAATAAATCTATACTGACTGAGATGTGAATAATAAAATATTACTCTGAAACCAAGATTTGTTAAAGATTCCTCAGACCCTTAATGCTTGTGCATATCTTTAATTCTCAGGAGGATTTCCTTATATACAGAGCAACAACCTTATAGATTTCACGTAACTTTAACCAGAGCGGTAGTGTAGTGGATAGCGTTGGCCGCTCACACCAGAGGTTGTGGGTATGATTTCCAGCATGACTCGGTACTAGTTCTTTTCAGGAGCGGTTCAAATAATCTTTATTAAAATCTTTCTCTGCATTAAAGCTAAAATAAATTAGTATCATCTAATTTTACATTTGTTTGTAGTTGCCAGTTGCTTTTATGTATATAAATTTTCCTTTAAAATATAGTTTCCAGCCTGTGAATGAGCCTTCAGAGAACGACATGCGTTTTGTGTTTTGTGCATCGTGTATATGTTTTATATTGAATGATTGGAGCGGAATGAATGTGGAGAAAACAGCACACTACATCAAACAAAGTCTGGTATGTCTCAACCTGATGGATGTATTCATGCATTCTTATTTATTACGTAATTGTATTTCTGACATGCCGGAGGCCGGGTTAGCGCAGTCAGTTGCACGTCTGACTTTCAATTCAGGGATCATGATTTTGAATCCCTGCCCGGCCACATTTTCTGTGATGATTGCTATACAACATTGCATCTCATTCTCATTCGTCTCTCACCACTGATTCAAGTGAGTGGGAAAGTTTTCATTATTTGTGGAGATGGGTTTCCTCGAGTACTTAACCCAGGATCCCAGGAAAGAGTGGTTATGTTAACTGATCATCTGATAGCCCTCGATGCCATGAATATTATGCTGCATATTCAAACAAACATTCTTGGCATAATTCCTTCTTTTAGCTTGTATAGAATCTTGTCATTTGCCATGAACAGTCAATTTTAGCTTCTTATGTAATTTTGGATAATATCAGACTTGCAATTGAATACTGTATGCTGCCAAATACATGATAATTATTAACGTCTTGGTGTCTTGAAGCATCAGGTGTACAAGAGATGGGTTATTTGCTCTGTCGTTTATCAACAATTCAACACATGGTTTTACCAATGTATCAATGCTAATTGATGAAAACTGAAACATGGTGGTGTTGATCGAGTGCATTTATAATATAAATATGAGAATGAACTTTATTTGTTGAATATTCATGAGATGTAAACTTACATGAAACAAGCAAAGTACAGTCAAACCTGTCTTAAGAGACCACTAAAGGGAAATCTGAAAAGTGGTCTCTTAAGACAGGTGGTCTCTTATTGGGGTAAAAAAAATTGTTGGTCTTTTTTTTGTCTTATATAATGCATGTACGTTTCCATCATTTTAGGGCTTTCACCCGCTGTTCTAATGTTAGACATTTTGTCTTTGCTGAAAATATGGCAACGTTGATAGAATATCGCAGTATGAAACCCAGTCAAATAAACCTTGATATTCATTGTCTTATGTTTAATCATTTTTGTCGTAAAAACTTTCAAACCGTCCATGAAAACAATGACAAACTGTTTTGTCTTTAGTTTCCAAATTAATCTGATCAAAAAGCCGATCAAATAATCAAACGTAATAATAATTTTTAATCATAATAAAAAAATATAAAAACAAACGGCACACAGTCCAATCTCAATTTTCCAATTTAACCTGATCGAAAAGTCCGATCAAACCTATTTAATCTTTTTTGTCGTAAAAAACAAACAAACAACAAACAACAAACAAACCTCAAACTGTCCAATTTTTAATTCCAATTTTATTTTAGTAATTGACGATCTTTTAATTGTAATAAAACAAATAGCAAACATGTCAATTTATTCCACCCAAAACAATGATCAAACGTTGATATATAATTGGGGTTAAAGTGTTTTAACTCTGTAACTTGTTATCGGACAATTATCGGCTTTTACCACGAGACACTGCAGTATTTGGCCTCAGGTTATTTTTAGCACATTAGCTCAGAGATCGACAATTTTACACTTACACATTTGTCACGTACACAAAACATGATGCTGAAATTTCACACCTCGTGTATTCGTGGTCGTATGTTAAAGGATATTTGAAATTTGATGGATTTTAAGCGGTCGCTGGTCGCAGAGAACAAGTGGTCGCTTATTGCATGTGTAATTATGAATGAAATTCGTTTGGGGGGATTTAATGTGGTCACTTACATCAGGGGGTCGCTTATAACAAGTGGTCGCTTCTGCAAGTTTGACTGTATACATGAACCCTTTTGGGATGCAATTTATTTGCATGTGGCGCATGCTAGTTTATTTCTCATGAACGTTCATAATTATTGCCTATACATGTATATGGCTTATAAAAATATCCATCATTTAAAGATAGTGTTCATGCCCTTTGTTTAGAAATAATGTTAATGCCCTTTGTTAAGAGATAGTATTGTTTTGAAATAGTGTTTATGTTCTTTGTTTATAGATAGTGTTCATGTCCTTTGTTCAGAGATAGTGTTCATGTCCTTTGTTTAGAGATAGTGTTTATGTCAATTGTTTAGAAATAGTGTTCATATCCTTTGTTTAGAGAATCTGATAGTGTTCATGTCCTTTGTTTAGAGATAGTGTTCATGTCCTTTGTTAAGAAAGAGTGTTCATGTCCTTTATTAGAAATAGTGTTCATGTCCTTTGTTTAGATATAGTGTTCATGTCCTTTGTTTAGAGATAGTGGTCATGTCCTTTGTTTAGAAATAGTGTTCATATCCTTTGTTAAGAGATAGTGTTCATGTCCTTTGTTAAGAGATAGAGTTCATGTCCTTTGTTTAGAAATAGTGTCTATATCCTTTGTTTAGAGATAATGTTCATGTCCTTTGTTTAGAGATAGAGTTCATGTCCATTGTTTAGAGATAGTGTACATACCCTTTGTTTAGAGATAGTGTTCATGTCCTTTGTTTAGAGATAGTGTTCATGTCCTTTGTTTAGAACTAACTAATGTTCATGTCCTTTGTTTAGAACTAGTGTTCATGTCCTTTATTAGAAATAGTGTTCATGTCCTTTGTTTAGAGATAGTTTAATGTCCATCGTTTAGAGATAGTGTTCATGTCCTTTGTTTAAAGATATTGTTCATGTCTTTTGTTTAGAAATAGTGTTCATGTCCTTTATTTAGAGATAGAGTTCATGTCCTTTGTTTAGAAATAGTGTTCATGTCCTTTGTTTAGAGATATTGTTCATGTTCTGTGTTAAGAGATAGTGTTCATGTCCTTTGATCAGAGAAAGTGTTCATGTCCTTTGTTTAGAGATAGTGTTCATGTTCTCTGTTTAGAGATAGTGTTCATGTTCTCTGTTTAGAGATAGTGTTCATGTCCTTTTAAGAGCTAGTGTTTGTGTCTTATGTTGAGACATATATGTAGCTTTAATAGTCATTGTTTATCTTTTGAAATTTCAAATATTACATACAATAACAGTGAAGTGAATTTCTGTGATAAGTAGTAGTCCTTCCTTTGAGCAGCCCGGTCACAGTCTCTGTAATGGTTGGTATATGTCTTTACATCTCATTGTCATTTCTCTCACTGCTAATTCAAGTGGGAAAATTTCGAGACACCATCAGAGATGAGTGTGCTCAAGTACTGTTTAACCTCCTAGGATCTGGTGGTCCGGTTAATTTATCATCTTAAACCTAAAAAAACATGACCTGTCAAAAAAGCAACTTAAAACTGACTGAGAAACTGGCAAGAAAACACAAATGTGCACCCACATTGAAACTCAAAAATGTTTTGACCGACCCTACAAGAGGAATACTCAGGCTGGTTTTTTTTGTATGTGTTTTTGTTCTCTTTCTCTTTCAATATATTATCTATGTGTAGATCCCTACATTGAGCAGCAAACAGATTAAAATAACATAATCAATTGATCATATTAAACCTTAATTCTGAAGAAATAATTAAGATTAAAATTAAACTTTTATACTGAATCATTTACAAGTTCAAACTAAATTACATACTTTTGTATAGATTATGGCCAGTTTAATTTTGTCTTTATTTGTTTACATTTGTATGTGTTAAAATATGTTCTTCACTATATGTATCACTAGGTAAAAATTGTTTAATAAATGGGCTGTCATATGATAGTTGAAGAGAAAAAAACAACAAAAAAATAACAAAAAAATATCATTTGTTATCCCTTTATGGCATAAAAATGATGCTAAATATTCAAACCAACAAGCCTTTGAGCAGCTGTAACCATGTCAGGAATTAACATGTTTTTGTTACCACTTACACGTTTTTAGCTTAATTGTGAAGTAATCTATAAGTTTTATGGATTTAAGTTTCTAGATTACCTTCATAATTCCAGTAATAATCTTTTGTTTCAGACATACGAGGGAGCAGTCGGACAAGGTCCATTCCTAGAAGCTCATGGTGAGAAAGCTCTTTAGAATTAGTATTACCGGTAGTTTAAAAACCTATTGGACATCAGTGTCACATTCAGTATAAAATTATTATATCAACTTTCTTCTGAATGACTAAAGAAGCTGCAGATTTAAATATATATTTTTACATTGATTGTGAAGTTGTTACAACAAATCACACAATGTGTCTTTCAGTTTTGGTTCTACTCAGATTCATTCTGAGGTCTTCCTCCACCAATAAAACTGGATATGTCATATATAACCTGAAATGTGTTAAAAATGGCGTTAAACCGCATTCAAAAAAATATTTTTTAAACTTTTATTCTATAACATGACACATGTATTTGCCCAATGGCCCCTTAATCTCCCATATTTTATTAAAAATCACTATATTTCTACTGAAAAACATGCATGTCTGATCAGATTTTGTGTTGTGCTCCCTTAAGTACACCCCCTCTAATTTGAAATCCTTGATCCGCCCATGTGGACTATTTTCTCTCAGACTGCTTTGCATTTATTAGCAATTTTTTTAACTGATAATTTTTGTTTGTTATTAATGTATAATAAAACCCTATTTTTGTGTTCATTATATTTTTGTAGGAGGGTCAACATTTTGTGGAATAGCTTCTCTTGTGTTGATGGACAAACTAGATCTGATTTTGTCACAGCGGGAAATCAAAAATTTACGAAGATGGTGTATCTTCCGGCAGCAGTCAGGATTTCAGGGTCGACCAAACAAGCCAGTGGATACATGTTACTCATTCTGGGTTGGTGCTACACTAAAGGTATTACACACATGAATCTTCCTTTACTTCCAGCAGTCAGTGAACTGATTATTATTGGAAGTCCTTGTTCTGAAGGAGATATTCTAAAGCTGTTAATATCACCTATAATAGTTTGATAATATAGCTCAGAAATTCACCTGGTCTTTCTTTATCCTTTCAGTATGTATATTTGTTGAATTTGTAGGCTGGGGGAGGGGGAGGGTAGAGCATCTGACACAGGATCCACAGCAAAGAATTGTTAGCATGGGCTTTCTTTATACAGTTAAAACTGTCTTAAGCAGCCAGTCAAGGGAAGGAGCAAAAGTGTTTTTTTAAGACAGGTTGTTGCTTAAAACAGGTAAATTGGCTGTAAAAGCATCCAAACTGAAATAGCAAATGTGACTGCTTAAGACAGGTGGCTGCTTAATAGAGGTTTGACTGTATTTAAATCTCGATGCTATGAAAAAGAATAATGTGGTTTTTCAATTGAAGCCAAGATTATCCTGGTTTCTGGGTTTGATACAAAATACTTGAAAAAATGATACTGAAAGCTTCCTCGCTTGGCGCTCAGCATTTAAATGATAGTTCTAGGTCGGGTAGGCCAGGTGTCATTATAATTTGACTGGGTGGGGTATCATACCATGGGTCTGTCTGCGGCATGATACTCAAGTGTGGCAGCGCTTAGAATACTGTCTCAAGTAGACACCGTTGCGATGTGACTGAAAAATTGTTTGAAGCGATGCTAAACACCATACAAACTAAAATCATGTTTTCGTACCACAGCATTTTGATAGTCGAGCATATAATTGTTGTAATGACATTTCATAAGACAGTAATTGCTCTTGATCTTATCTTACCACCCTTCCATTATAGACAGATTAGATTACTGATTGTATACGATTCTCTGAAACAGTATTATAATTATCTCTTGGAAAAGTTGAGGAAATAAACATGTATGACTAATGATGAAAATAAGATAAAGACCAAGTTGTAGTCAGTGGTTTGTACTTATGCAGAAGATTTGCTCGATGTCTTGTTAACCTGAAATTTTATTAAGTCTTATTTTATACTAATTTATTTTAGTTTGATTGTGAAGAAAGCTCAATGAACTTTTCGTGAGTCCATTTCCTGGGTAAAACGTGTACTGAGTAAACTAATAGTTCAAAGCTTAAATAAACTACTCAAGAGTCCTTTTCCTGGGCACTAAATGTTGTTTTTGAGACGCATTGGGTAGAAGTGGCCATCGAACCCGCAACTTCTTGCATGAGCGACCAATACTATTCATTACTCTACTGCTCCGCTATTTGAGTTTTAACATCAAATTGATAAGAAATACAGTATAAGCAGTATTTTACTGTTTGGTAGGTGTATAACACCAATAGTTAGCTAATAGTATTAAAGCTTACCTGTTCTTTCAGCGCAGATGGTTACGCCAGGATGTGTTATAGAGGTCTTATAATACTACATCACTCTTCACATTGCTGTTTGTTGAAAATGGCTCTTGGTAAACTAGCTGTAACCGTCTCTAATCTGGGAGCAGAATGAGTAAAATCAATCTACTAACAGAAATGTAGAATTTTTCAGTAAATTTAATTGGACATTAAGGATGATTGATGTAGTTCACAAGCTTATTTGCAGAAATAATTTGAAAAAAAAGCATTTTCCACTAGTGTGAAGAGTAATGACGCAAAATTTAAATGTATAAAGTATGGGGGTTTTTGTAATTTATTGAGGGAATTTGAAATAATTTGAAACAAATGACGATGACATTGACAGGAGGATGTGTAATGTCAAGGTCATGTTTTTTCATTAAAACTTTAATCTGTTGACAAAGTACATCTTTACACTCACAGACCACTTTGGTAGCCTTTGTCACTTGCTACTTGCTAGTGACAATTCTTGTAGAATAAAATGAGGTTAAATTTATTACCTAATGAATTGTGTTCTATTTTCAGCTTTTAGACTCCTATGACTTGGTAAACAAAGAGTGTAATCGCGCCTTTTTAATGGACACTCAGCAACATATAACGGGAGGGTTCTCCAAATGGCCAAGCCACAATCCAGGTAGGTTTCTTTTTTGAGAAACTGAATTCTATCTGAACATCTCCTTTTGTTAGTTGGAATATTTAGCATCATTTTTAACGATCAGTTAACCTAACCACTATTTTCTGGAATCCTGGAAGGTTAACCTTAACACGAGCACACCAATCTCTGCAAGTAACTGATAACTTTCCCGCTTGAATCAGAGGTAAGAAAGAAATGACAAAGCAAAGTCTTATATCAATCAGCACAGAGACTGTAGCCTGATGGGGATTCAAACTGACACCTCTGTGTTACCGCTAACCAGGCCTGGCATTGCGAGTTTTAGTTTCCGCTTAGAACATTCAGATAAGAAATTTTACTAATTCAACTGACTGCCATTAAACGCCTTTCAAATTTATTTATTTGATATATTTATGATTTTATGTGTATTAAAAATAATAGATCACCAAGGCAAATTCCTTCCAATAAAAATTTACTCTTGAAATCATGTTTAGTAAGCCTTTTGGCTTAAGTTAACATTATACATATGTATAAGAAATTTCCTAACATATTCCAGCAAAAACTAACTGAGCGCATGGTTCATGGTAGAGGATCATGGGTTCGGTCCTCCGCAACAGTTATGTAGTTGTCCTTGAGAGAGACACTTTATCCGCATATACTTAGTACTGGTTTTGCCTAGGAAGACTTCGAGCATTATTTGTTTAAGTTCTTGTTTTTCACAATCATTGCAAAATTAAATAAGAAACTTCCCTATTTCTGCGAAAACTTACTGTTAAAATATTATTTTATTAATTTCAGATGCTCTCCATGCATACTTTGGAGTGTGTGGTCTGTCTTTGATGGGAGAATCTGGACTACAACCCATGCATGCCGCGCTCAACATCAGTCAAAAGGCTGCTGACCACTTAGAAAAACTTAAACAAAAATGGAAAGACGAATCTTGATGTAGACTTTATCTATAAACATAATGTGTACTTTATTGACCTGCTTTGACACTATGGATATATATTTTCTGATCTTTATAAAACTATTGTCTGTGATGATATTAAAGGCTTTATTATGGTAAATTGTACTTCTCATTAGGTTAGTCCATTATAAATTAATTGCTAGATCTCAGCCAAATTTTTCTTAAAAAGTGTGTGGGGATGGTGGGCAAAGAATTTTATTTATTTATTTTATTTATTCCATGAAAATTTAAGGGCCAGGTGGCTTGAAAATTAAGGGGCGGGTGGAAATGATAATCTAGCAATTAATTTATTTTGACCTTAACTAAGAACTGGTGGGATAATTTTAAACAAGAATATCCAAATATGTATTGCATATTGAAGTCATGCAGCTTTGGAATACTGTACCATTATTGATATTGTGTTTTAACTGGCACAAAGGTTAAATACTTAATAGTGTGATACTGGTTTGTCAACAAAACTTTTTACTAAGTTTTATTTGTAATCAGTATACTTTATACCAGTACTTATTTATTGTAGCTTGATGCCAAGTAAGCTCAGAGTTTTCTTGAGTCCTTTTCATGGGTAGAACCAGTACCGAGTGTTGTTAATAAGACGTCAAGCCCTGGAAACAATCCGATACCTCAGGGTGTGAGTGGTATACACAACCGCCCTGCAGCATTAATTTAACAGCAGCGTTGACAGTTCAGTCATAACTTTACAGCAGTACCAAGGCTCCCCATTTTATTAACAACTTAAAGAAAGTGCTACTATTAAATGTGTGTGCGCATCTGAAGATTTGAGTCCCTCTGTCTAAGGAGAGATATGTTTGACTCGACTAACGGCTGAGCTGAACTCTGGCAGGTTCTGGGGAAGAAAGGTACTGATGATAATTAGTACTGGTCTGAATTTGGCAACAGGATAATGAATGTGATGATCTACTAGGTCTAGTGTTGAGAGTCATGTAATCTTCTGGTGGTATCGCCACAATATAATGGGTAATGCTGTAAAACATGACTAGCCTCTGATCAATCCTTCTGAGCTCAAGCCATCTCCAATGTAAGGAGTTTAGCATTTCTGAGACACTAGAAGTCGTATTTAACCCACCTCGCAGCTTGTCTCTGTACAGCCTCTAATTGGTAAATGAGTGTGTCGGTATGGGGAGACCAGACAGAGGAGCAGTATTCCAGTTGGGGCCCGACTAGAGTGTTATATGCAGTAGCTTTTAGTGCTTGTGAATGAACTTTTATGTTTCTTCTAAGGAATCCTGAAGTTTGGTTTGCCTTTTTAGTGATATTGTCGATGTGTGTGTGTTCCATGATAGGTCTTGTGAGATTGTGATGCCGAGATATGTTGCAGATGTGACTGATTCTAATTTAGTGTTATGGAGAATGTAGGAGGTGTTTTTTTTTTACTTTTTGTTACATGAATGACCTGGCATTTGGATGGGTTGAAGTGCATGTCCCACTTTGTTTCCCACTACTCCAGCTACTCTTAAATCTTGCTGAATAATAGCTGCTTTGGTATCAGATTTGAGAGATAGGTAGATTGCAGTGTCATCTGCAAAGAGACGAGTTTAACAGGTGACATGCTCTGAAAGATCGTTTATATAAATGAGAAAGAGATGGCCAACGACAGACCCTTGTGGAACTCCGGAGGAAACAGGGATTCTGTTTGATACAGAGACATTGATGACAATAGACTGTGATCTGTTATCAAGAAAACTTTTGATCCATGAGAGATTTTCTCCCCTTATGGCATAGAAATGTAGCTTAAAATAAGAGCTTTCATGGTTCACTTTATCAAAGGCCTTACTGAAGTCTAAGAGAATGAGGTCTGTTCCTTTTGGTTTACAGCTTTCATCAGATCATCCACGAACATAAAGAGTTGAGTTTGACATGATCTTTCCTCTCTGAAATCATACTGGAGTTCATAGAACAGGTTTGAGGTTGTGAAGTGTTTAGTGATACTAGAAGACTAAGAGATAATGTGTTCCATTGTCTTGCACATGTTAAAGAGATAGGACGATAGTTTGCTGGATCTGACTTTGATCCCTTATAGATAGGTGCAACATTAGCCATTTTTTAGGGTTTTAGTACAGTACCAGTACTGAGCGACTTACTGGAGATAATTTATAAGATAAACAATATTTCTTTACTAGTGTTTTTTAGAACGATGGGTTTTATCTCATCGGGACCAGCTGCTTTGTGGGGGTTTAGATTTGAGAGTAGTTTTTCTATGCCATTTTTTTTATATATGTATGTTTGGCATTTGTCTGTGAGTTGCTGTAAGTTGGTTTAGTGTCTTTGGCTGGATCTACTTTGTCTTGAAGTTTAATGTTACAGAGTGATGTAAGTGATAATGGAGATTTTTTAGATAAAACTGATTTGAATTGCTCATTTAATATAATTGCCTTGTCTATGTCTTCCTGATAGGGTTTGTTTTGTTTTTTAAATGAGTCTATGCCATATGAATCTTCAAGTTTTAAGAGAGTATATTTTTTTGTTATTTCGTTTTGAGGATTGTTGGTCTGATTTTATATTGATGTTTAGAATGTCCTCCAGATATTCTTGATATGCTATGTTTGCGTCATACGTGTTTTAGATCTAGGTAATGTTTTCTGTATTTAGTGCTACTTGTGTGCATGTGCTTTTTATATGCTTTGTTACGTTTTCTGTATAGACGTTTGAGGTCAACTTTTATCTATGGAGGTTTATTTTTTGTTGATGCCATTTTTGTTGATATATAGGTTTCAACACCAGTATTTATGTTTTCATGGAAACGTTTCCAAATTTGGTCAACAGAGCAGTGATCATGTGACCCACTACTGGTCATATTTTCATGGAATTTGGTGAGATGTGCTCTCAGCCTGTCCCAGTCTGCTCTTTTGTAAAAAGGGATTTCACATTGCTTCTATTCTTGTGTGTGCTGAAATACTAATATCAACAAGGCCAACCTTGTGATCACTGATGCCAGGAATTTAACTATTCCTGTGAACAACGGTTGGATTTTTGGCAGGAAACAGGTCTAAGATGTGGTTTAGACGTGTGGGATTTTTTACTAGTTGGGTAAGGTTATTGTCATAACTTTCTATAACTCGGCAAACTCGCTATAATATGAGGGGAACTTGCAGTGATTTCCTGGGGCAATATCTACCAGTTCATTTTTGGCATGTTAAAGTCGCCACCAATCCAGATGTTTGATTTAGTCTTAGATGACAGTTCGACAGACTTTTTGAACTCGGAAAGGCTCTGTGGGTCATGTTCTTTTGGCTTATAATAAGCACCTATTAACAAAGGTTTATTTCCACATATTTCAATCTTTATCCAGATATTTTCGCAGTCCATGCAGAGGACTGCAGCTTCCTCAGCTATGATATTGATTCTTACAGCTATAAACACTACACCACCAGTATTTGGGACAAAACTACGTTATCATAGTGTATTTGTTTCAACCAAGACTCAAACTGCAACGATTTTAATTCAAGAGTATATTTTGTATTCTAAACATTAATTATAAGAATTCAATTGCCTGTAAAATCTGAATGATTGATTTGACAGAATATTAATTCTTCGCATGCTATTTTATAAACATTTAGTAAAGAGATGAAAGTTTCTTATTCTTCTGTATAAGTCCTTGCCAAAATACAATACACAACACAACATTAATGATAACATTTGCAATACTCAGTACACCGACGATGCTATTTTTCATCAAATTTCCCAGCCATTCCAGTATATTCAATGTTGAAACTTTGGGCACTAAAATCTTGTTCTACGTGATTAACTGAATAAGTTGTAAGATTCAGAGTTTCAAAAATGCTAAATTTACGATGACATGGACAGAAATGTGCACATATTATTAATTTACCAAATGACAGGGTTGACATTCATTCGTGATTTTTATTTGGTTTAGTATATTTCAGGTGGTTCGGACCATTTACACATCACTTAGTTACTAGTTATGCCATAGTTGTAACAAACAACAGATGAATGGGTTTCAACCTACGTGTAACTTGTAGATCAAAATTATTCCAGATTCTCAAAAAAATATTCTCATTTTAGAGCAATATCCGGTGTACAAGTGCCGTGATAATAACAATTCTCATAGTCATCATCCCTAACAGGGGCGAATCCAGGATTCAGTTAAGAGGGCATACTTAGGGGGTGGGGGACAATACAAATCTGAATGGACACATTGCCATGTTTTTCAGTAGAAATACAAATGTATAGTTAATTTTGATAAAATATTGGAATTAAGGGAGTGGATCCGCCATTGCCTACTACACGATCATGGGTGCCACAACAATCTTGACTCTAGGGTATAAGTTTGGTTGAAAGTAAACGTCTTTTTCCCTTTTATGGATTAGTTCAGTCGGTAACACGTCTGACTCAATTCAGATGTCGTGAGTTCGATTCCCGCCCGGCAACAGTCTCCGTGATTATTGATATACGCCATTTTGTCTCATAATCATTTGTCTCTCATCGCTGATTCAAGTGGGAAAGTTATCAGTTACTTGCGGAGATGGGTTGTGCACGAGTTAACCTTTCAGGAAACCAGGAAACAGTGGTCAGGTTAACTGATCGTCTGTTAGTCCTCGATGGCATAAAAATATGCTAAATAATCAATCAATCAATTAATTGCACATTGAAAGTTAATTTTACAAAATTAAGATATATTAACACATACAAACGTATGGCCACATTAATAAGTGTTACTATTTGAAAGTTTATATTAAGAAAGTATGCAGAAATAAAAAAAGTGGCGTCACACCATTAGGTCACCTGTCACATTAGTTTTTAGAAATATAAGAAAAATATCTTTAAAAAAAAGTTCTATCCTACGAATAAAACCTCATTCAAAAAACTTATTTTTTTTTTTACCCAAACAACCAAATCTATATCTATATACCCTTTTCCAAAATAACGAAACTACAATGGTGAAAAGTCGAAACAATGATGATAAAAAGTCAGAACTACGATGATGAAAAGTCGAAACAATGATGATAAAAAGTCAGAACTACGATGATGAAAAGTCAAAATCATTTTCTGGAATTGACACCTGGGGGCATCTAATGATATTCAAGATTTGATATTTTTATAAACATCAGTTTTCTCTCTCATATTTAGCAAGGTCAGGTACTTGAGCTCAGACAGGAGAGTGTTTGACTCTCAATCCAGAGGTCGTGAATTCGAATCCTTGCTAGGCAACAGTGTCCGTGATGATTGATATACAGCATTGCATCTCATTGTCATTTCTCCTCGTTGTTGATTTAAGTGGGGAAAAATATTAGTTTCTTGCAGAGATTGATGCATTCGAGTACTGGTTAACTTTGCAGGATGGCATAATATGCTGCTAAATATTCAAACAAACAAACTCTTTCATATTTGTATTGTATCGGTGGTCTAGTGATAAAGCATCTACCTTGCATGCCTAAGGTTGTGGGTATGATCCAGGCCAGGTCATAATCAAAGACTTGAAAAAATGGTATAACCGGCCTCCTCACTTGGCACTCAGTGTTTGATATATAGAGGCTAGGTCTGGCTGGCCCAGTGTCGATATAATGAGACTGGGTGGGGTATCATACCATTTGTCTGCAGGGTGGGGTATCGTACCATTTGTCTGCAGTGTGATACTCCAGTGTGGCAGCCCTCAGAATACTGTCTCAAGTAGACACCGTCGCGATATGGCTGAAAAGTTAATCCTCCCCTTGTTGTTATATGGCTTCATGGCGTACGAGCCGGGGATGGGGAGATGGTGTAAACATTTTGAGTAAGCATATTAAACTCAAAACAGATATTGTTCACTGGATTTTGTTGGGGGCATATAGTAATGATGGTACCCCCTCCTCCATTTTTAGGTCTAAATTTCTATTTTCATACAAAATGGTTTTATATTTTTCGGTTAGGAAAAGAAATATAGACATACCCGATTGATCTACAGCAATGTTTTTGTTTGCTCCTCCACATTATTTTAAATTAAATTTGCCTCCCTCCCCTTCCTTACAAGTGTTGATATAACCATCAGCGCCATAGCAGAGACCACAGGGCTTGTCCCGAAAAAATTATATAATGTTTATATGAACTTAAACATGTTTTCGGGACTGTAGTTAGACAAGTTGGTCAAAAGTTATAAGGGAGATAATAAAATTAAAAAGTTAAAGTTTGAGAGTTAAACAATGGAAACGGACATAAATTATTGTGATATTTACTATGAAATGCATTGCCAAAATGTTGACTGTTCAATTATTGTGATTCCCACCCCACCCCTTCCCTCATCACATTTACCCCTCCCCTCTCCTGTCATATTTACCCCTCCCCAGTCATATTTACCCCCTCCCCTGTCATGTTTACCCCTCCCCCACCCCCATCATATTTACCCCTCCCCTCATATTCACCCATCCCTCTCCCGTCACAAAGTAGGCGAATTTTGTCGAGAAAGTACGATGTAAAAATAGTATAGAAGAGCATGCCATGTACATGCTTTACATTCTTGAATAAATGTGGAAGATATGTCACAAGTATAAGTTCTCCATTTAAAATAATGGGAACCACTAACGTTCGTCTATAAAAACGTTTAGCACATATCGCTTCATAATTCATGTTTAAACCAATTTGATTATTAATATTGTGAAAATAACTCATAAAATTATGAATTATATATTATTAACCCAAAGTAGTTATATTTGTTTTTATCTCACATTCTCTTCAATTTCCATGATTCATGGTGATAAACGAACTTCGCCGAGGTAGACCAACTGCATATAAAGCAAGGGAGATGAATAAGACAATAAAAGCACATATTTTGAACAGTCTACAATTTTGCAATGCGTTATTAAGTCAAATGCCAAAATTGTTACGCCCCTTTCCATTGTTGTTACTTGGTTTATTCTCTCCCTTGAACCTTTTTACTAGCAAACACTTCGACTTTCCATCATCTTTTTCCGTATTTTCACCATCGTAGTTTCGACTTTTCACCACAGTCACATATCTACATGTCATCTATGTTATTGAGTCACTGGTCATAGTTTCCACTTTTCACCACAGTCACATATCTACATGTCATCTATGTTATTGAGTTTCTGGTCATAGTTTCCACTTTTCACCACAGTCACATATTTACATGTCATCTATGTTATTGAGTCACTGGTCATAGTTTCCACTTTTCACCACAGTCACATATCTACATGTCATCTATGTTATTAAGTTACTGGTCATAGTTTCCACTTTTCAACAGTCACATATCTACATGTCATCTATGTTATTAAGTTACTGGTCATAGTTTCCACTTTTCACCACAGTCACATATCTACATGTCATCTATGTTATTAAGTTACTGGTCATAGTTTCCACTTTTCACCACAGTCACATATCTACATGTCATCTATGTTATTAAGTTACTGGTCATAGTTTCCACTTTTCACCACAGTCACATATCTACATGTCATCTATGTTATTGAGTTTCTGGTCATAGTTTCCACTTTTCACCACAGTCACATATCTACATGTCATCTATGTTATTGAGTTACTGGTCATAGTTTCCACTTTTCACCACAGTCACATATCTACATGTCATCTATGTTATTGAGTCACTGGTCATAGTTTCCACTTTTCATCACAGTCACATATCTACATGTCATCTATGTTATTGAGTTACTTCTCATAGTTTCCACTTTTCACCACAGTCACATATCTACATGTCATCTATGTTATTGAGTTACTGGTCATAGTTTTGACTTTTCACCACAGTCACATATCTACATGTCATCTATGTTATTGAGTCACTGGTCATAGTTTCCACTTTTCACCACAGTCACATATCTACATGTCATCTATGTTATTGAGTCACTGGTCATAGTTTCCACTTTTCACCACAGTCACATATCTACATGTCATCTATGTTATTAAGTCACTGGTCATAGTTTCCACTTTTCACCACAGTCACATATCCACATGTCATCTATGTTATTAAGTCACTGGTCATAGTTTCCACTTTTCACCACAGTCACATATCTACATGTCATCTATGTTATTAAGTCACTGGTCATAGTTTCCACTTTTCACCACAGTCACATATCTACATGTCATCTTCACATATCTACATGTCATCTATGTTATTGAGTTACTGGTCATAGTTTCCACTTTTCACCACAGTCACATATCTACATGTCATCTATGTTATTGAGTTACTGGTCATAGTTTCCACTTTTCACCACAGTCACATATCTACATGTCATCTATGTTATTAAGTTACTGGTCATAGTTTCCACTTTTCACCACAGTCACATATCTACATGTCATCTATGTTATTAAGTTACTGGTCATAGTTTCCACTTTTCACCACAGTCACATATCTACATGTCATCTATGTTATTGAGTCACTGGTCATAGTTTCCACTTTTCACCACAGTCACATATCTACATGTCATCTATGTTATTGAGTTACTGGTCATAGTTTCCACTTTTCACCACAGTCACATATCTACATGTCATCTATGTTATTGAGTTACTGGTCATAGTTTCCACTTTTCACCACAGTCACATATCTACATGTCATCTATGTTATTGAGTTACTGGTCATAGTTTCCACTTTTCACCACAGTCACATATCTACATGTCATCTATGTTATTGAGTTACTGGTCATAGTTTCCACTTTTCACCACAGTCACATATCTACATGTCATCTATGTTATTGAGTCACTGGTCATAGTTTCCAATTTTCACCACAGTCACATATCTACATGTCATCTATGTTATTAAGTCACTGGTCATAGTTTCCACTTTTCATCATCATAGTTTCGACTTTTCACCACCATATATCGTTGTTTCGACTTTACTAATATAATATTGATATGCCGCGATGGACCCAATTGGACACCGTAGTAACTAAATCTTCTGGTATATACTCTTTTCAAAACAGTGTCAAGTGAAAATTGGTTATAATTGTCATTGTCACGTGTGTTTTTATGTTAAAGACTTGGGTCCCAACTGAAAATCTCATAAGTGTCGTCTTTTTTTTCATTTAGCTTTGTTTCGCCTAGATTGAAGTTAGCATTATCTATTCCGAACTTTATTTTAGATTAATCAACTAACAGTATGCGTTTCAAACACTGGGGGAGGGGGAACCTGAGAGAGAGTGTATGAGGATGTACTTCCAGGCTCCAAAGTATATGCTGAAACTGAATATTGAGGGGGGCTGCCCCCACCCCGGTTCCTATGCCTATGAATAGTATATTCTCACGATTACTATGTCAAAATGTAATGTATGTGTTGTTAATTAATAAGCTGATTTAATATATTGTAATTTGTTGGGTAAAATACTAAGATTATATGGGTAAATCATTTTTTTTTTTTGTTATATAATATATTTTGTTTAACAGACACGTCTGTATACTATTAAACATTTTATACTTTTTAAAAATTTAATGTTTATAATGATTATATCTGTCATGTGCAAACATGTTGTCAATTGTTTGAGTAATGATGAGAATATGTAAAGTTTAAGTCAATAAAATATGTCTGTCTATGTCGTTACACTGCACAGGAAGTTTTTTAATTATCTACGACCATATGCTTAAGACGTATGTAGTGTTTGTTTTGCACTTAATTGGTTTGAACACAGATGTCAGTATTTTATTTCGTATGTTTCATTAATTAATGCCGAGAGCAGACATTCGGAACACCATTTCGACCACCTTGCCAATTATCTTTAAACCGAAGGATGACGGAATTGGCCGAGTATGTACAATTGTCGGAAAACTGCGCCGATTATCTTTATATGAAAGGATGACGGAATTTGCCGGATATGTACGATTGGTTCGTTGGTCTGTTTTTTTTTTTATGTGTGTAACTGTTTCTGGTTAGCCGTAGCAATGACTTGATGTTTATATGTCTCTGGCCGTATTCAGCAGTTATTCGTGTTTGAAAACAATAAAATAGTCAGAAATCAATACATAATTTACTATGATTTATTAAAAAAAAAAAAGAAAGTCTACCGATAGATGGATTAATGAAGAAACATCCAAGTTTGGTTGGCTAGGAAAGAACAGGAATTTCATTTAACACGTTGCCCAACGTGACCACTTCCCAGCCCCAATGCCTTTGAATGCATATACGTGTAAGCCCATCACTGATTTAAATTTTTTCATCTTATTTCTATAGAGAATGAAATGGGTTTAAGCCCTTGTCTTTCATAGAAAGACCAAATCACAGGAGGGACGCTTACACGTTTGTTGTTTGTTGACATAATGCAGTGCCAAAAATTAGGGATCACGTTTCATCCAAGATATTATTTTTCGTTCAGTGTGTACACTGTCGACAACGTGAAATAATTTAATGTATTCATACCGCAATTTCCAAACATCATATTTTTCCAAATTCACAGTTCAAACATGATAATATTTTCAAAAAGTTCCAAAAACATCAATACTCAGTATAATTCAAATCACATATGAGCATAACCGTGAGGAAAATGTATTTTTATATAAGAAGAACAGGGATTATTTATCACCGCCATTATGACGTCAACATGGAACTACCAAACGGAATACGATGGTGAACCTCCAGTACGTTTGTATGCATGTCAGACAGGAAGGCGATGTCACGACAAGTCGACAACACGATTGTCACGGATAGAGCGATGGCACGATGATGATGACAGCGGGACTCCAACCACTATTATCTTCCTTAAATAATCCAGACCTACAAATGAAGGCTGTAGAATAAAAGTTAAAATTTAATATCTTTTATTTCTTTTAAAGGGCTTTTTTGTACCATGTGTTAAATGGTCAGTATTTTAGAAATCACCATTGAAAATGTGATGCTGATATATACTAGATTTCTGGGCAATTCTGTGTCCTTTAAGGATTGTTGGTTCGAACCGCGTCGTGGGCGAATAGTTGACATATTATTACTCTGGAAATTGATATTGGTATCACAAAACCATTAAATCTTAAAATTCAACCTGGTCAATGTATGATATTTTCGTTATAACAGCATATCTTGAACAAGTGAAGAATTTGAGTACAGAAACATGTTGCAGATGAAAATTTCAGGTATCCAAGACAAAGGCTATAAAAAGTATTATTTGCAATAAGTGAACCGGTGTTGTTGTTTTTGGAAATACACGAGATGACACAACAATTATGGTATGATGTGCCATCTCGTGTATCCATTGACAAAGCGATAACACGATGGCCCTAATTGTATACCGTAGTTTATAGATAAAAACGTCTCCAGGCTACACTTACTATCCCACCGAGTCGTCTGCTATAACACACACAACTATTTATCCAGGTAATACACCTGTGTGTTACTATAAATAGACGTGACACGCGACTGCTGCTACTTCTGGTTTATTTTATTGACACACGTGTTGAAGTTCTGTTATCTATCAGCGCACGTATGTATTGCATGATATTTGGAAGAATTACAATACGTAAAACTTCAAAGCACGCCGAATAAATATACGATGCAATTACGCACTTAATGTAATTGGAGATGCGATGAGTCGTATGCTTGTTATCATTTGGGGGCAAATATGTGCGTGAAAGTCTCAGAGGTTACTGGGATGTGTACAAAGTTCACTACACATTTTCGTTTCGACTCGATAATGGCAAGCCGGTATACACATATTAACTGTGCATTACGTGAAGGGATACAATAGTGGTTGTGTTATCAGTTAAATGATAGATCCGCATTGGATGTAAACAGTCGGCGATTTATATACTCAAGATGCTTATATGTCACGTGGACATGTGTTAGTTATATACTATAAACCGACAGGATGTTAATAATTGAAATATGATTAACATATATGGGTGTTGTTGTCTTTTGATAAACAGTTAAACTCGATGTTGAGTATACTATATTGGCTCGATACACGTGTGCGAAGGTAAATATTTTGATAAAAAAATGAGTTTTTATGAAGTTTTGGACTATTTGCCGGTTGTGAAACAGAGATGCCGGGGTGTTATATTCGTCGCGGTGTTGTTTGTCACGGCTTTCAGTGGATTTTTAACATTTGGACCAATATTTGTGTCCGTGTTTGCTCTCAAACTGACACTGTGTCAATGGATTACTGATACCATAGTTAGCACGTGGTTTGCCATGGCGGTTGCCACGTACGAGTTGGTGTACGGGGTGAAAATAACTGTGAAAGGGGACGTTAGAAAACTGAGCAAAAACAACAGCAGTCTGATTGTTATGAACCATAGAACCAGACTGGACTGGCTTTTCTACTTTTCAGTGCAGGCGAGATACGGTTCGTTAAGACGTTTCAAAATTTCTCTCAAAGATCAACTGAAGCAAATTCCGGGGGCTGGCTGGGCCATGCAGGCAGCCAACTTCTTATTTCTAAAACGAAATTGGGACGAAGATCGGGTAAGAATAGAGGAGAGTCTGAACCATTTTGAAACATTTCACTACTACCCACAGCTTCTTCTTTTCCCCGAGGGTACCGACTTGCAGCCGAATAGCAGAGCAAAAAGTAAATCATACGCCAAAAAGAACGACCTCCAAGACTACGAATATGTTCTGCATCCACGAACAACAGGTTTCACCTACGTGTTCAATCATATGAAAATTCACAATGACTTGGATCAAGTTACTGACGTTACCGTTTCATATCCTCAAAATATTATGCAAAATGAGACAGATCTTCTCAATGGAGATTTACCCAGGGAAATAGTATTTACAGTTAAATGCTTCGACATCTCAGAGATTCCGAGTGACACCGAAAATGAACTCGCTCAATGGCTTACTGAACGATGGGCGGTGAAAGAAGAACAGCTAAGGACGTTCTATGAAAAGAGACGATGTTCCGATTGTGGCACTAATTGCCATTCTGTAAATCAAAATGTTGAACTTTTTAGAGATTTGACTTTATATTTGGTTGGTGCTCTTGTATTTTGGACTGTGGTTTTAATGCTATTTTCATGGTTGTTAATTTTTTACCCGTTGGCGAGATGGTTTTATCTAATTTCGGCCATACTGTATTCGGGCATTAGCGCTTTTATTGGAGTTGATAAGTTTTTAACATACCTTGCCGCACGTTGAATTGAACTTAAATATAGTCTTGTATTAGCTGTCACCAGTAATATCTCAAATCATGAGGCCTCACAGGGAGGGTCACTGTTCGCTGGATCTCTTAAAGTAATGGCCATTGTTCCCCAGATCTCAAAAGTATCTGCCATAGTTCCCCAAAAGTATTTCCCCTACATCTTTAAAATTAGGTTTTTGATTCCTGGGTCGCTGAACGTAAGAGTTAATGTTTAACAGATACCTAAAAATAATTGGCCGTGTTCCTTAGATCTCCAAAACCCCTGTGAGGGCCTCAATCATGTCTCCTCCAGAAAACCAATCGAAGTCATTGCGAGAAAAGCAGACGACTAACTGTTCATTTGTTTGATTGACCTGAATAGTTGTTATGTGGTCACTACACTGTAATACTATAAATTGCTATAAAACCGCATGTACGCATGCACGCACTACACATACGCATGTACGCAAGATCGTACGCACGGCCTCTTCCGCATGGGAATGGTTTAAAAAAAAAATATTATATTGGTTCAGGATGTTATCACTTATCCATGTACGCGGAAATATATATATTCAAGTATGTCAATTGAAAGTCGATTAAACGACCATCTATCAGTCCTTCACCCACCCGCCACCTCTCTGGTTGGGAGTCTATTCAAATATCCACCAACAATTCTTGAGAATATTCCTCGATTCGAGCTTGAAAATCCAAATTTTAACTTTAGATATCTAGTTTACCATGAGTTATTGAATAATTGTGAGAGTTTATTTCGCTGTATTTTTGGTGATATCATAATGTGCTCGTAAGTGTGTGTTTTCAAAATTCTTTCCTGAGTTCAAGTCTTACAATATTCTTAAGAATGGTATGTGAATAATACCCCATATGTTCTCTTGATGGTTGCCCCCATCCCCATTCTGGTCTATGTGAATTCCCGTGTATCGGGATTTCATTATTGTCTAATTCCCCGGGTGTACATCACCTTCCCAGCCCCGGGTTGGGAATAATGATAGATGCGTTATGGGAATAAGAAAGTATCTTTGTACATTACATATAATTCATGCAAAAAGCCAGACGTGCTGTACATGTCAAGTGATTAATACAAGTAATAACACACGTTATAAACTTGTATAATATGTAAATATTACAATTATTCATATGTACAGCATTGCTGAATCTGTTGATACGATAAAAACCTGACAGTCACTGGACGTTATCTTCTCCACATGACTGACGCACACGAACGATGTGTATCAAGAACATGTTCTAGAATAGAGGCTAAGTTGTTGACCTAATTAAGGAAGGTGGGGATACATTATTTTGTTGACTTAATTAAGGAAGATGGGCATACATTAATTTTTTATCTAGACCACACACACACACACACACACACACACACACACACACACACACACACACTTGTACAGTATCTACTGGTTTCAGAAGTACCCGCGTGGGTAGTTCGGATGTTTTCTTCACTGAATAATATGACCTTCTTTTTGAATAAGTAAATCTACATTTGTATACTTAATAACGGGTAATTTACTTTCCTAAAATGGCTATTAACTGTGTTTGGCTAACATCCCTTTTTAGCTGGGATGTGTATAAAACTAACGACTGTATACTTTCGGCCTTTACTTTATATACTGAATAGCTTGCAAGTGCAGTGGCGGACGTGAGTTGGTGAACGGCTCGGTCGGATTCTTGCATCCTTTCATGTATGTGTTTTATGTTTTTATTACTTATGTTTCTTGTTGAATTATTTATCACAGAGAGGAATAAAATTGGTTATTATTACAACGTTGATGTACTTCATTATGTCGTCACACCACGGAGTTCTGACTTGTGTTAGTGACGTAATTGCACATGTGTTTATATGTCTCTGGTTCACATATGGGCCGCGTTCAGTACCGCTAAACGTAATGATTGCTAATTTGAGATTGAACCAGTGTCCAGGAACACAAACCAACTATTCGCTGTTGCTGATGGTAGTCCTGGTGAAAAATCAGTGAAATTTAGCATGCGGATATATGGGTATAGCATCAGGAGATACCTTTTTATGTACATCGTTTTATTACTTTTTTTCAATCGGACAAAAAGTGTGGTTGCTATGACAACATAATTTGTAAACAGTAGGGGACTCATGTTGCAGTATGTCAGTATCTTAATTTCATAGACACTGGCTCAACCTGAAATTAACACAGTACGTGGTAATTTTAGGGAACCAGGCAGCAAAAAAAAAACGACAACAAACGAGATTGTTGTTTAACGATATAGTCTGGTACCCTGCTCTACCATTAAATAGTTTATTGGGTTAGGGAAGGGAACCAGACAATTTAACGGTACTGAACGCAGGCCAGACAACCGATTTATTATTGATACGGGTCGGTGCAACAAACTATATATGTGTCGGTACTATATAAATAAAATATGCAGATCTCAACGTCAGTGGATCGGCGGTGTATTTGCCATTCATATAATGTGATAGTATTCATTCGTTCACTTTTGCTGAACATTTTGGGTAAAACGTGTACATACGCTTCATCTGTTGCATTTTAACCAGTTATACAAAAATACATAAAACCACATTTAAGTTCATATTTAGGTCAACACGACCATTTATTTTCCGTGTACCAATGGATTAGTGTAATGTTAATATACAATGATCATTTTTTCGATAATATAATTCGAGATGAAGCAAAACATAACGAAAGTTAAAAATTAAAATGGTGTCGCAGGCGTGCACACTTGGCCGAATTCCGTCATCCATCGGTATCCAGGGAGTTCGGCGAGATGTTCCGAATGACTAACTCTAGACTGACAATCTTCGACGCTTGCATTTCGAAAATACATTCTTCTTTGATTGGCCGAGTATACGATTGCGGCATCGTTACAAACTAAGTGAGTCTGAAAATTCTACTTCTACTTTTATTACCATCCTGCTTATATTCCACCTGTTACTATATTCAGTGTGACGTAATTATAAAACACGGTAACCTATAATATTGTGTACTGATGGTGCATTTCTCACGGGAACTTTCTGCTACGGTGTAGTATATGTGTCATTATGTTATAACCGTAACTGATGTTATGCCACGCATGCGTGACACTTTATGATAACTATGGCAAATGTATATTATGTGAATAATGTTCAACGATAAACTACGTAATGTCACGTATGCGCGGACCCAGACTAGACGTTAAACGATAAACTACGTAATGACACGTATGCGCGGACCCAGACTAGACGTTAAACGATAAACTACGTAATGTCACGTATGTGCGGACCTAGACGGGACGTTTAACGATAAACTACGTAATGTCACGTATGCGCGGACCCAGACTAGACGTTAAACGATAAACTACGTATTGTTACGTATGCGCGGACCCAGACTAGACGTTAAACGATAAACTACGTAATGACACGTATGTGCGGACCTAGACGGGACGTTTAACGATAAACTACGTAATGTCACGTATGCGCGGACATAGACTAGACGTTTAACGATAAACTACGCAATGTCACGTATGCACTGACCCAGACTAGACGTTTAACGATAAACTAAGATGTCCCGTGTGTGCTTGGCAGGCATAAAACCTGCACGATAACCTACGTAATGGTATGCGAAGCAGTGCAATATATCCTATGGTATGGTAGGTGTGTGAGGCAGTACACGATTACCTGCGGTATCGTACTTGTAAGAGACAGTGCACGATAACCTATGGTATGGTATGTGTGCAAGGTAGTACACGATTACCTACGGTATGCTATGTGTGTACGGCAGTACACGATAATTTATGAAAATCATTGTTATGGTATGTTGGTGTGTGTGTGAGGCAGTACACGATAACCTACGTTATAGTATGTGTTTGTGAGGGTAGTACACGATCGACTACGTTATGTTATGTGTGTGAGACAGTACACGATAACCTACGTTATGGTATGTACGAGAGACAGTACACGTTAATCTTCGTTATGGTATGTGTGTGAGACAGTAGACGGTAACCTACGTTATTGTGTGTGTGTGTGTGTGTGTGTGTGTGTGTGTGTGTGTGTGTGATAGACGGTACACATAACTTACGTTATGTTATGTGTGTGAGACAGTACACGATAACCTACGTTATGGTATGTGTATGTGAGATAGTACACAATAACCTACATTATGGTATGTGTGTGTGATGCAGTACACGATAACCTTCGTTATAGTATGTGTTTGTGAGGGAGTACACGATCGACTACGTTGTGGTATGTATGTGAGGCAGTACACGATAACCTACGTTATGGTATGTATGAGAGACAGTACACGATAATCTTCGTTATGGTATGTGTGTGAGACAGTACACGATAACCTACGTTATGGTATGTGTATGTGATGCTACGTGTGCGAGCTAGTGCATGATAAACGTTACGTTATGGTATGTGTGCAAGGGTTAACAGGCGACCAGTTAACATAGCCTTTGCTGGGATCCTGGAAGGTTAACAATTACTCTCAGCTAACCAAACTACGCAAGTAACTGAGAGCTTTCTCACTTTAATCAGTAGAGAGATACGAATGGCAATGAGACGCAATGTCGTATAACAATTATCACAGAACTGTGGCCGGGTGTGATTTCGAACCCACGCTCTCTGGATTGATAGCCAGACGCGCTACCGACTGAGCTTACCGGGCCCGACCTTATAAGATTTGCACATTGATTACTTAATACATTGTCATTTTGGTTTCATTAAACATGATGATTTAATCAGTGTTATCTATTAAACAAAATCCGCTCATCGGTCAGATATCACGGTGAGGAGTTTGAACATTGTCCGGGCTACTGATTGACATGTATAAATTAAAACAAGCAAATGACCCGGTTTTAAATGTACAGACGACTTTATAAGAGGTATTAAGTGTCGTATCGTTGCACAATACAAATTTATTCATTACGATATATATATATGACTTGTGATGCTTAAAGTGAGAATACAAGCAGAACATATGTAGCAGGTGGTGGTGGACATAATATAGATACTTGCGGCATTGGAACAGCAGAATGCAGTTTGAGAAACTCACGGTGTGCAAGGGTGTGTGTTTCGTTTGCTGGGTACTTTTAACTTCAATTGGAGGGTGCATAATATTTTTCCCGCTCTTTTTCATAATATATGGACTCAAACTCAAGCAGTGCCGATGGATTTCGGACACCATAACCAGCACGTGGTGCGTCATGCTGGTCGCCATGTTTGAATTGGTCCGCGGAGTGAAGATAGTTGTTAAAGGAGATGTGAGGCAGCTCACTAAAAATAAAAGTTCCGTTATAGTGATGAATCACAGGACCAGACTTGACTGGATGTTCTTCATGGCGGTACAGGCGAGGTATGCCTCTCTCAGGAGATTCAAGATATGTTTGAAGAATGAGTTAAGACATTTACCGGGTATAGGGTGGGCAATGCAAGTTGCCAATTTCATGTTTATAAAACGCAAATGGGATTTAGACCGAGTTATTATGGATGATCAGTTGAAACACTTTGCGGCATTTAATTACAGCCCGCAAATATTGTTGTTCCCCGAGGGAACAGATTTGAGGTGGGACAGTCTGGAGAGTAGCCATTCGTACGCGAGGAAGAATGAGCTTCAAGAATTCACACATGTGCTTCATCCGAGGACAACCGGATTCACGTACATCGTTAGTCACATGAAAATGAATAATGAGTTAGATCAAGTTGTAGACGTGACTGTCTCTTATCCGCAAAATATAGTCCAAGATGAATTAACTCTACTCACTGGGGACATTCCGCGCGAAATTGTTTTTACTATTAATTGTTACGACATTGCGGAACTTCCTGCCGAAAACGAGCCTCGTCTTGCACGATGGCTTGAAGACCGTTGGGAGATCAAGGAGGAGTATCTTGCAACTGTGTACGAAAAAAGACGCCATCTTGGAGACACAACCGGAAACGGATACACGGCTGGGAAAAATATGGAAATTGAAAGGGACACCACTCTGTATATGGTTGCCGGATTGTTGTTTTGGTCGTTAGTTGCCGTCGCCTCATTATGCTTACTTATTTTGTACTCATATGTGCGTTGGTACTTCTTTGGGAGTATTGTGGTGTACATTATTATAAGCACTTTAATTGGTTTCGATTATTTTTTCTCACCAAAGGTGCCATTTTAGTGTTGTGGTAACTCTCCAGTAACGATGTTTAGCGACTGTTTGCTATTTATGATTTTGTTATCATAGTTTAATAATAATAAATTCAGCGATGCTTCCTTTAGTTATTTCTTATTTATTTTACTTCGATTGTGAAACAAGCTATTACAACTTAGACAAATCACGCTCAAAGTCTTCCTTGACAGAATCAGTACTGAGTACATGCCGAAAAGGTGCTTTTCTCAAGGACACCACGCATAGCAGTGGTGGAGGATCGAACCCACGAACCTCCTGCTCTACCACTGGACCACGCGCCCCACTATCGTCTCTTTTTATTGTACATTATCCAGAAACCCAAAGACAAAAAGCCTGAGTAGGACGTCGAACATATCATTTGTTACCCAGGATCATCTGAACCACATCACCTTCGTTGTCATGGTGATGTTCTTGCACGCGTATTTTCTCACCATTTCAAATGGAATGTCCATATTAACAGCATTTATGAATAAAAAGATAAAAGTATTATGTCCAAAATAGAATCTGCATACACACTGGCTTGCCGGGATGATTTAATTTCATTTATATATTTACATGTTTGAACATTTAACAAAAAGTGTAAAGTGAGAAATTCATAATTAAAATGTGTCCGTATTACACGGTTATCTTCCTTATAAGTAAGTAAATTTCAGCCGAAAATCAAGTCCAAAAAGGGGCCATAACTCTGTAAAATTTTAACGTCGTGGACGAATATCAAACTTGGCTTATAGTTTATAATTATACAGCTACACGCTAAATATTAATTACATACAGAGACCCTTTCAAAATATTTTGATCGAAAAAAGGGGCCACAATTCCTGTAAAATTTGACCGACATTGGCAAATATCGAACTTATCCTGTAGTTTATAGCGATACAGCTACAAATGAAATATCAATTAAATAAATGAACATTTAAAAAAGTTATCAATCGAAAATCATTATTTTACCGAAAATAAATCGAAAAGGGGCGACAACTCTTCTAAAATTAACCAACGTTGACATATACCATGCTATTATACAGCTTACTTCAAACATATTATTTTTTATTTTAATAAATCATGAAATGAGATCGAGTCACAAATTCTGCCAGCATTAAATCCGGCCATACTTCTTCAGTTTAAAAGAAGACAAAACAGAAAAAAATAACAAGTTAAATAGGGAAATGATTGTAAATCAAAGAGAGAGAGAGAAGGGGGGGAGAGAGAGAGTGTGTGTGAGAGAGAGAGAGAGAGAGAGAGAGAGAGAGAGAGAGAGAGAGAGAGTTATACAGCTGCAATTGGAAAAACGAACAGACAACGGACACGTAATTCCCCTTCACTGTTGTGTGCATGTACAATGTATTTCTAGTAGTTGGGACGAATTTGTTGCAGTGATACTAGTATAAGTGACTGTAAAGTGGCAACAATTTTAGATTGAGCATAGCAAGTGTGAACATACAGGCATGTGTGTGCTGTGGAATGTTTTGTAATCACGTTGTTTACTGAACATTAAAGCACGTGCATATAAAATGTTTGTCGTCTGCATCAGTAACACCATTATGAGGGGCACAGGAATCCGCTTAAATTTGGTTTTATTGAGGTCCACCCAGTGGGTATTCCATTTCCCTGAATCTCCTTAGGTAAGGGCCAATGTTGCCCAGATCCCCAAATGTTTTTTTCCATAGTACTCTAAAAATATTCCCCCTCCCCATCCCCAGATTTCTAAAATGAGGCCTTTGGTCCCTGGATCCCTGAAAGTAATGGCCAATGTTCCCAAGATTTCTAAAATAATTAGCCATGTTCTCCAGATATCCAAAGCCCCTGGGAGGGTCTCTTTATTTAGTGAGCGTTCATGAGCTTTTACTTATTTGTATCACGTGCTATATCACTGTTAGAACCTTTAATTGATGAAATACTTATACATATATATATATATATATAATCATATTCTGTTATAGTTTTTCCCCATGTGACTGTGTTATTTTATTTTACTCATTGGTTTTAAAGAATGAACGAAATACTAGTAGACAATTGCATGCCCCATGTACTTTGTAGTACTGGTTCATGGTATTAAAACTGCCGCTACAATATACTGCGGCATCTCGCTATTGTAAATATACACAATGCTTAAAAATGATCGGTCATGGGTACGTTTTCATTTTAGTTTTTCTCTTTAGTTCTTTGCTTGAGAGAGATAGGAGAGAGAGAAAAAGAAAGGGAGAGAGAGGGAAAAGTGAGAAAGAGAAGAGAGAGAGCGAGTGACAGAGGAGAGAGAGAGAGAGAGAGAGAGAGAGAGAAAGAGAGCGCGAGGGGGAGAGAGAAGACACAGAGATGAGAGAGAGGGATGAGAGAGAGAGAGAGAGAGAGAGGGATTGAGCGAGGGCGTATGAGAGAGAGAGAGAGAGAGAGAGAGTGATGAGAGTGAAAGAGAGAGAGTGAGACAGAGAGAGAGATAGAGAAAGAGAGCGAGGGAGAGAGAGATATGAGGGTGAGGAAGGTATTGATATAAATGTCTATATCGAATAGTTCAACAACCTCCACTTGATTAAAAACAATTTATCTCTAATTTATCTTTTAAGGGGGACGTTTAATGACCGTTACTGTATCACTGCTTATTCAACTTTCAAGGACGTAGGCCGTTGCTGCGAGATACAAAATGTCATGTGGAGCTATCAATTGTTTATCGGTCATGTTATCTAAAATCTCGTGCAAATATTTGTAATTTGGTAATGTATGTTGTTTAACGTGGATTCTACACTTGTACAATTGTTCAGACCTATCATGACGGTTTCTGCTTGAGACAATATTCTAAGCGTTGTCACCGAAGTTTCGTGCCACAGACACATGAAATGATTTTTTTTGCATATTGATACATATAGTTAAGAACATATTTTAACACATACAAAAGTAAACAAATAAGGACACAAATAAAACTGGCCATATCTATACAAAAGTTTGTCATATTAAATTTGGTTTGAATGTGTGAATGGTTGAATATAAAAGTTTATTTTTAAACAAATTATTTCTTTAGATTTAAGATTTAATGTTCAATTATGTTATTTAAATTGTGTTTTCTGCTTAATGTAGGGATCTACACAAAGATAATATATTGAAAGAGATATAGAGAAAAAAAACACTTATAAAAAACATTTTTGATTTTCAATGTGGGTGCACACCTGTGTTTTAGTGCCAGTTTCTTGGTCAGTTTCAAGTTGCTTTTATGACAGGTCATGCATGGTATTTTAGGTTTTTCTGTATGGTTTAACAGTATAACAATACTTATTGGACACATGGTATGATACCTACCCGTTATAATGACATTGTACTGCCACTGGGCCATCCAAAGTTTTAGTACATTTACTATAGCACGGCCGTGGATTGAACAGGCGGTCTTTCGCATTCACTCTAGGTCATCGATGCTGAACTTATAGTTTTGGAGGGAATTAAATGTTTCTGATTTCCTGGAACGACAAAAGTCAAACGACACCAAATGCAATGCCAACCAGGTTATGGTAAATACTGAATCAATTTATATGTTTTAATCGGGTTTAACATCATTTTTAGCTCGCCGGGACGAGGAGAGCTATTGTCATGACTCATGCGTCGTCGGCGTCGTCGTCGTCGTCTGTAGACACCCAGGTTAAACTTTTGCGTTTAAGTTTCAGTCATCTATGCAACCACTCATTGAATGTCAATGAAACTTTGCATGTGTGTTTACCATCATCAATGGAACACACAGAGATAAGAACCATAACTTTGGATTGCTTTTTGGCACAGTTATGGCCCTTTTTGGACTTAGACACCCAGGTTAAACTTTGAGTTTAGTTGCGTTTAAGTTTAAGATATCTATGCAACCACTCATTGGGTGTGAATGAACCTTCACATGTGTGTTCACCATCATCAATGGAACACACACAAACAAGAACCATAACTCTGATATGCATTTATGCACAGTTATGGCCCTTTTTCGACTTGATATTTTAGGTTAAAGTTTTTCACCAGGTAAGATATCTATGCAACCACTCATTGGATATGAATGGAACTTTGCATGTGTGTTCACCATCATCATTGAAACACACAGAGGCAAAAACCGTAACTCTGGGTTGCATTTTGGCACAGTTATGCCACTTTTTTTAAACTTAATTTTTCAGGTTAAAGTTTTTTTATCGCGTAAGATATCTATGTAACCACTCATTGGATATGAATGAAACTTCGCATGTGTGTTCACCATCATCATTGAAACACACAGAGACAAGAACCATAACTCTGGGGTGCATTTGGCAGAGTTTTGGCCCTTTAAGACTTATTTTTTCGTCTGTAGACAACCAGGTGAAACTTTGCGTTTAGATGCGTTTAAGTTTTGGTGTTTGTCTCCAATCTCAATCTTTGCATTGGTGGTGAGTTTTATACCATCGGCGAGCTTTGTTGTCTCCTGACAACTCTTGTTTTATTACCTCCCTTAAACTTTATTACTATTTATATTCTCTCTCTCTCTCTCTCTCTCTCTCTCTCTCTCTCTCTCTCTCTCTCCTTTTTTCTCTATCTCTATCTCTCCTCTCTCCCCCTCTTGTCTGTCTGTCTGTCTGTCTGTATGTCTGTCTGTCTGTCTGTCTGTCTGTCTGTCTGTCTGTCTGTCTGTCTGTCTGTTGTAAAGTTTTTTCCAAGAACGATTAAACATATGTTTAAGTGTTTGACGTGGGTGACTATATTACTTATACTTCTTTCCCAAGTCCGCACGGGCTCTTTTAAAAAATAAAAGTACAGGAATATCTCCAAAGGAGTTATTCACAGAGTTGCAGAGTTGCAGAGTTGCAGAGCACTTTCTCTGCCTGCCTGCCTGCCTGCCTGCCTGCCTGCCTATCGGACATGTAGGACTATTATTTATATTTTTCGGCAGACATTATGGTTGTTGTGGGAGATAAAAAAAATAATCAATTAATAACAATACTCTTCAACGCAATTAATTATAAGATGTTTTATCGTGCAATAGAAAAGGATGCATTTATGACGCTTACTTGGACAACGTTAATCACCGGAACACCTGCATCTACTTGTTGCGGCTTGTTGTTATACACCATTTATTTATATGCTGCTGTAACATATGTCGCTCGAATCCCGGGAGAATATCTCTCACCCTTGCCAAAGTTTCAGCTCGCACACATCGTGGTACACAGCGTTCAATTATCAAGCACAAGTAACACGTATTAATATTTTAACACGTTATTAGACGATATATCGCTAATTAGTTTACATTTGTGCTGCAGAACAAAACAAAACAATCATAAACTAATTAGGTTGTTTCTAGTGTCTTATTTCCAGTAGTTAGGATTATGTTATTGAATTGGATTGGACGCTGTTTCTACATCGTTGACCAAGTTAGCAGAACGCTGACCATGCGTTAGAAGAAAATGAGAAATTAGTCCTACCCCTGGGAAATGGGATCAATGTGGGATGGCCTGGATCATGGTATTTATTTCATTGTTGTTTTGCAAACTTCCCAGGTGAATTCTTAACGTCGAAACATAGAAATAAATCAATGTTTCGGCTCTCAAAAGTGAACGTTCGTCTATCGGATATTTTTTTTATTTTGTAATATATACAAGTAATACGAGGCATGCTATATTAGAAAACATATTTTAGCCAGTTTTAAACATTTGAAACATCTTCATAAAAATTATAATCCCTTGAAGAATTAAATAATATTCTTAAATATTTTAAAAGATCACCGAATTGCATATTTTTCCTTTTCTATTTTTGTTGTTGTTGTTGTCGTCGTCGTCGTCGTCGTCGTCGTCGTCGTCGTTGTTGTTGTTGTTGTATGATATTTAGAGTCGCTTTCAACAATTTCAGTTGTATCGCGATGGTGTCTACTTTAGACAGTACTGTAAGCATCGCCACACTGGATTATGCAGCCGCGAGACACATGTCATGGTACCCCACCCAGTCACATTGTACTGACCAGACCCAGAACTATCTGCTTAATACTAAGCATCAAGCGAGAAAGTGGGGCGGTAGTGTAATGGATAGAGTCAGAGGTTGCGGGTTCGATCCCCCGATCAACCAGATGCCTCTCATAAAACAACACTCAGTACTGATTCTGCCCAGGAAGCGGACTCGAAAGTGGTTCATATAAGCTCTGAGCTTTCATCGCAATCAAGCTAGAATACATTAGTATAAACTAAAAAGCTTCTGGTACCATTTTCAACTGTTCGATGTGACCCGGTCGGGGATCAAACCCACGACCTTCCGCATATGAGGCTAACGATCTAACCACTAGATCAAGGTGTTAATGTAGAATAGTAGCACCTGTGTTTTGCGATGGCCAAACTGTTTACTACGTGATGAACCAGTAAGTTACTGAGTGATATGTTTGAAGGCCTCAAGGAATATTGACTAATAAGTCCTCTCATTGAATGTTATAATTACAATGGTGTTAGTTTAAACTAAATTTAACCGTGTTTGACTGACAGGACACTGAAGCCGTATTTTAGTGGCGAAGTCACAGTTGCAGTTTTCCGAAGATATTTCATTGATAGTTTACTGAAACCAGCATTTTTTATTTTGTGATTGAATATACGACAATTTATAATTTTACTTTTTGACACAATTGAATTTAAAAATAAAAAAAATCACTGTGGTATTATCTTTAAAAATAAAAATAAAAAATAATTACTTGTATTGGATTTAAATAGATTCTTCTATTCAGCAGGACATCATTTCACCGCCATAACAATTTAGGCGGTAATATAATGCGAAAAGCATGCCATATAATTGCATACATATATAGCAAAAGTTCATATCATGTCCATTTTCTGAGGCTTATTTCCCCACATGTAATTCATATATTATTATAAAATTTTATGAAATTTAAACATATTTGGGTATGCTCGCCTGTTCAGATTGTAAGACAATTTATTTCGCATGCAGGATGGTAAAATGTTAGATATTAAATAATAGTATGTACTATAATACTGATATCTGCTCGGACAAAACGTATAAACTGATCCTAACCGATATCTCAGCAAATAGCGAAAATTGTTTATACACATAATTTTATAATAACACACATATAACAAAATATAGAGCAAAATTTTATTTCCATTTTATAAGTCCTATTTCCCCGTTTGTTTTCAAACAATTAGTATATCATGTTATGAAATGTAACATGTTTGGGCATGTTCTTCTGTTCAGACTGTAAGAAAATAGAAAATATTTTTTTCTCATATTTCGCCATTAGCTAAATGCTTCACACTTAAGATGTGCTCACGGTTACCTCAAACACAGGGGTCGTCTTACAGCATAGTTTGTTTGATACACGTGACATGTTCTCACCTATTTCGTGGCTTACCTTTTTCTCGTGGTTGCACATGTGATTGCTACGTGGCTAAAAACCGAATTTACACTGGTGCAAAAATCTGTGCAAACAAAATGTTAGATGTAAAAGAAAATTAGAAACAGTTTTGTAAAATGGATTTAATACATTCTATAATTGGAGACAAATATATACCATGTACGGACTAAAAATGAAACTATGTACGGTAAGTGGACGTTTTCACGTGTCTGTAATACATTATGCGCCGTTTCGGTCAAGCGGCGTGGCTACCGACCGACCGGCGGAAGGAAGGCAAGTAGGCAGGCATGTATTCCTCTATGTCTTACAAAACAGTACTGGATAGTTCCTCTCTTTGTGCTCATTACGGGTCGCTCCGATAAAATGGGTGTAGGAGCGTTTCGATTATGGAGGGCAACCTGAGGAGAGAGTGTATGAGGATGTACTTCCAGGCCCCAAAGTATATGCTGAACCTGAATATTGGGGTCAGAGGAGGGGGAGGGGATATCGGCCCCTACCCCCTCCCGCTCCTACGCCTTTGGATAACACCATACTATGTATATGTACTGGATAGCCGGAATGAATATCAATAATGCTGATTTGTTAATATGACACGAGATATCTTGTAAATATGCCGAATTTGAGTATTGCTCCTATTTAGGATAGGTTATTGTTGTTTTACAGTCACGTATAAAACAACTGTTATTTTGTCTGTTTTCCAAATTCTATTTTCGGATTTACATCTGATTCACATTTGATTCATTCCAGGGTGGTAAAGTGGCCTGTGTGACCAGACATAGACATCAAACTGTTTGACACATGCTGCTGTATCAAGAACGAATATCACCATGGCTACGCAGTATTTGGATGAATACAGGTATGCTCAATAAACAGGTCAGGGAGATGGCCAAAATGCACCATCATGGTGAAAAAGCACCGTATGAGGCATATGAACCATTTGCACCATATAGACTGCATCACATAAATGTTTACAAGCATTTCATGAATATTAATATGTATGAATACTGTCGCTATTGGCAGTGTGTGTGTCAGTATCCCCCCATTAATTTATATTTACAATTTTATATTTTTTTAAAGTGATCTTCACCGTATAAAATGCGGAATTAAAAAAAGCTGTCTGACCGCTGACTGAAAATGCACAGGGTCAGCAAAATAAAAAATATTTGCAATTTGGAGCTTTCTGGAATAAATAACATTTTACCAAAACACAACAAGACATTGTTATATCTTACTTAATATTTATGTATTTTGTTTGTCAAAACCATTCAATAATTTAATTTTTGATCATACCAAATGTACGATTGCAAAGGGAGATAAATGCTGTCTCATTATTATTAGAGGGCATTACAGTGATCTCCCTTTGTCTTCATAACGGCTTGTTAAAAAATGTTTTAATAAATAATTATGCGTTAAAATGCGCATTTTATTAGATGAAGATCACTTTAAAACATTTTAAAATTGTAAATATAAATTAATGGGGGATACTACTTTACACTTTGCTAATTGGGACAGTGTTTATACAAATACATATTCATGAAATGCTTGTAAACATTTAAGTGATGCAGTTTATATGGTGCAAATGTACCATATTTACATGTCAAATGCTATCAAAATATCGTTCATATGGCCGAAATGGGGCTTTTGCACCATGATGGTGCATTTGGTCCATCTCCTTGACCAGATAAACCTTTGTTGCTATATGGCGAATAGCGTCGTTTTCAACATTGTTTCAGTCATATCGCGACGGTGTCTATTGAGACAGTATCCTGAATGCTGCCACATTGTAGTTTCATGGTATGTCACCCCACCCAGCTTTTAGTACCATATCAAGTCGTTGGTATGACCCTGCTGTTAATCGAACAAGCGACCATCTGCGTGTGAGGATGACGCTCTACCACTAGACAACTGCTGTTGATGCAATAATCTTCCGTGCTTTTGACTAAACCAAATAATTATTCATCAAATATTGTATGGCGTTTAGTGTCGCTTTCATCAAATGTTCATATCGCAATGGAGTCTTACTTGAGACAGTATTCTGAGCGCTGTCACACTAGTAACATGGTATGACATCCCACCCAGTCACATTAAACAGTTTCTAGTACCATTTATTCAAGTCGTTGGTATAACATACACGGCGGGTAATCAAACCCATGACCTTGCGCATGCAAGGTGGACCCTCTACCTCTAGACCACCGCTACGGTACTTTACAAACCGTGTTGATGCTATGATATGCATTCCATGTTAGTTAAATCAACCAACAGTTTGTCAAATACAAACTTTTTTTTACTAATTATTCACATTTTAAGCGAAATAAAGCAACATAATTTCCTTATTGCTGTATTAATCAAATTTTATTTTATATTCAATGAATTGAAAGTTAATGATTTGTTATCATTTGTGAACATAAAACAAGTACAACAAAGCAAATTATACAATACACAATATTAAGCTATAAAAGAAAAACAGTAACGTATCAAAAGGTCTGGTTTCCAAATTCAGTGTTTCGAGTTAATTAATTTATTTATGTTTGGTTCATTTCAAGGTAATAAAGTGGCCAGTGCGACCAGAGAGACATCAAACTGTTTGACAGATGCTGCTGTATCCAGACTGAACATCACCATGGCTATGCAGTATATTGATGAATACAGGTATGCTTTACAAACCGTTGTTGCTGTATGGTGGATTGTGTCGTTTTTAACCTTGTTTCAGTCATATCGCGATGGTGTTTACTGGAGACAGTATTTTGAACACTGTCATACTGGTGTAACATGGTATGACACCCCACCCAGTCACATTAAATAGCTTCTAGAACCATTTGTTCAAGTCGTTGGTATAAGGTACCCGGCCAGTGATTGAACCCACGACCTTCTGTGTGCAAGGCGGATGCTCTACTCTTAGACCACCGCTATGGTAGTTTACAAATGATGTTGATGCAATGGTATTCCATGTAAGCTAAATCAACCAATCATTCATTAAATACAAACTTTATTATACTAATTATTCAACATTTCAAATGAAATAAAGCAACATAACTTCCTTATCGCTGCATTAATCAAACGCTATTTCATATAAACTGAATTGAAAGTTAATGATTTGTAATCAGTTGTGAACATTAAACAAGTACAACAAAGTAAATTATACAATACATAATATTAAGTTATAAAAGAAATATAGTCACGCATCAAAATGTCTGGTATCCAAACTCAGCTGTTTCCGGTTAATTAATTTATTTATGTTTGATTTATTTCAGGGTGGTAACTTGGCCTGTAAGACCAGAGAGACTGTTTGACAGATGCTATATATCCGGAATGAATATCATCATGGCTACGCGGTATATTGATGAATACAGGTAGGCTTTACAAACCGTTGTTGCTATATGGTGTTAAGCTTGCAACAAATATTCAGTCATATCGCGATGGCGTCTCTTTTAGACAGTATTCTGAGCGCCGCAGCACTACAGTTTCATGGTATGACACCCCACCCAGTCACATTAAAAAGCTTGTAGTACCATTTGTTCAAGCTGTTGGTATGAACCGTCTGGTGATTGAACCCACGACCTTCCGTGTGCAAGGTTGACACTCTACCACTAGACAACCGCTGCGGTAGCTTACAAACCGTGTTGATGCAATGATCTTCAATGCTATTTGACTAAATCAAATCATAGTAATTATTCGTCTAATACAAATATTTTTTTACTAATAATTCACCATTTTAAACTAAATGGATCAACTTTACTTCCATAACACTGCATTAACCAAACATTATTTCATATAAACTGCATTGAAAGCTCATAATTTGTTATCATTTGTGATTATAAAACAATCACAACAAAGCAAATGATACAAAACAAAATGTTAAGTTGTAAAAGAAATACCGTCACATACCAAAACCTTTGGTTTCCAAATTCAGTTGTTTCAGTTTAATTTATGTTATTAACATTTGATTCATTCCTCGGTGGCAAAGTGGCCTTTGCAACCAGACAGATATCACAATGTTTGACAGATGCTGATGTTTCCGGAATGAATATCACCATGGCTATGATGTTATGCTTTACAAACCGTTGTTGCTATATAGTGTTTAGTGTCGTTTTCATCAAATGTTCAGTCATATTGAGACAGTGTCTACTTGACATTGTTCAAGTCGTTTGTATGACCCGACCGTTGATCGAACCCACGACTTTCTGCAAGTGAGACCGACGCTCTACCACTAGATCACCACTGCGGTGGCTTACACACCATGTTTATGCAAAGACCTTCCATGCTATTGCTGTTGCTAACAAAATAAACGACCAATCATACATCAAATACAAACTTTTTTATCCCCCCACCACAAAAAATATTTTGGGGTGGCATATAGTAATCACAGCGTCCGTCCGTCAGTCCGTCCTACCGTCCGGTATTTCGTGTCCAGTAAAACCCACATCCGTACCTCAAAGGTCAAGGTCACACTTTGAGTTTGTTTGACAACACTTCGAGTCTGTGCGAGATTTGGTGTTCAGTCTGTAACTTGGTCATGCAGAAACCTATGAACTTCTGCGTGCAAGGTGAACACTCTAGCACTAGACAACCACTGCGGTAGTTTTCAAACCGTGTTGATTCAATGACATCCTGTGCTATTAACAAAGTCAACCAATCGTTCGTCAAATACAAAACTTATTTTACTAATAAAACAAAAACATCAAAACATAAAATACACAATGTTAAGTTATACAAAAAATACCGTCATGTATCAAAACTTTTGGTTTCAAAATTCAATTCTTTCATTTCATTTATTTGATTTATGTTTGTGTCATTTCAGGGTGGTAGGGTGACCAGTGTGACAAGAGAGACACCAAATTGTTTGACAGATGCTGCTGTATACAGAACGAATATCACCATGGCAACGGGGTATTTGGATGCATACAGGTATGTTCACATTAAACTGCTTCTAGTACCATTCGTTCAAGTTGTTGGTATGACCCGGCCGGTGATCGAACCCACAATTGTCTGCATGGGATTCTTCTACCACTAAACCGCCACAGCGGTAGTTTACAAACTGTGTTGATGCAATGATGTTTCATGCTATAAACTAAATCAAGGAATAAATTGTCAAATACAAATTTCATTATCACTGCATTAATCAAATGTTATTTCTTATAAACTGCATTGAAAGTTCATGATTTGTAATCATTTGTGTACATAAAACAAGTACAATAAAACAAATCATACAATACACAAAGAACAACCGTAATGTATCAAAAGGTCAAATTTCCAAATTTATTTGTTCCGGTTTAATTAATTTGTTTATGTTTGGTACCTTTGCGACCAAAGAGACATCAAACTGTTTGACATATGCTGTGTATCTGGAACAAATATCACCATGGCTATGCGGTATATTGATGAATACAGGTATGCTTTACAAACCGTTGTTGCTGTATGGTGTTAAGCGTGCAACAAATATTCAGTCGTAGCGTGACTGCGTCTCGTCGAGACAGTATTCTGAGCGTTGCAACACTAGAATTCATGGTATGACATTCCACCCTGTCACATTAAACAGCTAGTACCATCTGTTCAAGTTGTTGGTATGATCCGGCCGATGATCAAACCCATGACCTTCTGCATGCGAGGAGGACTCTCTATCAGTAGAGCACTGCTGCGGTAGTTAACATAACGTGTTGACGCAATGACATTCCATGCTATTAAATAAATCAACCAATCATTCGTCAAATACAAACTGGTATTTACTAATAAGTCATCATTTTAAACAGAACAGAACATATATTTTATTAGGATTTGTACAAAGTACATCATCATACTATATACAATATACAATCAATATAAACATATAGTCACTAAACAGCAATGATTAAATTTGTTAGAGTATATAACAAAATATTTAATGAATGTTGATAAATGAAATGAAGATGAACACCATGCTTAAACAGTTAACACTGTTTTTCTAATTTCTAATGCTTCTTTTATATATCTTGAAATATTATATAATATGGTTTTATTATGTGAATTAAGTAACTCTAAAAATTTGAACACAGAAGGTCTTTGATAGTAATATTTTTTCAAATACTGTTTTTGTAAACTATTAAAACAGGGACATATACATAAGAAATGAAACTCATCTTCTATATCCCTTGAATTGCAACATAAACAATATCTTGCATTTTTTGGAATTCAATTTCTGTCATATCATCAAGTTTGTATTCTAAGAGGATTAACAGATAGTCTTAATCTAGTGTAAAATAATCTAAGATTACAGGGCAATATCTTGAGATAATTCTCATACTTAAATTGATGTTTGACAAGTTTATAAAATTCAAGCACTGGACTTTTTTCTACTGATCCAAACCATTGTTGAATGAAATTGTTGATAACCTTTTGTTTAAAAATATTTGGAAATACTTTGGGATTAACAAAACAATTATTCTCAAATTATAGGTGAATCCATAATCACTTAACCTGGTTTTAATATTTGATACCCAGTTCTTACAACCTCTATTAGTCATATAGCCCCTGTTCATATAGTTTTTTTATCAATATATTATCCATATAAATAACCGTACACCAATAGCTTATGATTCTTACACATCGTGATATATATAATGGATATCTCCCAAGCTCTCCATACACACCCACTGTACAAGTATTTAATCTAACATTCAATAAATGTTTACAGAACTTTAAGTGTATTCTTTCTATTACTTTCGACTTGGTATATCCCCAAATTGCACTCCCATAACTTAAGATAGAACCAATGAATGCATGGAACAACTGGCATAGTAGTTTTGGCTTTAAATGGAATTTTTTACAATTAAATAAGAGGGCTTTCAAAGATTTGCCAACGAAATGTTCCTGATTTAAATCAAAATTACCAGTATAATTAAATATTGTTCCAAGATAATTAAAATCATCAACAACTTCAATAATTTCTCTGTTATAAGTCCAAGATTCATTGGGTAACCCACCACGTTTTCTAAATACCATTATTTTTGTTTTCAATGTATTTAGTTTTAAGCCCCAATTATTACAATAAGTATGCAAACGGTTTAGATTATCCTGTAATTCAGAAGGAGATTTTCCTATAATAGCCATGTTGTCCGCAAAAAGTAACATAATCAAAACAATATCATCAATATTCAATCCTGAATCTACGCTGTTTTGTAAATACAGCGCCATGTCTTTCACAAACATAGAGAAAAGTATAGGCGAGATTACCTCCCCTTGTCTCAATCTTGCAGTATATTCAAAATAGTAATTATTACAACTCTTTTAACCTTCTGATACATGTCCTTAATAATACGTAGAAGTTTACCCCTAATACCAAGCTTATACAATTTTAGCCAAAGTGCATTTCTATATATACTATCGAAACACTTCATCATGTCAACGAAAACAACATATAAATGTTTATTATCATATAAATAATTCTGGATAATTGACATAAACACAAATATAGCATCAACTGTTGACCGTCCTTTTCGAAATCCAAATTGCGCATCTGAAATGATATCATTATTATTACAAAATGTTTCAATCCTTTTATTGAGTATGGTGGTAAACAGTTTAGATAAACAACTTACCAATGTTATGCCTCGATAATTATTAACATTGCTCACACTACCTTTTTTGTGAATAGGGATAATCACCCCCTTTGTTCACTTATTGAGAAAAAAACCTGAGGTTAAAATAGCATTAAAAATATCACATAAATGTGAGCCTAAAATATCAATACTTTCAATAAAATACTCATTTAATAATTAATCGCTCCCAATCGATTTTCCAGCTATTAAATATTTACTACACTTAATATTTCAGAAACAGTAATTGGCTGGTCTAATTCCTCGAATGAACAATTGTTATCAAAATCATTATCAGTGCAAAAAGATTCGGCATCTTAATTTGATGTCTGAAATATATCATAACTTAAACTAGAAAAATAATTTCGGAATTCCACCAATGAGATGTCATTACTTCCAGCATGATTATTCTTTTTCTTAAAATATTTCCAAAATTCTTGAGTTTACAATATTTTAAATTCTCTATATCTGATATTTTTTTTAATTCAATACATCGCTTCTTTTCTTAATGGTATCTTTATATTCTTTTTTACATTTGCAGAAATGCTCCCTATTTAAAACTGATTTATAACATATATATAATATAATATACATAATGCTTCTAAATATTTGTTTTTGGCAATAACACAATCCTTATCAAACCATCCCACATGTTTTATAAATGACTGGTCAGAAAATGTGACATAACTTTTATGTATATAACTTTTTGAGAATAAAGGATCCGACACAGCACAAACTATATTGGTAAAATCATTCATAACATTGTTAACAGAATCTCTATTCGAATAATCAATATTCTTTGTCAATTTATCAAAATCAGACAATTTATTTAATAAACCTGCTTGAGCGAAAATGTTCACGAAGCAAATTATCCCATTTATACTTTACGTCGCGCACATCTACAGGTAAAGCTGAAGGTCTATTACAACACAAAGAAAGAAAATTTAATGGGTTAATAGTCACTCCATTCATTAATAGGGTCAATTGTAGAAATACTGATATGTGAAAAATTACTCTCATTTGTAAGTAAATAGTCAATCACGGATTCTTCGTTAAATGAAATATATCAACTATACTTCCATATTGATGCATTAATCAAATGTAATTTCATATAAACTGCATTGAAAGTTCATAATTTGTAACCATTTCTGAAATAAAACAAATACAACAAAACAAGTTATACAATACACAATGGTAAGTAAAACGTCTGGTTTCCAAATTCAATTATTTCAGTTTATTTGATTCATTTCAGGGTGATAAAGAGGCCTGTGCGACCAGAGAGACATCAGACTGTTTGACAGATGCTGCTGTAACCAGAACAATATCGCCATGACAACTCAGTTTTGGATGAATACAGGTATGCTTTACAAACCGTTGTTGCTATATAGTGTTAACAAATGTTCAGTCATATCGTGACAGTGTCTTCTTGAAACAGTATTATGAGCTCTACCACACTGTAGTTTCATGGTATGACAACCCACCCAGTCGCGTTTAACATATTCTAGTACCATTTGTTCAAGTCGTTGGTATAACGGCCGGTAATCGAACCTACGACTGCGCTTTGGATTCCTTTACCACAAGACAACTGCTAGTATACAAACCGTGTTGATGCAATGATCGTCCAAGCTATTAACTAACTCAACGAATCATTTGTTAAATACAAACATTTTTAGTCATAATTCATCATCTTAAACAAAATATATCAATCATACTTCCATATCACTGCATTAACCAAACGTTAGTTCATGTAAACTACATTGAAAGTTCATAATTTGTTATCATTTCTGAAATAAAACAAATACAACAAAGCAAATTATACAATACACAATGGTTAGTTAAAAAAAAATCGAATAATAAAATATAATGTTTCCCGCTTTTCAGTTTCTCAATCTCAATATATATTCATATGTATGTGGGTGCGTGCGTGCATGCATGTGAATGCATGTGTGCAAGCATGTGTGCTTATGTTCATATGGATGTATGTGTGTGCATGCACGATGGGTATGTGTGCATAAGTGCGTGTATCTGTGTGTGTTTGTGTAAGTACGCTTGTATATTTTCTCATTAGTTACACTTTATGTTATCATAATGACCTGCAAAATATAGTTGAAAGGAAATGGCCGTATCTAATGTTGAGAGAACTTGTGGCCATACCCTTTTGCCTTAAATTGTATTTGACTTATATACATGATATATATTATAATATATGTTTATATGGCAATAAAATATATTTAAATTAAACTTAAGTAATAAAAAAATATACTGTCACGTACCAGAACGTCTGGTTTCAAAATTCAATTATTTCAGTTTATTTATTTGGTATATGTTTGGTTCATTTCAGTAAAGTGGCCTGTAAGACGAGAGAGACATCAAACTGTTTGACAGATGCTGCTGTATCCAGAATGAACATCACCATGGCTACGTGGTATTAGGATGAATACAGGTATGCTTTACAAACTGTTATTGCTATATGGCGTGTAGTGTCGCACACAACAAATGTTCAGTCATAACGTGAGGGTGTCTACTTGAGACAGTATTCTGAGCACTGACACACTAAAATTTTATGGTATGACACCCCAACAAGTCATATTGAACATCTTCTAGTACCATTTGTTCAAGTCGTTGCTATGACCAGACCGGTGACCAAACCTCAGATATTCTGCGTGCGAAGGAGACGAAGCGAATAACAAGATAACATCAATCTGTCCAAGCACCGATGCTACCTAACACAGCTATAAAAACTAGAAAGATGATATTGATTAAATGCTAGTAGTATTTGTTTGCACCCGACGTATTGGTATAATATTTGCAGACACTTTCATGGTTTATTTTTTAATTATCTACATGTATAATGTCCGTCATTTCTAATATTTTGCGGCATCCAATTGTTATTTGTGGAGGAAAATCTCAGAATAAAAATCATAATTTAAGTTGGTTTTTACCAAATTGTCAGTTGTACATAACATCCACGTTTTACTGGTCGGGTAAGAACTCAGTTTAAATTGGATGATTTGGATGATATTACTCAATGGAGTTAAACTCCATTTTGTTCATACTACATATTATACGTGGCATCCATTTCTGTTGTCGGCGGATAATCTCAGAAATACTCTTGGTAGAAGCACTATTCTTCCTTGAGAAATTAAAAAAGGGTCAACATTTCCTGAGCTGGGTCAACTGGGAGACGTTGTATTTGTCTGAAGTCTTCAGCGCTTCATAATTTGTTATATATACATTGGCAATGCTTGCAAAACAGGATAGACAGTTATAAATCAAATGTGGAAATAATAAATTCATTTTTTGTCATTCATTTTTCATTTCAGGTAGAACAGTAAATGGAATACGTTAAGTATAGCTTGGACGGCATCAGTGGACGTTGATTGGATTCGATGAATGACTAAATAATTACCTACGATCGCGAATAATAGTTGCAGTCTGTTTGTTCTAAGTGACATTCTCATCAAGGCAATATGGTTAATGAAGGATTACACTGTACGATATGTAAGCAATGACATTAACTTTTAAATCCAGTGGACCACATCACCAGTTTGAATTCTTTAGAATGTTTGTTACAAAAGAATCAAACAGCTGACAGCGCACATATCTATATACAAAAGAATAGCTACTTGAAGTTTTTATTGGTTGGGTTTGACATTTTACATGTAACATGTGGACTTTTTTTTAAACCATTATCTTCATTCATTTTGCAACACCACTGTCAAAATCGTTTTAACACGCTAATCAACTTTGCAAGTTTACTTCTTGTCAACTTCCATATGGTTCAAAGTGGCTAATTTACAGTGCACGTTTACGTCTCGCACACCAATTCATTTTGTACTGTTCTACATATAGACACATGCACTTCTGGATCACTGAACGTCTCGCACACCAATTCATTTTGTACTGTTCTACATATAGAGACATGCACTTCTGGATCACTGAACATCTCACACACCTGTTAATTTTCAACTGTTCTACATATAGAGACATACACTTCTAGATCACTGAACGTCTCACACACCTATTAATTTTATACTGTTCTACATATAGAGACATGCATTTTTGGATCACTGAATGTCTCACACATCAATTAATTTTGTACTGTTCTTCATATAGAGACATACACTTCTGGAACACTGAACGTCTCACACACCAATTTTGTACTGTTCTACATATAGAGACATGCACTTCTGGATCACTGAATGTCTCACCCACCAATTAATTTTGTACAGTTCTATATATAGAGACATGCACTTCTGGAACTCTGAATGTCTCACACACCAATTAATTTTGTATTACCTCTTGTTAACGCACACACGATCGACACATTAACTGTAACGGGGATTAGATGCAAGTTCACTGTTGATTAGTGTGTTAAACCGACTTTGATAGTGGTGCTACATTAATGTGTATAAAATCTTTATGGATCAAATTTGTTATATGTTTGGAATTTTATGACTCAATGAATTGTTTTGGTTATTACATTCAATACAGGTAATACAGTTACTTTTCTCTGATCCTTTTCATTTCTGGTTTACTGTGCAAAACTCTTGGAATTAAGTATACGTCTCACTACACAGTTGCGCCCCTTTCCCCCAACGGTAACATGATTCTTGTGCTTAAAATGTCCTATGTAATTTCCAAAACGATTCATGGTGATTGTGATTTATTGCTGCAGATGAGTAGAGCAAAATATGGTATAGCATATACTGGTGTTAAAAATCAACTTGTATAGGATTTTAACAGATGTATGTATTTATGAACATCTGAGGATATTTTTATGCCCCCCCCCCCCCCCCCCCCAATTTTTTTTTGGGTGGCATATAGTAATCGCAGCGTTCGTCCTTCTGTTCGTCCTTCCGTCCGGTATTTCGTTTCCGGCCTGAAACTTTGTCATGCATAGATGGATTTTGTTGATACTTGCAACAAATGATCAACAGAACATGACGACGTGTCGAGAGTTAGACCCACACCCTTACCTCAAAGGTCAAGGTCACAATTTGAGTTTGTTTGACAACACTTTGAGTTTATGTGAGATTTCGTTTCTGGCCTGTAACTTTGTCATGCAGAGATGAATTTTAATGATACTTGCTACAAATGATCAACATAACATCATGACATGTTGGCGGGCATGTGACACTTAACAGTGACATTTATTGTTTTAAAAAAGAATATTAAAGTGTCTTTAAAAAACAAGCTGGTCAACCTATCAGTTATTGTTTATTTTTGTGTGGGGATAAATTGCTGCCATGAAAAACATACTTTAAATAAAAATTCTATGTGGAATATTTTTTACCGTGAAATCCTAGACCTTATTTTATATAAAACAAAAAACAAACTTGAACTGTGTAGTAAGATTCAATCCAGTGAAAGGATTTAAGTTATGTTAACATAAAAGGCCAGGAAGTGCAACTAAGGGGTTGAAATTGTGAATTTTCTCAAGAATTGCCATTCAAATTTGTTCATGTTTCATATCACTTATCTCTATAAGCAGATGTGGTATCTTAACCCTTTACTCCATAGATACGCGTTTTCCCGCACCAATCACTTAAGGCCTTTGAAAACAGTGCAGGAAGAGTTAAGATTGCTCGTAATGAGCAATCTGAACACTTCCTGCACTGTTTTCCACTCTGTCAGTAATATTAACATAATTCAACCAATAATTCAAAAACCTTCTATATTAGGTGTCTAAAGGCATCTATATTATAGGCGTCCAAAGGCGTCTATATGAAGTAAAGGGTTAAACTATAGGATTTTTATATTTAAAAAAATGTTTTAAAAGGTACCAGCAGTAGTATATAATTGGTAAATTTTAGTACATATTCTCACAATCATAAGTGAATTTGCATGAATCTTTTTTCTCATAGTTTTCTTTGGAAAATTTTACTCTGTATAGCACTAGTAATTTTCATTCCACCGATGACCACAATACCTCGATGAAGTTCTTAAACTTATAAAATCCGATAAATTATGTTTGAATTATGGCCTTTGAATTGTAACCAATTGCAATATTTAGTTGTTTGTTCAATTAAGCATCTGCAGTTTTTTGTCTGGAACTTCACCAGACTGACACATTATTTATAATATCATAAGATAAGACATATTCAAAACTGACTAGTAAATGTCTGATTTATGGCATTCACATTGTCAAAAAATAGCTTTATTTGTCATAGTTTTTTTGGATAGGAAATAAAAGAAACAAAAATACATTAGCTTTCCAACTTTGGGTATCCAAAGTCTGTAATGAAGGTAAATAAACTCCCTTTAAGTTAAAATAAGTACATGTACTTATTTTGAAGTTGCAAATTATCAATATGTTTTACATACAAGTATACTTTGTAGTAGGGAAACTGATCTGTTCGTTAAGGGTACAAGAGTATCCCAAAATAAATATCATCTATAGTTTTATAGTAAAACAGTAAGTTTGTAATGTTTTTACATATACTGTTTCTGTACAGTTGCTATATAAATTGTACACATTGTGAGGTATGAGGTTTGTTTAAAAATACAGATTGGTTAATAGACGATTATTAAAACCTAATTTAAAATGTAAATATAACGAGAGAAAAAATACAAAAAAACTTCTCATGTGATTTGTTCACAATATAAATAGATTACATAATTTATCTTGTATTTTGAAGCCTGTTTGGTTCTGGCTAAGAATAAAAATCACTGTCGATCTCTGCAGAGGGGTAGGAATCCTCCGAATGGGTGTCATGTTCATTTTATCATTTTAGTCAAGTTCACAATTGTGGTTAAATTACCAACACTGTGTGGTTCCATGGAGCCATATGAGTGATAGCAGGAACAGGATCACTGTAGCTTATGCATGTCATAAGAAGCAACAATTTGAGTAATACGACAGGATTTGCTGAAACTCTGAAATCTAAAGAAACCTGATTTCGGATTAAAAATGATTTTTAAACAAATTTAAAAAAAAATCTATTCCAAAACTATTTGTTATACATTCTCTTAAACTTAGCTAACTTAGTAAGGTTCAGTAAACCATTTACAATTACCTTTTCTAAGGTTGTCTACAAACAGTCTGAGTTTATGTAGTGCATGGTCCACACCAAATTTTGAGTAATGCATTTTACAAATTTGATACATATAAATATTGTTAACAATATTTTATACAAAGAATCAGGGTTTTTTCTTTTCTCTCCATTCTGCATGTATAATTATTTTCGGAAGCACTATTTCTAAAACTATAAGGAGTGTTTTAATCTCAGAATTTAAGGGGTTTTTTTTTCGTTTTTTTCTGTCACCATGCAAATTGGAGAGAGAAAGATTATTTTTTATTTTATATATACATTATCTCTACATAATTATGATATATGGAAAAAAAAAACAACAATGTTGTTTTTATCTCAAATGACATTTTGTTTGAAGAGGCCTATTTTAATTTCTAGATGTTATTTTTTAAGGGTAGGAAAAATAGTAGTTTCGTTTTTTAAATATTGTATTCAACAAGTTTTAATTGATTTCTGTCGGTATACGGCAAGACAATAATAAAGGTTCTAAAGATAAAAACAACAATTTGACATACATATTTATAAAGTGTAATTAGAATGGTGTAAGTTTCTTTTTAAGGATAGGAAGGCAATTGTTACAAGTAATGTTACATATGTTACAAGTAATGTTACATATGTTACAAGTAATGTTACATATTTACAAGTAATGTTACATATGTTAAAAGTAATATTACAACTGTTACAAGTAATGTTACAAATGTTACAAGTAATGTTACAATTGTTACAAGTAATGTTACATATGTTACAAATAATGTTACATATGTTACAAGCAATGTTACATATGTTACAAGCAATGTTACAATTGTTACAAGTAATGTTACATATGTTACAAGTTATGTTATAATTGTTACAAGTAATGTTACATATGCTACAAGTAATGTTACAATTGTTACAAGCAATGTTACAAGTAATGTTACATATGTTACAAGTAATGTTACATATGTTACAAGTAATGTTACATATGTTACAAGTAATGATACATATGTTACAAGTAATGTTACAATTGTTACATGTAATGTTACATATGTTACAAGAAATGTTACAATTGTTACAAGTAATGTTACATATGTTATAAGTAATTATACATATGTTACAAGTAATGTTATAATTGTTATAAGTAATGTTGCATATGTTACAAGTAATGTTACATATGTTACAAGTAATGTTACATATGTTACAAGTAATGATACATATGTTACAAGTAATGTTACAATTGTTACATGTAATGCTACATATGTTACAAGAAATGTTACAATTGTTACAAGTAATGTTACATATGTTATAAGTAATTATACATATGTTACAAGTAATGTTATAATTGTTATAAGTAATGTTGCATATGTTACAAGTAATGTTACATATGTTTCAAGTAATGTTACAATTGTTATAAGTAATATTTTTTATGTTACAAGTAATGTTACAAGTAATGTTACATATGTTACAAGTAATGATACATATGTTATAAGTAATGTTACAATTGTAACAAGTAATGTTACATATGTTACAAGTAATGTTACAATTGTTACAAGTAATGTTATGTATGTTACAAGTAATGTTACAATTGTTACAAGTAATGTTACAATTGTTACAAGTAATGTTACAATTGTTACAAGTAATGTTATGTATGTTACAAGTAATGTTACAAGTAATGTTACAAGTAATGTTATGTATGTTACAAGTAATGTTACAATTGTTACAAGTAATGTCACATATGTTTGGGTTGTTTCTCAACCTTTACATCTATAGAAAACAGATGTCTGAAAAATTATTAACATTTAGAATGTTAAACTAGTATTTTGGGCAAATCACAAACATGAGTAAACAAATTATGAAAGGTATTGATTAGTTGATACTTGCCATACGATATGCAAATATAGATTTTTTTTTCAATAGCTGTTTGTCTCTTTTACAAATTACCACAGAGGGATTCTATTTCCGTTTTAAACACTTTCAAGAAACAGTATTTGTAAAAACAGAATAAAAATTGGCATCTGTCCCTTTAATTCGTAATAGCTAGTTTTACATGTATTTTTGTTCCAATTATAGTATAACATTTTCATACCCTTATGAAGACTAACAATTTGTTTGGTACATTGTTTTAGTGAAGCAAAAATTGAGAAGGTGTAGATAGAAAAAATGACATGTTATTTATATTATATTGTTATTTATAAGCACAAAAAAACACGTTCAGCGTGTTGTTTTTTTTCATAAATAGACATAGACAACAAAAGAAAAAGGAAGGTCATTTACAGACACTTGTATCAAAATATAATAACCCTATTCATTCATTCATTCATTCATTCATTCATTCATTCATTCATTCATTCATTCATTCATTCATTCATTCATTCATTCATTCATTCATTCATTCATTCATTCATTCATTCCATGGCCGAGTGGTCTAAGGCGCCGTCTCAAGATCACTTACCTCTCACCGCTATGGTCGTAGGTTCGAGTCCCGCTCGCTCCAAAAACTTTATGTGAGAAAGTTTCCAGTTACTTGCGGAAGGACGGTGGTTCTACTCAGTCTGACTCAGTCTGAGGTCTTCCTCCACCAGTAAAACTGGATATGCCATATATAACCTGAAATGTGTTGAAAATGGCGTTAAACCCCATTTAAACCCCATTCATTCATTCAATTTTGTAAACCTATTTTAAATCATTCTACCCCTGACAAACGAAGTTTGAGGGGGTATATTGGAGTCACCCTGTGGTCGGTCTGTCGGTCTGTCGGTCGGTCTGTCCATTGCAATTTTCCTTGTCCGGAGCATCACTTGAAAAGTACTGGATGGAATTTCATTAAACGTCATACAATGGTAGAATATAATGAGAGGAAGTGCAGTGTACAAGAAACATAACTCTATTCTTGCTAATTACAGAGTTATTGCCCTTTGATATTTTTTCTTGTCCGGAGCATAACTTGAAAAGTACCGGATGGAATTTCATCAAGCTTCATACAATGGTAGAATATAATGAGAGGAAGTGCAGTGTACAAGAAACATAACTCTATTCTTGCTAATTACAGAGTTATTGCCCTTTGATATGTTTCCCTTGTCCGGAGCATTACTTTTAAACTATTGGATATAATTTAATAAAACTTCATACAATGGTAAACCATTTTCTGTCATGGCAGCATTTGGGGGTATTCATCACCTTCAGTGATAGCTCTAGTTTTTAAATTAACACAATATGGTTCTAATTATTTTTTGGAGTAGAATGTGTTGTATTTTTCCTGTATCAGAATTTAATTTAGTATTTGATCATAATTTTTATTCCCTAGAATTATATTTCAAACCGACCAATTTGGTATTAGTGGATTTATTTTTATGAAAATTGATAGGTTTGTCAAAAAAGTATTTGAAATTTCACAATAATAGAAAATATGTTTAATGGTTTCCACAGATTTATAAAAAAAAAACTACAATTTTCAAAGTTGGAAATGTTAATTCTTTAAAGTAAATAATTTGTTCCTAAAGTTCTGTGGTTAATTCTATACTGAAACCATTATAATTTTGTATATTGACTTATCTTGAAAGGTTATGCAAATATTTTTGTCCAATTTCAAGTATGTATGTTAGGAAGTTCTTTTTTCCACTTGTTTTGTTCTGGTGGTGTTATATTTGTTATAATCATGGCATCATATACTGAAAACCAAAAGTTTTGTCAGTAAAAATACATGGGAAAGCCCACAGGGTACATTTAAAGCCAGATGTGTGCCTAGATATGGAAATGATATTTTGAAGACACAGTCTGAAATTGAATTTGGATTTGTAACAAACATATTAACTTTCATTCTGGTGATATCTGCCATCCTAAATCATTCTTTTTTTCAATGTAAAGGGAGATAATTTCCCGACTTCATAACTTTAAAGAAGGAATGCATGTACAGTGATTTTTTTACAAGTTTTACATTTTGTACAAGTTTTACAAATTCTGTTGATGTTTCTCTTAAAACTTCGACAAATATAGTTAAATTAAAAAAAATAAGGAAATCATTTTTTGTATTAATAGTTAAACTTGTACGAAAATACCGACAAAACTTTTGGAACTCTGTATATGATCTGTACCAAACCTTGTCTTAATGTTCCTTGTTATAAAAGCACGAAAAGAGTGCTTGAACTGGCCTAATTTGATCAGAATAAACACAGTTACAACCAATTAATGATTGGGAATGCTGATGTTTGCCTTGTTACCACTGAGGCACCTTCATTTCCATTAGTTGGCAACCTGGCTGTCCTGATTGGGTCGGTTACATAGATGTTGGGAAAATCACCTTTGAACCTGTTGATTAATTAGTTGCTTCATCTGAAAGTTTGAATGACGCCACAGTTCAGTTGCTATGAATTATGGGACAGGCATAGAATTCCCTGCTTTTTCATTGGGGTTTGATAAACCTGATTCGAGAACCTGAAAAATATTCTTAGACTTAAACGCAAGAATGAATTGTTAATAAAACACACTTAGAGACCATATTTTGATGTCAAAATCTGCAAGCATGAATATATAGTCAAATAAACTCTCACAATTATTCTATTTGTCATGGCAAAACTATTGTAACTAAGGGGGGTGGGGGGAATTTTATTTTTCAAAATTCATATGGAAACTGCTTTGCATACAATAGTAACAAGTGTTATCAATTGAAGTTTTTATACAACATGATTTATTTGTAATAGTTTTGAGTTACAACAGTGTTGCATTGAAAATTCAATAAAACTGAATTTATTTTTTCGTGCAAAACTATTGTAACTCAAGTTACAATAGATTTGAACCAAGTTAAATTAATTATTAAGTTAAAAATATTGTAACGAAACCATTTTTAATTCTATTAAAGGTTAACACAAACATATAAGAAATATTGGAAATAAAGTAAAACATGTACGAAAGAATATTAAGCTGTATTATTTATGTTTAAGCCTATAAATACAATAATTTTGATAATTCTTGTATTAACAATCAATTAACCTAGGTCATTAACACTGAAAAACATAATATTTCAGTTATGAAAGTAAAAAATTATGTAAATATCAGTTTTATTAATATGCAAATTGTAATATTCTCTTGATGGCAAGAATAAGATCATTGTGGCTGATGTATGTCGTAAGAAGAGACAATATGAGTAATATTATAGAATTTGCTTAAACTCTGCAGTTCTGCAGGTATCAAGGTTCATTCTGCATATTTATTTGTTGGTGTATTTTTGTTTAAATCTGTATGTTAATTTGTTGTTTTTGTACATGTAGAGTGAACCTGGAATCTTCCTTCCTGTTGGCGTCGAATAACCTATAATATGTTGGTACGCCGTAAAACTCCATTCATTTATTCATTCCTTTCTTAAGATCAAAATATATGTTCAAATACTTGCACTTGTCCATCTAAATTATTGAGATAGTACTGACCTTATTAGACCTTAGAACATTCATGAAATCTGTTTATAACCTACAGGGATGTCAAGCAAAAGCTAAGAAAGTATTGTTCAATTTAAGTTTGTTTTCTAAATATATTTGTAATCCAAAGCAAAAATTGTATTTTTACTTACCGTATGTTCCCTTATTAACGCCCCCGGGGGCTTTACATTTTACAAGGTGGGGGCGTTTATTAAAGATAAAATAAAGCAAATTTAACAACAGTGTATAGAACTAAAACGTATGTTTAGTGTTTAATTGGTATTACTAACATACGTTTTTTATGTGAGTTTGTGCTTTTAACGTATTTGGATTAAAGGAATTTTCACTTGGAAAGGTACATTTTATTTTTTAATTTTCCAGAAAAATAGGTGGGGGCGTTTATTAGAGGTGGGGCGTTAATAAGGGAGTATACGGTATAATGTAAATAGGATATCATTTATCATATTATTACATCTGGTTTAAAACAATATGTTTTGTTAACAAAACTAAAAAACAAAATTCAAATCCATTCCGCTTTTCTTTGTGTTTTATCTTTTTTTCTTAAATTTTTGCAGAATAAGAAGATGTTTGAGACAATTTTTGAAAAAGCTCCTAATTGTAGTTTTTGGAATGCAATATATTTCTGAATTTATATTTTGAAATTGATATTGTGTAAATCTATATTGACCACAGCATAATCATAACTAATTGTCATGTTTAGGAATGTTACATTTTGATATAAACATAAATATCAAACCAGATAATAAAACTCTTATTTTCAGTCATAAAAATTTATTAACAAATTTTTACCTGGGGTGCTATTCATAGTTAAGATTCAATTGCATACTACATGATTGTTTTGGTTAAAACCTCGATTTTCAGACAAAAAGACAAAATAACTGTGTTTTATTTAGATAAAAATTTGGGAAAGTTAGCGTTTGAATTCAAACTAGCGGTAAGTGGGTACTGTGCCCCATATGACCACCATATCAACATCACTAACCACTGTACCCTCTACATTCATCATACAAGCTACAATTCCAACAGCACCTTCAAAGTCCATCATACCAAATATATTAAACAACTTTATAGACTTCATACATGTACTAACTCCACCACCATGGTACTGTACCCTTTATACCCACCAAATTAACATCACTATCCACTGTACCCTATACAACTACCATACCAACATCACCACCAACTCTACACTCTACATCTAGTATACCAGCACCATTTGCAACTACATCCTCAACATCTGCCAAACCAAATCCGTAAGACACTGATCCTTTTGAGTTTATTTTCAACTTTATCACCAACTAATCCCTGTACCCTCAACAACCATCATACCAACCCCACTACCCATTGCATCCACCACATCCACCATACTGACCTAATTAACTACTGAACCATTACACCCACCAATCCAATACAATTATCCACTGTAACATCTACATTCACTATATGAATTCCAGTGCACCCTTTAAATTATTCAATTATATAGGTACTGTATTCTCTCTACCAACAACCATCTATAAAACCAACCAGAACCCCATTACTGGCTGTACTCTCTACATCCACTATTCAAACTCAACTACATACTGTACCTTCTTCATCAATGATACCAACAGCACTACCCATTGTGCCCTAATCATCAACAATACCAACTCCATTACTCATTATCCTCTTCTTCATATCAACATCACTATCCACTTTACTCACTATGTTTACCATACCATCTCAACTACTCACTGTTACCAAACCAACATCACTACCCTCTGTTTCCTGGAAACTACATCCACTATACTATCTCAACTCTTCACTGTTCTTTCTACATCCTCTATAACTCCGCAATCACAAAACAAACTACACTAACAGCTGTACCCTCTATACTCACAATACTTACTACACTACCAGCTGTATCCTCTTCACCCACCATACCAACTACACTACTGGCTATGCCCTCTGCAACCACCATACTAACTATGCTACCAATCATACCCTCTATACTCACAATACTAACTATACAACCAGCTGTACCCACCATACCAACTGTACTACCAGTTGCACTATCTACACCCACAATACAATCTACACTAGCTGCTGCACCGTCTTCACCTACCGTATCAACTACAATACCAGTTATACTATCTACACCCACTATACCAACTATGCTACCAGCCATACCCTTAACACTTAGGGTAACAACTTCGCCACCAGCCATACACTCTATACCAACTACACTAGAAGCTATACCCTCTACATCCACAATACTGACTATACTACCAGCTGTAACCTCTTCACTCACTATACCAACTACACTACAAGCTATACCCTCTACATCCACAATACCAACTATACTACCAGCTGTAACATCTTCACCCACTATACCAACTACACTAGCAGCTATACCTTCTACATCTAAAATACTGACTATACTACCAGCTGTAACCTCTTCACCCACCATACCAACTACACTAGCAGTTATACCCTCTACATCCACAATACTGACTATACTACAGGCTGTAACCTCTTCACCAGCCATACCAACTACACTAGCAGCTATACCCTCTACATCCACAATACCGACTATACTACCAGCTGTAACCTCTTCATCCACCATACCCACTACACTACAAGCTATACCCTCTACATCCACAATACTGACTTTACTACCAGCTGTAACCTCTTCACCCACCATATCAACTACACTAGCAGCTATACCTTCTACATCCACAATACCGACTATACTACCAGCTGTAACCTCTTCACCCACCATACCAACTACACTATATGCTATACCCTCTACATCCACAATACCGACTATACTAACAGCTGTAACCTCTTCACCCACCATACCAACTACACTACAAGCTGTACCCACTACATCCAAAATACCAACTATACTACAAGCTGTACCCTCTTCACCCACCATACCTACAACACTAGCAGCTATACCCTCTACATCCACAATACCGACTATACTGCAACCTGTACAATCTACATCCATCATACCAACTACACTAGCAGCTATACCCTCTACATCCACAATGTGACTTTACTTTCAGCTGTCACCTCTTCATCCACCATACCAACTACACTAGCAGCTATACCCTCTACATCCACAATACCGACTATACTATCAGCTGTAACCTCTTCACCCACCATACCAACTGCACTAGCAGCTATACCCTCTACATCCACAATACCGACTATACTACCAGCTGTAACCTCTTCACCCACCATACCAACTACACTACAAGCTATACCCTCTACATCCACAATACCGACTTTACTACCAGCTGTACCCTCTTCACCCACCATAATAACTACACTAGCAGCTATATCCTCTATATCCACAATACCTACTTTACTACCAGCTGTAACCTCTCCACCCACCATACCAACTACACTACAAGCTATACCCTTTACATCCACATGACTATAAAACCAGCTGTTACCTCTTCACCTACCGTACCAACTACACAAGAAGCTATACACTCTACATCCACAAGACTGACTATACTACCAGCTGTAACCTCTTCACTCACTATACCAACTACACTATAAGCTGTACCCTCTACATCCACAATACCAACTATACTACCAGCTGTAACATCTTCACCCACTATACCAACTACACTAGCAGCTATACCTTCTACATCCACAATACTGACTATACTACCAGCTGTAACATCTTCACCCACTATACCAACTACACTAGAAACTATACCTTCTACATCCACAATACTGACTATACTACCAGCTGTAACCTCTTCACCCACCATACCAACTACACTAGCAGTTATACCCTCTACATCCAAAATACTGACTATACTACCAGCTGTAACCTCTCCACCCACCATACCAACTACACTACAAGCTATACCCTCTACATCCACATGGCTATAAAACCAGCTGTAACCTCTTCACCTACCATACCAATTACACAAGAAGCTATACACTCTACATCCACAAGACTGACTATACTACCAGCTGTAACCTCTTCACTCACCATACCAACTACACAACAAGCTGTACCCTCTACATCCATAATACCGACTATATTACAAGCTGTACCCTCTTCAACCACCATACCAACTACACTAGCATCTATACCCTCTACATCCAAAATACTGACTATACTACAAGCTGTACCATCTACATCCACCATACCAACTACACTAGCAGCTATACCCTCTACATCCACAATACCAACTACACTACAAGCTGTACCCTCTTCACTCACCATACCAACTACACTAGCAGCCATACCCTCTTCATCCACAATAATATCTATACTACAAGCTGTACCCTCTACATCCACAATACCAACTACACTAGCAGCTATACCCTCTACATCCACAATACCATCTACACTACAAGCTGTACTCTCTTCACCAACCATACCAACTACACTAGCAGCTATACCCTCTTCATCCAAACTACTGACTATACTACAAGCTGTACCCTCTACATCCACAATACCAACTACACTAGCAGCTATACCTTCTACACCCACAATACTGACTATACTACCAGCTGTAACCTCTTCACCCACTGTACCAACTACACTACAAGCTGTACCCTCTTTACCCACCAAACAAACTACACTACAAGCTGTACCCTCTACATCCACAATATCAACTACACTACAAGCTGTAACCTCTCCACCCACCATACCAACTACACTACAAGCTGTATCCTCTACATCCACCATACCAACTACACTACAAGCTGTACCCTCTACATCCACAATACCATCTACACTACAAGCTGTAACCTCTTCACCCACCATACCAACTACACTACAAGCTGTACCCTCTACATCCACCATATCAACTACACTACAAGCTGTACCCTCTACATCCACAATACCATCTACACTACAAGCTGTAACCTCTTCACCCACCATACCAACTACACTACAAGCTGTACCCTCTACATCCACCATACCAACTACACTACAAGCTATACCCTCTACATCCACATGGCTATAAAACCAGCTGTAACCTCTTCACCTACCATACCAACTACACAAGAAGCTATACACTCTACATCCACAAGACTGACTATACTACCAGCTGTAACCTCTTCACCCACCATACCAACTATACTACAAGCTATAACTCTTTACCAACCATACCAACTACACTACAAGCTGTAATCTCTTCACCCACCATACCAACTTCACTACAAGCTGTAACCTCTTCACCCATCATACCAACTACACTACAAGCTGTACCCTTTACATCCACCATACCAACTACACTAGACTACATTACAAGCTGTAACCTCTACATCAACAATACCGACTATACTACAAACTGTAACCCCTTCACCAACCATACCAACTACACTACAAGCTGTACCCTCTACTTCCACCATATCAACTACACTATTAGCTGTAACCTCTTCACCCACCATACCAACTACACTACAAGCTGTAGCCTCTTCACCCACCATACCAACTACACTAGCATCTATACCCTCTACATCCACAATACTGACTACACTACAAGCTGTACCCTCTACATCCACAATACCAACTACACTACAAGCTGTAGCCTCTTCACCCATCATTCCAACTACAATACAAGCTGTAACCTCTTAACCCACCATATCAATTACACTACAAGCTGTAACCTCTTCACCCACCATACCATCTACACTACAAGCTGTAACCGCTACATCCACTATACCATCTACACTACAAGCTGTAACCTCTTTACCCACCTTACCAACTACACCTAAGCTGTACCCTCTACATCCACCATACCAACTACACTACAAGCTGTAACCTCTTCACCCACCATATCAATTACACTACAAGCTGTAACCTCTTCACCAACCATACCATCTACACTACAAGCTGTAACCTTTTCACCCACCATACCAACTACGCTACAAGCTGTACCCTCTACATCCAACATACCAACTACACTACAAACTGTAACCTCTACATCCAACATTACTAACTACTGTACAAGCTGTAACCTCTACATCCACAATACCAACTACACTACAGGTTGTAACCTCTACATCCACAATACCAACTACACTACAAGCTGTAACCTCTACATCCACAATACTGACTACACTACAAGCTGTACCCTCTACATCCACCATTCCAACTACACTACCAGCTGTAACCTCTTCACCCACCATACCAACTACACTACAAGCTGTACCCTCTACATCCACAATACCATCTACACTACAAGCTGTAACCTCTTCACCCACCATACCAACTACACTACAAGCTGTACCCTCTACATCCACCATATCAACTACACTACAAGCTGTAACCTCTTCACCCACCATACCAACTACACTACAAGCTATAACTCTTCACCCACCATACCAACTACACTACAAGCTGTACCCTTTACACCCACCATACCAACTACACTAGACTACATTTCAAGCTGTAACCTCTACATGAACAATACCGACTATACTACAAGCTGTACCCTTTACACCCACCATACCAACTACACTAGACTACATTTCAAGCTGTAACCTCTACATGAACAATACCGACTATACTACAAGCTGTACCCTTTACATCCACCATACCAACTACATGTACACTACAAGCTGTAACCTCTTCACCCACCATACAAACTACACTACAAGCTGTACCCTTTACATCCACCATACCAACTACACTACAAGCTGTAACCTCTACATCCACAATACCAACTACACTACAAGCTGTAACCTCTACATCAAAAATACAGACTACATTACAAGCTGTAACCTATACATCAACAATACCGACTACATTACAATCTGTAACCTCTACATCCACAATACCGACTATACTACCAGCTGTAACCTTGAATTGTCAAAAATTATTTTTTGTTAAAACATGCAGTATATTACATGTATTTTTTTATTATTTGAGCATGTGTGGTTCAGGCTAAGAATAGAGTCACTGTTGATCTCTGCAGGAATCCTCCGAATGGGTTTCATGTTCATTTTATCATTTTTTGTCATGTTCACTATTGTGGTTAAATTATGAACCCCTGTGTGGTTTCAGGGAGCCATATAAGTGATGGGAAATAGGACCACTGTGGCTCATGCATGTCGTAAGAAGCGACAATTTGGGTAATACGATAGAATTTGCTTTAACTCTGCAGTTCTGCAGGAATCAAGGTTCTAGGTTCATTCTACATATTATTTTGTTGATGTATTTTTGTTAATCTGTGTGTTAATTTGTTGTTTTTGTACATGTAGAGTGAACCTGGAATCTTCCTTCCATATTCATTCATTCATTCATTGGTAGGAAATAAAAGGCACAAAAAAATGTCTCTAGAAATGCCCTGCAGCTCATGCAATAGATAAAAATATGTCTATAAATTAACTCCCTTTATATTATTTTTAAATTATCATGTTAGCAGAGTTGTAAATTTACAGCCATTTTCTCAATTCTTTCCCTTTACAGCTGTCAATTTCTAAAATTAGATATGCAAATGTCAAAACTTATTTGGATTGTATAATTTGAAAAGCATATCTTCCAGCTAGTAAGAGGGTGGGTGGGAACGGGGGAGGTTGGTGGCCATATTATACAGCTTAAGGCTTTGAATATGCAAATGAACTTCACTGGTCATAATTAAGAAAACAACACATTTTCAATTTTACACATATTTATTATTTATCAATAAATTATATTATAAACAATACAATTGTTTTGTTCTCATAATTTATTACAACCAATTCCACCCTGTACAAGTATCCGACTTCCACTGCAAACATGGCAACAACAAAGGTAGGACTAGGTAAATCTCACTTGTCGTGTGCAATGTCTGCCTTCAGTAAAGAAATCCAGAAGTGCTATAGTATGTCCATATTATTTAGCCTTGAGCATGACCCAAATTTATTCTCGTCTGGTGTTATATTGAAGCCAGATTTCCCCAATCAAACCGCAGTATTTTTCTCAATCCTGTTTACTAGTATTGAGTCTTTACTGAAAGGAAACACCACCGGTGAATTTCAGAGCCACATCATCAAACTATTGTAAGTAATATTTCACAGTTTTATAATATGTCTGTAAAGGTATCTCGTTAACGATTTTGTCAAAAATAATTGTTGACCAAATCCTGAAATATCTTTACATACATATTCTAAAACTGTAAATATCGCTTACAAAAGTTGGATAATGTGACTGAAATTCACCCCGCAGCAACTCGTAATCCTTTCACTAAAGTATATTGGTAAGGAATATCTATATATGCATATATATATATATATATAAACACAATAATCATAAATCTGTCTGATGTACATGTATATTGTCAATAAACAAGAAATGTTGATGTATTCCACAAGAGATATAAAAAATGGCACTGATGTTTATGAAATGCAACTCTTGAATACAACTTCCATTACTTATTAAGAAAGGCTGTTGTCCTTACTTTAAATCAAAGAAAAACATTTTGTAAATTGATATTTATTACTATTTCTTAAATTATTACTGCTCTGCTATTTAGAGTGACCATATCAGGGATCCTAGAAAACGTCAGCCATAACTTTAATGACCTTTGCATTACGGCAATTATCATGCTGAAGACACTATCTAGCCTTCAATGTCCTCTCGAGTTTTCAATCGACTGTCACGGCAACGACCATCACCCTGGTTAAGCATACAACTACAGGTACAACTGTAGGTGCCGATAAATGCATGAAAGGAAGCCCGTCTCTGATAGTCCATTTACACAAAATGAAATTGAAGTAGATTGTTCATTTTCAGTACAGGTAATTGAAATGCAAGATTTGGCTTTGTAACTAGTTACTAAAAACTGTTTTACATTGATGTTTTTTTTTGTTTGTTTTGTTTTGTTTTTTTTAAGAAAAGACAACTCTGACCATTTAAAATAGTTCCAGTACTAATGCAATGTTGCCATCAAATTAAATGTACAATATTTGATCAGTATAAAAAATGCTGACATTGAGGCAGACCGTACTGTTGGAGTCTTTGTTGGTGAGTTTAACATTTAACTACTGTTCTTTCAAAAGTATCTACGAAAATATTGAACTGAGTTTAGCAAACTTGTGTTTTGTAAGATGGTGTCTGAGACAACTTTGCCATGGAAGAATTATTGTCACCTGTGAAAACTGATCTTAATGTAGTTTAAATGTCACAAGTTGGGCGTCTGTTATGGTTAAACTGACAATCTTTCTAATGAAGATATTGGACTGAGCTTGGCTCAAACCCATGACCGCAGTGGTAAGTGATCTTGAGAGAGCACCCATGACAGCTTGACCATGGATAACTTCGAAGCCATTTGTAAAGTTATTGGACCAAGCTTGGCTCAAACCCATAACCTCAGTGGTTGGAGGTAAGTGATCTTGAGAGAGCACTCAGGACAGCTTGACCATGGATAACCCAACGCCATTTGTAAAGTAATTGGATGAAGCTTGGCTCAAACCCATAACCTCAGTGGTAGGAGGTAAGTGATCTTGAGACAGTGCCTAAAACAATTAGACCATGGATAACCCAACACCATTTGTAAAGTGTGGGCTCGATATAGTGTAAACAGAACTTGGGTGTCTTATGGTTGCACAGGAAATCATAATACTGGCCATTGTTTTCATTAAGTTATTTGACAGAGCTAGGCTCAAACCCATGACCTCAGTGGTGAAAGGTGAGTGATCTTGCTTAGGCCATCTTGTCATGAGGACCTTTTGTCATTTGCAGAAATGAGCTCCATGCTGTTCAAACATGTCTGTTATATAATAGAAGCAATATAAATTCAATGTCAGGACATTTATATTGTCAGCCAACACTGCTGGAATACATTAAGTCTGATGCAAATGTTTCATGTAACAGTCTGGGTATTTACATGAAAGTGAAAGTAGGTCATGGTTATGTATTGTCAATAAAGTCTGATGCAAATATTTCATGTAACAGTTTGGGTATTTACATGAAAGTGAAAGTAGGTCATGGTTATGTGTTGTCAATATTGTCAGTCAACACTACTATAACCAATACATTAAGTCTGATGCAAATGTTTCATGTAACAGTTTTGGTATTTACATGAAAGTGAAAGTAGGTCATGGTTATGTGTTGCCAATATTGTCAGTCAACACTATTATAACCAATACATTGAGTCTGATGCAAATTTTTCATGTAACAGTTTGGGTATTTACGCAATTGTTACACTGAGAATCTTTCTCGTGAAGTTATCAGACTGAGCTAGGCTTAAACCCATGACCTCAGTGATGAGAGGAAAGCAATCTTGCCTGAGCCATCTTGGTCATGGAGGACCGTTCTAGATTTGTAGAGAGTTAGAACATAACATGGGCCTCTGTTATTTCATGGAAACAATATAGTTTCAATGTAAAGACATTTATATTGCCAGTCAACACTACTGGAATACATTAAGTCTGATGCAAATGTTTCAGGTAACAGTTTGCGTATTTACATAAAAGTGAAAGTAAGTCATGGTTATGTGTTGTCAGTGAACACTACTATAATCAATACATTAAGTCTGATGCAAATGTTTCTTGTAACAGTTTAGGTATTTACATGAAAGTGAAAGTAGGTCATGGTTATATGTTGCCAATATTGTCAGTCAACACTATTATAACCAATACATTAAGTCTGATGCAAATGTTTCATGTAACAGTTTGGGTATTTACGAAATTGTTACACTGAGAATCTTTCTCGTGAAGTTATCAGACTGAGCTAGGCTTAAACCCATGACCTCAGTGATGAGAGAAAAGCAATCTTTCCTGAGCCATCTTGGTCATGGAGGACCATTCTAGATTTGCAGAAATTGAGCTCAATATAGTTAAAACATAACATGGGCCTCTGTTATTTCATGGAAACAATATAGTTTCAATGTAAGGACATTTATATTGCCAGTCAACACTACTGGAATACATTAAGTCTGATGCAAATGTTTCATGTAACAGTTTGCATATTTACATAAAAGTAAGTCATGGTTATGTGTTGCCAGTGAACACTATTATAATCAATACATTAAGTCTGATGCAAATATTTCATGTAATAGTTTTGGTATGTACATGAAAGTAGAAGTAGGACATGGTTATGTGTTGCCAGTATTGTCAGTCAACACTACTATAAGCAATACATTAAGTCTGATGCAAATATTTCATGTAACAGTTTTGGTATCTACATGAAAGTAGAAGTAGGTCATGATTATGTATTGCCAGTCAACACTACTGGAATACATTAACTTTGATGCAAATATTTCATGTAACAGTTTGGATATTTACATGAAAGTGAAAGTAGGTCATTGTTATGTATTGCCGGTATTGTCAGTAAACACTACTATTACCAATTCAGTAAGTCTGATGCAAATATTTTATGTAACAGTTTTGGTATTTACATGAAAGTAGGTCATGGTTATATGTTGCCAGTAGCTGGCCTTTAACTTTACTCTTTCATTATTTCATTATTTTTATCTCCCACATTTGCACCAAAGTGATATGTCTTGTTGTCTGTCTGTCTGTCTGTCTGTCTGTCTGTCTGTCTGTCTGTCTGTCTGTCTGTCTGTCTGTCTGTCTGTCTGTCTGTTTGTCTGTCTGTCTGTCTTGGGTATAGGTAACATCTAACCAAGAACACTAACTCTACCAGTATCAATATTCTTTTGTTATACAATATTAACATCTTGGCATCATTCCATTACAACATAAGGAACAATCATTTATTTAATTACAAGAGGAACTCATCTTGAGCTTTGCAACATTGTGCTTAAAAAATGGAAATGGAAGGCAAAAATGTTATTGATTTGAATGTTTACATCTAAAATAGAGAGTATATCTAACTGATATACCAGAAACAAAAGGTTTTGTGCTTATTCTAATATTTTGGAAAAAAAAATGATAATTTTTATACTGGTACTGCCTTTGGAAAAAAATCCAGCAACAGTTTTCCCATTTTCATTCCATAACTGCAAATTATGCCTTACATAAAGTTTTAATACAATACATTGAGTAGTTGATGAGATTATGACTTGATGGTACTTGCATTCAAGACTTTCATCAGAACAAGGGCCATAAGTTGCATTATATTGAAGCAAGAGTTATCTAACTTAGTTACTGTAGTAGTTGTGATAACTGGGAAATCTTGTGTAAAATTTCAAACACCAGTGGCTGGTGAGATTTAGACTTGATGGTACTTGTATACAAAACTTTAACCAGAATTTCTAAGTCAAACATTGGAAATAAATTATTATATTCAAGCAAGAGTTATCTTACTTAGTTATTGAAGTATGTGTAATAACTGGAAAGTCTTGTGTGAAGTTTTAATGCAATACACGCAAAGATTACAGAGATATAGCCTTACATGCAAAACTTAAGCCAAGGTGTGACACTGCCGTCGACACCAGCACCCACGGGTGAGTAGAATAACCCTCCTTATTCTTCTAATAGTCAAATTGAAAAGAAAATACGTTTTAAAATATTGACTAAATATTCAGACAAATTTTGTGCTATGTTGTAGGTGTATTTGTAAATGCTTCTACATGTAAAATACTCCACTTAAAACAAAGCAAAGAGTTGAGTCGCATTATAAATTTGAATGTAAATTTGTTAAGTTTGTAATGTACTACGTTATTAGCAGTAAGACAGGACATTTTTCATATCACTATTTCAAAATGAATGCTTGTGTGTAAACTACAGGAACTGGACTCCATTACATAAGCTTCGATATTGGTACTGAGAACATCCCAAAGGTGAAATGGTGCGTTGCACTTTATAAATTAATGCACACACAAGCTTCAAGATCTGTTATACTAACATCCCAAGGTGATATTTTGCCTTGTTCTAGATAAATTATTGCACATACAAGCTCTGAGATCTGTTATACTAACATCCCAGGGTGACATCTTGCCTTGTACTAGATAAATGATTGCACATACAAGCTCTGAGATCTGTCATACAAACATCTCAGGATGACATGGTGCCTAATACCAGATAAATTCTTGTGTGTGATGCTAAGAAAAAATATTGCAGAGTAACTGCATGATAAATTTGATTTTCTCCAAAAAAATAAATACAAAAATATATTCGGTTTTATATTCTTTGGAACAAATTTAAGATATAAATTAAAAAAAAACGTGAACGGCTTAAGACTTATGAATCTTATATTGAAAAACTTGGTAAACATTCAAATCAATTCACTGAAAATTTATTGGAGGAGCTGTACACAAAATTTGGAATAATGAGAAATTGTAATTAAGTTCTGTACTATGTTCAAATTGAGGAATACAAAGGTTCAAAGCCAAATCATTCACCTACTAAACTTGTACTGAGAGTAAACAGTTATTACTTCAATGGCATTCTGTAAGACTGGGTTACCACAAACAGACTAATTTCCACGCACTTACCCAGATTGGCACAGTCGAGCCATCAAGTTAGAACAAGAGATAGATCATTTTGCCCCACTGGTGAAAAAAGATACCAAGTGAAAGTGCATTATTGTTCCATATACACTTGGTACCTTATTGCTCTAACTGGGCGAAATTTTCATTGTCATGCTTTTTGATAGTTAACAACAGCCATGTCGCAATGTCGTCTAGAATCTGCAAACACAGTCAACCTCTTTTGCCTTTCTTTTAGTTAATTTTTCCTATTTTTATCATTTAATTAAAATGTTGTATTCTTTAATCTTTTACAAATGAATTTACTAAATTTTCAGATACAACAAAATATTGGGTCACATTATTTATGTTATTTTAAAAAAGATTATATTGATAAAAATAATAATAAAAACTAATATGCAAAATATGATAATTGAATTTTTTGAAGAACTTAAAAAACAAACAGACACACAAATAAGTATCTGCAGTTGTCATCTGCATAACATCAAAACCATCATCATCTTTTCATCAACATTTCTTGTACACTGGACAATATGGGCATCAGACAGACTATGTATTGTGTTTATCCATATATGCATATATAATATATGTTTTCCTTACAATATACAAAAATACTCAATACTAAAGAATGAGAAAAATACTGAGGCCTGTGAGGAGATAATATGGCATACAATAAACTCAAACGAGAACAATATCAAGTCATGAGCAAAGCTAAACAATATGAACATACCAAGCTTTCTGAATTCTCACATAGAAGCAGACATCGCTGGACAAGCGAGAAATACAAAGTCATGTTCACCTCTGTTATCACCATGTTCACAATGGAAGTCACATTGGAGCACTTGTACACATAGATTTATACTTCCAACCAGAAGTAATCAAGTATTTACCAGCCATAAGTTTACATCATCTAAAAGCAGCAGCTAACAATGCAACAGTTCACTTGGTTGTTTTCATTTTCCCTCTATTTCAATGAGCTTCAACACCATTCTTAACAGGTTACATATGGGATCCAGTTTTATTAATGGATGTTCAACAAGTAATTGATAACTCTCACATGAAGTATTTGGACTGAGCTGAGCCCCAAACCCACAACAGACCCTTAAACACAAAGTCATGGAGGGTGGTCTTTAATGTTCTATTATAAAATATGATATTTAAATGTCACTGTTTTAGTATTCATAATTGTAACCATAGAAACAGATGGGATATGTAAAATGAAATGATAAAGAACTTTTGAATTATTGAAAACCCACTCCACCACCCCACTACCACTTACGAGTGACCTATTTTGATTTATTATCAACTCTCCATATAATCAAACAGGTGCCCAAGTAAATTCAGAGTGGGGTTTAACACCATGATACTCATAATAGGTAATATGGCATCCTGTGTTATTTGAGGAAGAACTTAGAGAGTAGAACCATTGTCCATCTGACCTAAGTGATCTTATGATCAGTTCGGCATGGAGAATTCCACACAAAATATAACTTATTGCTAATCTGTTGTATATGACATAGCTGCTGCTTCTATCTGATTTCTTACAGTTTAAACTTTTACAAGCAATAAAGAATATTCCTTACCACGAGTCGCATCGTAAGAAATCTATGAATCACATGTCTAGTTCCCTTAGAATAAGTCCATATATATCTCACATGAATGATTGTACATGGTGGTGACACATTGATTGTCTCTCATTACTGGTTGTACAGGGTGGATTACAAAGATTCTTTCAATAACTAACTAAATATAATCCGAAATGGAAAAGCATAATTATGATAATACATTTTTAAGTTCTAGTAAATTGTTAGCACAACCAAGGACATTTATAGAATGATAGGAAACTTGCATTTTTTTTCTTATATGTTGATAAAATAGCATGCGAAGAATTAATAATTTGGCAAATTAATCATTCAAATTTCACAGGCAACTGATTTCTTTTACATGAAATGAAAGGTGTATGTAACTTTAGATATTTTATAATGTTTTAAACACACAAAATGATCTTGAATTTAAAATATTGCAGTCTAAAGGAAAATTTCAAGTACTTTCCTTGATTTTTTAGTTGCAGTATACAAATTTTGTAACCATAAGTTTATCAACAATTTACAACACAATTTGCTAGGAATTTCAATGTGCAAAGAAAGAATTTTGATTTGTATTTCTGAGATGAATTGAAGTAAGGATAATTGAAAACCGAGATTTGGCAAAAAATATGCGAGCATTCACAACATCTCAATCAGTTTCTTGTCCTTCTTTTATATAAGTCCTTGGCACAACTAAAACATACTTTTCTTTGAACATTTTTAAACTTAATGTATGAACAAGGTTTTATGGCGTACCAACACATTAAAGGTTTTTCGACGCCAACAGGAAGGAAGATTCCAATTTCACTCTACATGTACAAAAACAACAAATTAACATACAGATTTAAAAAAAAAATACATCAACAAATGAATATGCAGAATGAACCTAGAACCTTGATACCTGCAGAACTGCAGAGTTTCAGCAAATTCTATCGTATTACTCAATTTGTCGCTTCTTACGACATGCATAACCACAATTGTGAACTCGACTAAAATGATAAAATGAACATGACACCCATTCGGAGGATTCCTACCCCTTTGCAGAGATCGGCAGTGATTCTATATTTAGCCGGAACCACACAGGCTTTTTAAACTAAACTTAGGCTTTTAAAATGTTTTTATAACAACAATTTTGAAATTCTGTTTTTGTGCAACAATAAGCATATCATATAAATGTCAAGCAAGGTCACATGATTTTCCTTAATAATGGAGTTCACAGTTGCAGCAATTTGATCAAATAAAACATGATCTTAAAGCAAAATCTTAAAAACAACAACAACACACTGAAGTGTTAAATGAATGAATGAATCTGGGTTTTACAGCGTACCCACACATTATAGATCATATGACTTTGACAGGAAGGACGATTCCAGGTTCACTCTCCATGTGCAAATACAACAGATTAATACACAAATGAAAAAAAAACTATTAACAAATAAATATGCAGAATGGACCCCAAGCTTGATACCAGGAGAACTGCAGAGTTAATCAAATTCTCAATTTCCCAGCTCTTGTGATATGCATGAGCTACAGTAAACCTATTCTTTGCCATCCCTCATTTAGCACCCTGGAAATACACAGTGGTTGTTTTTTTAATCATAATCAAAATAATGGACATGACAAAAAGTTGACAAATTCCCCATTCTGAGAAGCACTACCATTTTGCAAAGATTGATAGTGATACTATTATTAGTCGGAACAAAACGTGCATAAAAACATAGAAGAAATATTCTTGCCATCATTTATATGGCACCCTGGAACTACACAGGTGTAAGTATTTTAACCACAATAATGAAAATAACAACAAGAGTTGTGAGAAGACCAACAAAGCTCGCCTACGGGTGTCTAAGTTCAAAAAGGGCCATAACTGTGCCAAAATACAATCCAGAGTTATGGTTCTTATCTCTGTGTGTTCCATTGATGATGGTAAACACACACGCAAAGTTTCATTCATATCCAATGAGTGGTTGCATAGATTTCTGAAACTTGTACGCGAAAGTTTAACCTGGGTGTTTACAGATGACGACGACGCCAACCACGCTGGGGTCATGACAATAGTGGGGAAAAAACCCATTCTGAGGATTCCTTTCTGTACAAAAATTTAGCGCTACTATTCTTACTCTCAACAACACACATATTACAACAGAGAAGAAATATTCTTGCAATCACTAATTTGACACCCTTAGACTACACACTAGTTGGTATTTTAACAATAATAAATAATGAGAATGACAAAAAATAAAACAAGAGGCCAAAGAGGACGCTTTACTGGCTCATAGTGGCCATTGCATTTTTTGGCTTGGGACCATAAAAATTTAAAAGCAATAACTCTTGCAATTAGCTTTTTTCACACAGTTATTTACCCTGAACATATTTAAATGATGAAATGCTTTGGATAGTAGACATCAATTGTCATTGTCATTAAAAAAACACAATTGCCATAATAAATATAAACTCTTTCCATTTGGAAAAGAGCCAAACAAACTTACTTAATATATTCACAAAAGAACACCATGCCCATAACATGTTTCAGAGGATGAATGTACTTCTGGTCAGAAAGTATGCAGTGTTTGATTTTTTTTAATGAGGCTTAACACCATTTTCAACACATTTTAGGTTATATATCGCATATCCAGTTTTATTGGTTGAGGAATGAAGAGTATGCAGTCTTAAAAAGTTCACTTACTAAACTGAACAAAAATTGCAATCATAGAAGAACAGTTAGTTATAATACTAGAATAGAAATATATTGTTTTAGTGAAATAATACGGAGTTAAGAAAACCCATTGGACACATTATCATGAAAAAAACTCAACTCTGAGCCTCTTACGCCATTTAGACCAAACTTGGCAAAAAAAGACCAGGGCGGATATATATTATAGCAACTATAGTTTAAATCGAATGAATGAATGAATGAATGAATGAATGAATGGAGTTCTACGGCGTACCAACACATTATAGGTTATTCAACGCCAACAGGAAGGAAGATTCCACGTTCACTCTACATGTACAAAAACAACAAATTAACACAAGGATTAAAAAAAAATACATCAACAAATGAATATGCAGAATGAACCTAGAACTTTGATACCTGCAGAACTGCAGAGTTTTAGCAAATTCTATCGTATTACTCAATTTGTCGCTTCTTACGACATGCATAAGCCACAGTGATCCTATTTTTGCCATCACTCATGGCTCCCTGGAACCACACAGGGGTTGTTAATTTAACCACAATAGTGACATAACAAACAAGAGGCCCAAGAGGGCCTGAGGATGCTCTACTGACTCATAGTGGCCATAGCACTTTTTGAAATTCTACTATGCAATAGAAACATCGGGGCGGGGTCATTTTTAACTCTAGGGACACCATTTGAACAAATCTAACAAAACTATAGTTGGTCATCATTATTACATAAACATTTTGAAAATCTGTTGGACCGTTCATGAGAAGAAGATTTTTTTAAGTTTTGGACTATTTTTAGTAACGGTGGCCATCTTGAATTTTAGATAGAAAAAATAAATCTTTTGTATAGTCTCCTATGCAATAGAAACATTCAGGTGAAGTTTCAGTTTAATTGGCTTAGTGGTTTCAGAATAAATGAAAAAAAAAGAGAATTTTCTGTTTTCCCACAGTATCCCTATGTAAAATTCTAAGTCCCGTTACAAGGCCCCTATATATTTTAGCCCCTAAATTCTTACCTGCAATCAAACCCCTACACTTTGGGATAATTTATATCAAATATGTACAAATGTGACATACCGGTTCTTAAGAAAATAACTTTACTAATTCCCAATTTGTACCCTTTTGGGGCCCCTCCTGCCCCTTAAGACATAGGAACCCATTCATTTTTACAAATCTTAACTTCCTTTACGTAACAATGCTTTAGTGAAGATATAGGCAAAATTATTTCCATTTAAAAAAAAATATTATATTGACATGTGTCCCCTAATTGAACTCTCGGGGCAAGGTCATTTTTAATCCTAGGGACACCATTTGAACAAATCTAACAGAACTATAGTTGGTCATCATTACTACATAAACATTTTGAAAATCTGTTGGGCCATTCATGAGAAGAAGATTTTTTAAGTTTTGGACTATTTTTAGTAATGGTGGCCATCTTGAATTTCAGATCGAAAAAAAAAATCTTCTGTATAGTCTCCTATGCAATAGAAACACCCATGTAAAGTTTCAGTTTAATTGGCTTAGTGGTTTAAGAACAGATGAAAGAAAAACAGAATTTTCTGTTTTCCCATAGTATCCCTATGTAAAATTCTAAGACCCCTTACAGGGCCCCTATAAATTTTAGCCTCTAAATACTTATCTGCAATCAAACTCCTACACATAGAGATAATTTATGCAAAATATGAACAAGTCTGACATACCGGTTGTTAAGAAAACGAATTTAGTAATTCCCAATTTTTACCCTTTTGGGGCCCCTCCTGACCCCTTAAGACAGTGAAACCCAGTAATTTTTACAAATCTGAACCTCCTTCACCAAACAATGCTTCTGTGAAGATTTAGGCAAAATCATTTCCATTTAAAAAAAAAAAAAAAAAAAAATATTATAATGACATGTGTCCCCTAATTGAACCGTCGGGGCGGGGTCATATTTAACCCTAGGGACACCATTTGAACAAATCTAACAAAACTATAGCTCGTCATCATTACTACATAAACATTTCGAAAATCTGTTGGGCCGTTCATGAGAAGAAGATTTTTTAAGTTTTGGACTATTTTTAGTAACGGCGGCCATCTTGAACTTCAGATCGAAAAAAAAAAATCTTCTGTATAGTCTCCTTTGCAATAGAAACACCCATGTGAAGTTTCAGTTTAATTGGCCAAGTGGTTTCAGAGAAAGTGCTGCTAACAGACGACAGACGACAGACGACAAACGACGGACGACAGACAACGCGCCATCGCATAAGCACTTCTGGCCTTTGACCAGTAGAGCTAAAAATGATAAAATGAACATGAGACCCATTCTGAGGATTCCTACCCATCTGCAGAGATCGACAGAAATTCTGTTCTTAGCCGGAACCACACAGGCTTAACCACAATAATGAACAAGACAAAAATGATAAAATGAACATGACACCCATTTTGGATTTTTACTCCTCTGCAGAGATCGGCAGTGATTCTACTCTTACTCCAGAACCACACAGGTTAAAACTTTATCCAGGGACCTCAAATATAAAATTAGATTGAAACAGAGTAATGGGGTTAATAGAAATAAAATGCAATTTGTGACATCAACAAATGGACACAAATATTGAACATAGAACCTTGATGCATGATCTTCACTGGTGCTATTCTTACCATCACTCATGCATAACCCTAAAACAACAGATTGATTGATAACTAAACGGCAATAATAAAAATGACAAAAATGATTAAATGGCCAAGAAACGCATTAGAGGCAGCTATCAGTAGCACCATCGCTACTAGAAAATGATTAAAATAATCCACAGGTTACAAGAATGAATGAATAGGATTTTACGGCATACCAACACAATAAAGGTTATTTAACACCAAGACGAAAGAAGATTCCACGTTCACTCTACATGTACAAAAACAACAATTTAACATACAGATTAAAAAAAATACATCAACAAGTGAATATGCACAATGAACCTAGAACATTGATACCTGCAGAACTGCAGAGTTTCAGCAAATTCTATCATATTACTCAATTTGAATTTATTAAATGAGTTGGCAAAAATATATTATGCGAGGCTCTATCGACCATTATATCATTTTTCCAGTGAGTTTAATACATAAAACAAGAATGCACGTAAAATTATATTTATCTCACAACTCGGAGAAAATGGTACATTTACCATTTATTTAACAGATTGATTGAAAATTTAGCGTCATTTTTATGCCATCGAGGGCTAACAGACGATCAGTTAGCCTAACCACTGTTTCCTGGGATTAACCAGTACTGGAGCACACCCCATCTCCGCAAGTAACTGATAACTTTTTCTTATTTATTTAACAGATCACCTTGGTAAGGAACGAGAATAAATCAGGCATATTAGTTTCCGTCAGTCATCGTTTGATTCTACGTCTCAAAATAACGCCATTTTACCATGACAAATAGACACAGTTTATATATTCGGGCATGTCGGAAAGTAGTTCGTCATTTAATGTACGAGAGACGAGAAAACACCGAGTGACAAATCGGAAGTGATATTACACAATATTAATGTAAACAAGAGCTGTCGGAGGGACAGTCCGCTTGACTATTTCGATGCTGTTCTAAAACAACAACTTTTTCAGGAAATAATTACCAAATGGAAGCCAAATAAAACTCTAGAATATACTTAAGCTATACTTATTACCTGTCTGTTAAAAATAAATCAGCAAAATAATTCAACAACACTATTTATTTTGATGAAAATGAAATAAACATTTACTGAAAATTTACCTTTCATGAGAATGAAAAAAAAAAAATAAAACATGAAAAACTGATCCTATTTGTAAAAATTCTAAGCTCAACGCCTTGTACTACAAACTGTTACCTGCTCAAAAACAAAATTTCTAAGTCCGAAAGTGCCATAACTCTATAAAAATGCAAAGCAGAATGATAGCTCTCATCTCTGTGCGTTTCGTTGGTGATACTGAACACACATGTGAAGTTGCATTCATATCAAATGATAGGTTGATGAAATATATACCTGCTCAAAAACTTTAACCTGCTAAAAAACTTTAACCAGATTTTCTCTAAGTCTAAAAGGGTCCTTATTATGCCAAAATGCAATCCAGAGTTATGGTTCTAATCTCTGTGCGTTTCATTGTTAATGATGAACGCACATATGAAGTTTCATTCATATCGAATGAGTGGTTGCATATTTATCCTACCTATTAAAAATATTTAACCTGAAAAAATAAGTCCAAAAAGGGCCGTAACTGTGCAAAAATGCAACCTAGAATTATAGTTCTTGTCTCCGTGTGTACCTTCATCGACGATGCTTAATACACATGTGAAATTTTGTTTACATCGAATGAGTAGTTGCATAGATATCTTACCTGATAAAAAATCTTTAACCTAAAAAATTAAGTAAAAAAGGGCCATAACTGTGCCAAAATGCAATCCAGAGTTATGGTTCTTGTCTCTCTGTGTTCCATTGATAATGCTGAACACAGACGTGAAGTTTCATTCATATCAAATGATTGGCTGCATAGATATCTTACCTGATAAAAAAATTTAACCTGAAAAACCAAAGCTGATGCCGATGCCTGGGCAAATATAATAGCCCCCTATTCTACGAATAGTCGAGCTAAAAATGCCATGGGTTTATAACAGTCATACACTGTAAAAAATGAAATAAATTCTAAATAGTAAAGATCAAATGTTAAAGGGATTATATTGGCAAGTAACACAAACACGCTGTTAATCTAGACTTTTCCTGTATGCAGTGTGTACAAAATAATGTTTATGTATTGACGTATAACCTTTATTTACTTGAGAGTAATCAAATTAACGGTAATTGAATATTGGCCAAAACTTTAATATGTCCCCCAATAATGTATTGCACAATGTTTACATTGAACTCCGTAAACTTCCCGAACAAAGCCTCGAAAACAAGATCGAGAACAAGTCTTCACGATGTTATCCGATGATTGATCGGAAACCCAAAAGCGGTTTGTTAGAAATGGCAAATGTAAACAAAAACAAAAACGTAGCTTCAAAAACCCGATGTTTGTAATAAAGAGGTTATGCAATATGCACTTTAGAAGTGTATATCTCTAAGCTATAAGTGTATCTTCATGCTGGGCGTGTGTATTTAGGACAGGGAATTGATGGTAATATGCCAATATAATCCCTTTAACTTCAGTAGGTATGTAGTTACATGTAGATCACAAGTGCATTGTAAACTATTTGATTCCTGGGCAACATAAAAATCTAAAATAATTAAAATTGGTAATCTAAACGTAATTAAATAATTACATGTAGTCCACTTGATAAACAGTTAATGTCAATATAATGCAGTGTACATTTACTCCTTCGTCAACCAAATTGTCTTGACAAGAATGCCACTTGGAAATCTAAAATGTCATCTCATCTCCCTTTTATGTTTCTGTTCAAGTTCTTGTACATTGTACTGGAGGTACAGCCATATTTATTAGCATTATGACTAAATGTTCATACGTCTTAAAATGTATATACTGCAACTATTGGTCAGTGTGGTAATCGGACAGTCCTGGGTGATTACTGAAATCATTCAGTCACTGCTTCCCTCAACTGCTTCCCTCAACTGAAACAAGAAATAACACAATTAAATGCATGCATTTCCAAACACATTTTGTATACTATTTTATTCTGTTGTGCAAACATTGTTTTTTAATCTTACTCAAATACTTACAAATCCCTGATGCATTTAAACAAATACATAATGGCTTTCATATGACCCAAAAGTGGATGCAATATAAACAAGAACTGTCGGAGGGACAGTGTGCTCGACTATTTAAATATTTGTCACAGAAGTACAAATTTGATTATGAATGAAGACAAATCAAAGCAAATAAAATTATATAACTTACAAAATTGACAAAATTGAGTAGGTCTTATAGCTGCAATATCTTGTATGAAGTTTCAATCAAATACATGCAGTGGTTACGGTACTTGAACCAGAATTCCTATGTCAAAGAAGGGCAATAATTTGCATTATATTCATGCAAGAGTTATCTAACTGAGTTATTGTAGTATAGTTGATGACTGGGAAGGCTTGCATAAAGTTTCAATCAAATACATTGAGTGCTTGGTGTAATATTGACTTGACGGTACTTGCACGCAAAACTTTAATAAAAAATTCTTAGTCAAAAAAGGGCAATGATTTGCATTATATTCATGCAAGAGTTATCAAACTTAGTAATTGTAGTGGGATCGATGACTATGAAGGCTTGTGTAAAGTTTCAAGTCAATACATGCAGTGGTTACTGAGATATGGACTTGATGGTACTTGCAAGCAAAACATTGACCAGATATTCTAAGTAAAACAAGGGCAATAATTTGCATTATGTTTATTCAAAAGTTATCTAACTTAGTTATTATAGTAGGGTTGATGACTAGGAAGGTTTGTGTAAAGTTTCAAGTCAATACATGGAATGGTTACTGAGATAGGGACTTGCATGCAAAACTTTAACCAAGGTGTGACGTTGATGCCGACGCTTGGGTGAGTACAATAGCACTCTTTATTCTCCAAATAGTCTAGCTTAAAATACAAGGTGTGTAAAAAGGACGTATAACATTATCAATTAATTCTGAGATCTTCCTCCAACTATAAATTGTGGATCCAATTTAAAACCTGAAATGTATTAGTCTATCCCAGAACCTGATATCTCCCATTTCAGGTCTATTAACCCTCAATGAATAAAGCAGGGAATTCCATGCCTGTCCCACAATTCATAGCAATTGAACGCTTAAACGATGACGTCATTCAAACTTTCCCTGAAGCAACTGACCAATCAACTAGCTTGTAAGAATTGCTTTTTAACGGACGCAATCCATAGAGCTGGGTTCCATTTACAGACTTTCTAGTAATGTAATGTAAGCTAAAATCCCATTAAAAATCGTGAATTGTATGCTGAGATAGTTCTTAGTAGACTTAGTAAACCAGTTTATGATATAATTTTATTTACCAATCTACAGCATTACAGTTTTTCCTACAACATTAAAATAGGGTGCCAAATGGATATAGCGATTTGTATAGAAAATGGTGTTACATCTTTATACTTTTGAAGTTTCAGCTTTAACTTAATGTAAACTTACCCTCGGTGTTCCCATTATTTTTTAACTATTAGAGATTGGGAACGAATCCAGACAAGCCAACACGATTCCCAATATGTCTTCATGGAGTCTTCATGGAGACTACCTGTGGTGATGGTCAACCCCAGCAGTACATGAGCCATCTCAGAACACCTCACTGACTTCCTTTATACCAGAGGAAGATGGATTCCACCGTGTGTGTAGGATTGGAAGCCTTTCTTGTTTTTTTTGTTTTTTTACACGGCACCATTGATCCTGTTTCACAAAGAAATCAGTCATGTTTAAAAATGAGTTCTAGACAACACTATACACTTTCAGCAGCGTTTTTTTCCATAGTACTGGAAAATTTTATGAATATTAGGCCGATATGAATCCCAAACTAATTCAGGTGTCACTGCTACCACTGCTATTGTTTGGAAAGACTGGAGTTAGTATGACGTTCGTCATTTGATATTCAACATCAAACTAATAACTCTTTTTAGTCTCCAACATTAAAAAGTTACAAACTTAACTATCGAAAGACAAATAACGAATATCAAACTAACTTTAACCTTTTTTAGTTTCCAATATCAAAGCGTTACATACTGATCTATCGAAAGACAAATAAAGAATATCAAACTAGCTCTAACCTTTTTTAGTTTCCAATATCAAAGCGTTACATACTGAACTATCGAAAGACAAATAACGAATATCAAACTAGCTCTAACCTTTTTTAGTTTCCAATATCAAAGCATTACATACTGAACTATCGAAAGACAAATAACGAATATCAAACTAGCTCTGACCTTTTTTAGTTTCCAATATCAAAGCGTTACATACTACACTATCGAAAGACAAATAACGAATATCAAACTAGCTCTAACCTTTTTAAGTTTCAAATATCAAAGCGTTTCATACTGCACTATGGAAAGACAAATAACGAATATCAAACTAGCTCTAACCTTTTTTAGTTTTCAATATCAAAGCATTACATACTGATCTATCAAAAGACAAATAACGAATATCAAATTAGCTCTAACCTTTTTTAGTTTCCAATATCAAAGCATTACATACTGAACTATCGAAAGACAAATAACAAATATCAAACTAGCTCTAACCTTTTTTAGTTTCAAATATCAAAGCGTTACATACTGAACTATCGAAAGACAAATAACGAATATCAAACTAGCTCTAACCTTTTTTAGTTTCCAATATCAAAGCGTTACATACTGCACTATCGAAAGACAAATAACGAATATCAAACTAGCTCTAACCTTTTTAAGTTTCCAATATCAAAGCGTTACATACTGCACTATCGAAAGACAAATAACGAATATCAAACTAGCTCTAACCTTTTTTAGTTTCCAATATCAAAGCGTTACATACTGCACTATCGAAAGACAAATAACGAATATCAAACTAGCTCTAACCTTTTTTAGTTTCCAATATCAAAGCGTTACATACTGAACTATCGAAAGAAAAATAACGAATATCAAACTAGCTCTAACCTTTTTTAGTTTCCAATATCAAAGCGTTACATACTGAACTATCGAAAGACATATAACGAATATCAAACTATCTCTTATCTTTTTGAGTTTCCAATATCAAAGCGTTACATACTGATCTATCGAAAGACAAATAAAGAATATCAAACTAGCTCTAACCTTTTTTAGTTTCCAATATCAAACGTTACATACTGAACTATCGAAAGACAAATAATGAATATCAAACTAGCTCTAACCTTTTTTATTTTCCAATATCAAAGCGTTACATACTGAACTATCGAAAGATAAATAACGAATATCAAACTAGCTCTAACCTTTTTTAGTATCCAATATCAAAGCGTTACATACTGCACTATCGAAAGACAAATAACGAATATCAAACTAGCTCTAACCTTTTTAAGTTTCCAATATCAAAGCGTTTCATACTGCACTATGGAAAGACAAATAACGAATATCAAACTAGCTCTAACCTTTTTTAGTTTCCAATATCAAAGCGTTACACACTGCACTATCGAACGACAAATAACGAATATCAAACTAGCTCTTACCTTTTTTAGTTTCCAATATCAAAGCATTACATACTGATCTATCGAAAGACAAATAACGAATATCAAATAAGCTCTAACCTTTTTTAGTTTCCAATATCAAAGCGTTACATACTGAACTATCGAAAGACAATAACGAATATCAAACTAGCTCTAACCTTTTTTAGTTTCCAATATCAAAGCGTTACATACTGCACTATCGAAAGACAAATAACGAATATCAAACTAGCTCTAACCTTTTTTAGTTTCCAATATCAAAGCGTTACATACTGCACTATCGAAAAACAAATAACAAATATCAAACTAGCTCTAACCTTTTTAAGTTTCCAATATCAAAGCGTTACATACTGAACTATCGAAAGACAAATAACGAATATCAAACTAGCTCTAACCTTTTTTAGTTTCCAATATCAAAGCGTTACATACTGCACTATCGAAAGACAAATAACGAATATCAAACTAGCTCTAACCTGTCTTAGTTTCCAATATCAAAGATCAAACTAGCTCTAACCTTTCTTAGTTTCCAATATCAAAGTGTTACATACTGCACTATCGAAAGACAAATAAGGAATATCAAACTAGCTCTAACCTTTTTTAGTTTCCAATATCAAAGCGTTACATACTGAACTATCGAAAGACAAATAACGAATATCAAACTAGCTCCAACCTTTTTTAGTTTCCAATATCAAAGCGTTACATACTGCACTATCGAAAAACAAATAACGAATATCAAACTAGCTCTAACCTTTTTAAGTTTCCAATATCAAAGCGTTACATACTGAACTATCGAAAGACAAATAACGAATATCAAACTAGCTCTAACCTTTTTTAGTTTCCAATATCAAAGGGTTACATACTGCACTATCGAAAGACAAATAACGAATATCATACTAGCTATAACCTTTCTTAGTTTCCAATATCAAAGATCAAACTAGCTCTAACCTTTCTTAGTTTCCAATATCAAAGCGTTACATACTGCACTATCGAAAGACAAATAACGAATATCAAACTAGCTCTAACCTTTTTTAGTTTCCAATATCAAAGCGTTACATACTGAACTATCGAAAGACAAATAATGAATATCAAACTAGCTCTAACCTTTTTTAGTTTCCAATATCAAAGCGTTACATACTGAACTATCAAAGACATATAACGAATATCAAACTAACTCTTATCTTTTTTAGTTTCCAATATCAAAGCGTTACATACTGATCTATCGAAAGACAAATAAAGAATATCAAACTAGCTCTAACCTTTTTTAGTTTCCAATATCAAAGCGTTACATACTGCACTATCGAAAGACAAATAACGAATATCAAACTAGCTCTAACCTTTTTTAGTTTCCAATATCAAAGTGTTACATACTGAACTATCGAAACACAAATAACGAATATCAAACTAGCTCTAACCTTTTTTAGTTTCCAATATCAAAGCGTTACATACTGAACTATCGAAAAACAAATAATGAATATCAAACTTACTCAAACTGTTTTAGTCTTCAATATTGAAAAGTTACAAACCTAACAATCAAAAGACAAAGAACGAATATCAAACTAACTCTAACCTTTTCAGCCTCCAATACTGAAGAATTACATACTGAACAATAAAAAGACAACTAACGAATATCAAACTAACTCAAACCATTTTAGTAATCAATATTGAAGAGTTACAAACCTAACGATCGAAGAAAGACAAATAACGAATATCAAACTAACTCTCACCTTTTTTAGTTTCCAATATCAAAGAGTTACATACTGAATAATCGAAAGACAAATTACGAATATCAAACTAACTCTAACCTTTTTAAGTTTCCAATATCTTACATTCTGAACTATCGATGGACAGAAAACGAATATCAAACTTACTCTTACCGTTTCTGGTTTCCAATATCAAAGCGTTACATACTGAACTATCAAAAGACAAATAACGATATCAAACTAACTCTAATCTTTCTTTATTTCCAATATCCAAGCAGTATATACTGAACTATTGAAAGACAAATAACGAATATCACACAAACGCTAACCGTTTTTAGTTTCCTATATCAAAGTGTTACATACTGAACTATCGAAAGACAAATAACAAATATCAAACTAGCTCTAACCTTTTTTTAGTTTCCAATATCAAAGCATTACATACTGAACTATCAAAAGACAAATAACAAATATCAAACTAACTTCTAACCGCTTGGAGTTTGCCAATTACCAGCGAATGGAAAGTTATTTTACCGAACTTTACACAAGCCTTCCTAGTCATCAATCCTACTACAATAACCAAGTTAGATAACTCTTGCATGAATATAATGCAAATTATTGCCCTTGTTTGACTTAGAAATTTTGAATCATGTTTTACGCGTGTGTACCCTCAAGTCCCTATATCACCAATCACTCAATGTACTTGATTGCTGTAGTTGTTTGGTTTTTTTTTTGTTTGTTTGTTTTTTTTCAATAAAAAAATAACATATTAGTTAAAATAAATTTAAGTGAATAGAAAAATATTTCAGTAAAAATTGAATTTTTAAAGAAGCTCAGTAGATTTGAAAGCATTGAATCATACCATTGGACTTAAAAATCTACAACATTACATTTTTACTGCAGTCTTAAAACAGTATGCCAAATAAATATAATCAGATGTGTTGAAAACTTTCATTTTTAGCTTGATATAAACTTACCCTCGACATGGTGTTTCCTTTATTTTGAAACTATTAGAGACTGGGAACGAATCCAGACAAGCCAGCACGATGCCATTAATGTTTCCATGTCGCCTTTATGGAAAATGTCTATGGTGATGGTAAACCCCAGCAGTACATGAAACATCACAGTCAGAATACCTCATCAACTTCCTTTATACCAGAGGAAGATGGATTGGACCGTGTGTGTATGATTGGAAGCCTCCTTGTTTTCCACACCGCATCATGGATCTGTAGTACACCTCCTGTTTAAAAAAATATAGTTACGTTTAAAGCAGATACCAACGTCGTTACAATTTCCCATTAGCTGTTGAAACTCGGCGATACACTAGACCTAAAACTCCTGTTAATGATCGTATTTGCAAATACGTGTGACACTCATACAACTGAAGATGAAATACAGTTTTTGAAAGATTGTTCATTTTACTCAGATTTACGTTACAAAATATTTAGCAAAACTTTATATGAAAATCAAAATTTCAATGACCACTCTTCCTGTGATAAACTTAATATATTAATGAACAGTGATACAGTACAATTTTGTCTTGCAAACACCTTAATTACCATGTTCAAAAGAAGGAAACATGCTACATAGATTCAATATTTTAATCATAAACAGTATTTGTAAAGTGAGCATGATCAATATAGTATTATTATATTTAATGTATTTTATTTAAATGTATCAATTTATATACTATATTATTGAAAATTATAGAAAACCCATAGTGCAGCCAGTGTTAATCAGTTCATTATGAATCTGATTCGTGGTGATACTCGATATTGTAAGACATTTCTTATCAACGCGCTATTGCAGTGTACATACATATTATCAGAGAAGTAATAATAATTATCTTAATGAGATTTTATGATAAAAGTTGCATTGCTATTTTCTAAATGACAATGCAACGTTTATTGCGATTAACATTGGCTGAGCTAATTCTAATTCTTGTTTCTAATCTATATAGCTAATGTTTTATTGAAATTAATGTTTTCTGTGATATTCTTTAATTTTAGTTGTTGAATGTATATATGACATAGTATTATAATATATTGTGTATAGTAACATGAAGTGATAATACTGTTTTAATGTCTCGTAGGTCGAAATTAACAGCCCAATATAGAAGTTTTAATGTATATATGCTTGAATTTACTTTGGTGTAACTTTTATATGTGACACTAAAATAAACTATTAGTTTAAAAGTCTAAAGTCTAAAGTCTTTAAAAATCAGTTTCAGACAACATTTTACTTGGAACACTTGCAAATACATTACATTACAGCAGCGCTTTTTCATAGTTCTAGTATATTTTTTATGGATGGTAGGCCAAGGTGAATTCCAACCAACCCAATTATGGTTTCACTGCTTTAACCAACCAGAGACTCTGTCTAAAACAGACTGGAGTCCGATGGGCTCAAGCATAAAATTCTATACTCATTATTTAATTGATTCATATATACATTCTGATTTATTTACTTCAATCAACAATCGTGTGGATTTATCATCTTCTGAGAGTAGCAGGACTTCATTATTAAGTCTTTGGATATTTTATTTCTCATCACATATATACATGCACATAGCAACGCATTGCCCAAAGTGTTATGATGATGAGCTGTATATGCTTAAATTGAAATAAAATATATGTTCTGTTCTGTTCATAATAGAAGAAGATTAGTGTGAATATCATATACATGTACTAGCATGCTAACATTTCCAATTTTTGTATTAACAAGAATATTTCACACTTCGCCTATAATTATGTACTAATAATAAACTGTTCTCAATTATGAATTTCTTTACTAATACATTTTAATATGAAACTCATAAATTATTTGTTTGTTTTGCATTCTATATGTATATATTTAATTTCTTTTAATTAAGCTATATCACAGAGTGTTATATAGGTATTTAATATGTTTATGTATAAAATGAAAAATAATTTGGTTTATGTAGACAGTAAAGAAAGGGTTGTAGATTAAAGGAGGAAGTTAGGGTAAAGATATTAAAGTCTGAAATCAGTATATTGATGCCATATATTTAGTTGTGATTTGTCCCATTGCCACTTTGTTGTCCAAGATGATGAATCTCTAAATATTTAAAAAGAAATGAATCCTTGGATTAAAGAATTTACATATTATGGAGGAATTATACTACAAATAAATTAAATTAATAGAAAACCCTTTCTGAGAAGATGTTTTTGAAAGTTATCTTTATTATCTATGTAATGTCTTGCCAATGTCATGGTATCTTTTCCTATGGCATAATTAGAATAAAAGGTCAGAGGAGCATCCATTTTTTATAAACACTGGTTTCAAAAAGGCAGATATTTTATAAATGATTTGATAGATGCTCAAGGTGAACTATTATATTTTAAATATTTCAGAAAAAAACATATGGTGTTAGGTCAAATTGCATAAAATATGAAGGTGTTAAAGCACATTTTAAATATTTCTGCATATCAAAACTTGACAGGGAAAAGATTGTAACCATATTATTCTTTATTACTTAAACACTATTTAAATAGATGCTAAAGAAACATATCGATATATGATGCCATGATTATAACAAACATAACATCACCAGCACAAAGTAAGTGGAAAAAAGAATTTCCAACACACATACTGGAAAATGGATAAAAATAATATACATTATAGGTCAAGATAAGTCAATATACAAAATAACAATGTTGCAGTGTTTTCTCCAGAGCCGTTTCTTGCGTTTTTGACGCAATTAAATCTCATTTGACGCAATCAAGTTTGTTCAGTGCATCCACTATGACGCAACCTTAAAAATACAGAAATTCAAATAATGCATTTTTGTTTCAGCAAGCTGGTTTCAGAGTATTTTTTACAATGCTAGCTAGACAGATCAGTTGTTCTGATTCAGGGAAACCCTGGTCACGCGGTTCTTCTTTGTTACATAAATGCTTTAATTGGTTATTAACGCTATATTGATGCAATTGCATAGACAATTATGATCACGTACATAGTTTTTCCACGAAGCATTATTGTAGTTTGAAGACAACATCTGTGAAAACAAAAGTAAGCTGCATCAATAGCACTGATACATTTTTGTATATACCCAGTTTTACGTTGTTTGTATATAAAGATGAAATGTGGAAATCGTCAAACTTTTCAAAAAAGTTCTTTAAAATGTACAGATGATAGTCGATCTGAAAAACTTTTGTTTTGTTTTCCATAATATATTGTGACATTTTAATACCAGTTTAAACATTGGCCAGTCCAAGTTTTACGAAGATATTCCTGGCACCATTTATGTTTCTTTAATGGACGATTAATAGGTTATGGAAAAAAGAAATTAACTTTTAGAAAATTATATTTATTTTGAAAAATGATTACATAATTTCAACAATGTAATTAATTTTTGTTAAGTTACTATTAAAATGTTTTTAAGCCCGTGTGGTTCCGGCTAAGAATAAAATCACTGCCGATCTCTGCAAAGGGGTTGGAATCCTCCGAATTGGTGTCATGTTCATTTTATCATTTTTTGTCATGTTCATTATTGCGGTTAAATAACCAACCCCTGTGTGGTTTCAGGGAGCCATATGAGTGATGGCAAGAATAGGATCACTGTGGCTCATACATGTCGTAAGAAGCGACAATTTGAGTAATATGATAGAATTTGCTGAAACTCTGCAGTTCTGCAGGTATCAAGGTTCTAGGTTCATTCTGCATATTCATTTTTTTTTCAATCTGTATGTTAATTTGTTGTTTTTGTACATGTAGAGTGAACCTGGAATCTTCCTTCCTGTTGACGTCGAATAACCTATAATGTGTTGGTATGTGGTAAAACCCTATTCATTCATTCATTCATTCATTAAAATGTTTTTATATTATTTTTCAAGGTAACATTGCTCTAAAAAAGAGTCGAGCTATGAGCCAGAAGAGAAATGCTTTTGGCAAAAAAACAACAACAAAGTTTTGTTTTCCAAAGAGTATAATGCTTGGTAACGCTAAACATGTAGCTCAGCTGAAATATAAAATTTTGAAATAATTTTAGTATTCTTCATTAAAAAAACAGTTAGGGCCATAGTGATTGAGCTTAGCCATGACATTAAAAAGTCCTGTGGCCATGATCATAATAACAACTAGTTTCTAGTTGTTGTAACTTGTTGCCAAAAGCGAAACATTTGTTTGAAGTTAAATTGTTTTGAAGTTGTTACCTAAGTTGCAGTTTTGATGGAGAAATTTGTGTGTAACAGGAAGTAAAACTGTTTTAGTCAAATATGTATCTTTTTAACTCCATTTATTCAAGTTGATTAAGTTTAAAACTAGTCAATGATGCCCCCCAGATTTTGAAAATGACCCCTAGATTTTTAGCCAGTGGACCCCCAAAACATTGGAGCTGGAGAAAACACTGAATGTTGTCAGTATTGAATCAACCCCTTAATTTCGGAACAAATCATATACTTAAAAAAATTTCAACTTGACAATTTCACAGTTTGTAAATTGTTGTTATCGTGGTAAATCTGCGAAATTCATTAAACGTCTATTTTATGATTGTGTAATTGCAAATACATTTTGGACAAAACTATCAGTTTTTATCAAAAATATATGTACTATTGTAATGACTATTTGGTTGTTTTAAGATATACTTCTAGCAAGCAATAATTATGATTTTATACTAGATAAAATTCGATGCTGGGAAAAAACCACATATTCTGTCATAAACCACAAGGATTAGGACCATCTCGTGTCAATTTTATAGATTACCAAAAATCAGTTGAAAAACATGTAGCTTAAAAACAAATAAAATATTTATACTTTAACAAAATTTGGAACCATAACAGAAACATAATTTCATTATTATAATATATGAGTTTATATATATTTTGATATGAGTGCCTAAAAATATGTCCAATTGTTTGCTTTTTATCTTTTGATATCTTTATTATTGTTTCGTCATTTACTGAAGTCAATTAACTCTGTTAAATACACTTTTTTTTATAAAAACACACACACTATCTTCCATAACCTTAAAAGAATAATATCTTGATACTAAAACTCTTCATCAAATGGACTTTTTTTCATCAAAATGTTATTCGTGAAAAACAACCTTCAAGTTGTTATCTGTTATCATATGGCATAATGTAGAAATTATATATATATAATTATCCTTTTCTCTCTAATATGCATGTTGAAAGAAAAAAAAATAGAATAAAAAAAATAAACTTAAAATTATGAGATTAAATATTACTAATAACTTTAGGAAATGTGTTTTAGAGAAAACTATATAAACAGAATGGAAAGAAAAGAAAAATAAATTTGATCTGATCAATGAAACAAGAGCTGTCGGAGGGACAGTGTGCTTGACCTATCAAATATTTGTCACAGAAGTACAAATTTGATTGAGACTGATGACAAATCAAAGCAAATAAGACTTATCTAACTTACAAAATTGAACAAGAATTCTGCGTTAAGATATGTCTCACCGTGTCTGCTTTGACCGTAAATACACACTGTGAGACAAAAAAATTATATTCATGCAAGAGTTATCTAACTTGGTTAATGTAGTAGGTTTACTGACAACAAACTATTGTAGGAAGTATTGTGTGAAGTTTCAATCAAATACATCCAGTGATTTTTAAGATATGAACTTGATGGTAGTTGCACACAAAACTTTAACCAGTATTTCTAAGTAAAACATATTAAAAAAAAACAAAAAACAAATTAACCAGTATTTTTAAGTTAATAAAAAAGAAAATTACTCAGCATCTGCATAATATAATGCAGGGTGTTAGATGTAACTATGATCCAAGTATGTGTGTCCTAGCACTAGTACATATTGGGAAATAGTGTAAAAATGAAAACTTAACGTTGGAGGTAAATGCAAATTTCAGCATCAAACAATGTCAATGGACCATGAAATGTAGGTCACACTCAGCATCTGCAGTATATAATGTGATGAAGGGTGTTAGTTGTAACTATGATCCAAGTATGAATGTCCTATCGCTTGTTCTTGTTGAGAAATAGTGTAAAAACGAAAACTTAACGTTGGAGCTAAATGCAAAATTCAGCATCAAACAATGTCAATGGACAATGAAATGTAGGTCACACTCAGCATCTGCAGTATATAATGTGATGCAGGGTGTTAGTTGTAACTAAGATCCAAGTATGAGTGTCCTAGCACTTGTAAAACGAAAACTAAATATAAATGAAAAAGCCAGAAAAGCAACACCTTAATCTCATCTTTCCTTCGTCCCGGTGAGACAAAAAAATGAGTTTATCTTATAACTACAATACCTTGTATGAAGTTCAGTCCAATACATGCAGTGACTGCTGAGTTATAAAATTTGTAAGTAAAACAAAGGCCCAAATTTTCGAAGTTTCAATCAAATACATGGAGTGGTTACTGAGATATGGACTTGATAGTACTTGCACGCAAAACTTTAACCAGAATTTCTAAGTCAAAGAAGAGCAATAAGTTCCATGGTATTTATATAAGAGTTATCTAGTTTAGTTTTTGTAGAGTTGATGACTGGGAAGGCTGTTGTAATGTTTCAGGTCAATACATTCAATGGTTACTGAGATATGGACTTGATAGTACCTGCAAGCAAATTTTTAACCAGAATTCCTAAGTCAAACAAAGGCAATAATTGGCATTATATTCATGCAATAATTATCTTACTTATTTATTGTAGTAGGACTGATAACAGTAAAGACTTATGTAAAGTTTCAATCAAATACATTGAGTGGTTAGTTAGATATGGACTTGATGGTATTTGCACACAAAACTTTAACCAGATTTTGTAAGTCAAACAAGGGCAATAATTTGCATTATATTCATGTAAGAGTTATCTAACTTAGTTATTGCAGTTGATGACTGGAAAGACTTGTGTAAAGTTTCAATCAAATACATTGAGTGGTTGGTTTGATATGGACTTGACGGTTCTTGCCCGCAAAAACTCTAACCAAAAATTCTTAAAATTCGAGCCCACAATCTTCAGCATGCGAGGCGGACTCTTTTTATAAAGGACCAATAAATGTCAACAATCATGCTCACCAACTGTTTCTGAATGCTTCTTATAATTAAGAAAAAGTTAACCTTCAATTTTTTAGGCCCCATCCCTAGGGCCAAACCTTGAGACCCAGGGACATGCAATTTCCAATTCTATAAAGGACACATATGTGTTCATAATCTTGCTCACCATTTGTTTCCTAGTGTGTCCTATAGTAAAAAGAATTTTTTAAAAAATTACCTTGAATTTGACCGTTTTGGCTCCACCCATAAGACCTCATGGGGGTGGGGATCATGACATTCACATAGGTATTAACTGTCATGACAGCAACAACAAATCACACCAAAAACATTCACATAAGTCTATTCAGTCATAGAAATTACTTTTTTGTCAAGTTCTCTTACATAGATTTTGTAAAGTTGCCCCGTCCACAGGACCAACCCAATTGAGTTTATGGTTTTTGAGAAGTTGAAAATGTGAATTTGACTGTTTTGGCCCCACCACAAGTCCCCAGGGGTGACAGGGCTTGAAAATTCTACTTGTCCGCTCGCGATGACGCGTGAACATTGGGTCAGACGAATAAGATATAAGAAACTGACCTTAATATTTCTCTGATTTTAAGCATTCAATTAAAAATGTTGGAAAGGGCGGAAGAGTTGCTTTTATCAAAAGTTTCAAGCCCTGGGTGGTGATCATGTAATTCACAATTTTGATTCAGCCTTAAGTATCAAAGCTGCATACAACATTTCAATATGATTGAGCTTACGGTTTTTGGAAAGAAGTCGTAAATGTGAATTGTTTACGGACGCACTAATTTTTTTAGGCCCCTACCTCAGGGCCAAACCGTAAGACCCAGGGACATTTTTTTATAAAGGACCCATATACGTCCATAATCATGCTCACCATTTGTTTCCCAATGCTTCCTATAGTAAGAAGAAGATTTTCAAAGTTTACCGTGAATTTGACTGTTTTGGCCCCACCCCAAGGCCCCAGGGGTTGGGGACCATGCAATTCACAACTTTTATTCACTTTTAGGTAACAAAGCTACATACAACATTTTATTGCGAATGAGTCGGAAATGTCAATTGTTTACGGACGCACGACGAACGACGATGGACAAAAGGCAATTGCAAAAGGTCCCTTAAAACAAAGGTGACTTAAAAAAACATTTCAGTGTTTAACACTTGGTTTTATAGCTAAATACACTGACTTATTAATATTTGATATTATACCCGTAATTCCCAACTTGATTAATTTATACCATAAATTGTCACGTTGTATGTAATCAAAAGCTTGTGTAAAGTACAATATCTAAAAATAAGTACATTTTTATACTTTGGAAATCTTTAGCTTAAGCTTAATATAACCTTACCTGAGACATGGTGTTTTTCTTCATTACGAAACATGGAGGCTTGGAACGAATTCAGACAGGCCACCATCAGGTACATCTGTCTCTCTGTCTTTATCACAACAATGTCTATGAAACGACAAGAGGTGACGATGGTAAAACCCTGCAGACTATGAAGTCGCCTTTGTTTTCTGCACAGCTCAGTGATCAGGGGTACATGTCCTGTATTACAAAACAATGTGTAAATATCAGTTATAGCTTCAACGTTAGTTGAAACAAATATAATGTAACATCGTCATTTGTGATATTAAAAGAATATGTTTAGCGTCACTTTCAACAATTTTTCAGTCATATCACGACGGTGTCTACTTGAGACAGTATTCTGAGCGCTGTCACACTGGAGTATCATGCTGCAGACACATGGTATGATACCCCACCCAGTCACATTATACTGACAGGGGGCCAACCAGACCTAGACGCTGAGCATCAAGCTTATTCCTATAATTATTTTAGTAATAATGAACACTTTTACGTTACGTTTAGAACTTTTTAAATAATTTATACGTTATATGATCAGTAGTGAACGTCAAATTTTAACATTGTAGATAGATGACCATGAACCTAAAAGGTGTAGCATAGTCTCTTATAATGCTTTTAAAATGAAAAAGTAAAGACTCAAATAAAGAATAAATAGGTGAGACTTTGACAAATCAAGTCGCAATTCATTGGGAAATAGTATTATTATAAACATATTAAATGGATTTAAATGGTTAATAGAATGTAAAACAAGAGGCCCATGGGCCTTAACTGTCTCATGATTATCAAAAAAAACAACATTCACATAAGTCTATTCAGTCATAAGAAATAACGTTTGTTTTTCAATTTCTCTTATATAGATTTAGTAGGCCCCACCCCTAGCGCCAAACCGTGAGACCCAGGGACATGCAATTCACAATTTTTATAAAGGACCCATATACTTCCATATTCATGCTCACCATCTGATTTCAAGTGCTTCCTATATTAAGAAGATTTTTAATGTTTACCTTAAATTTGACTGTTTTTGCCCCAAGGCCCAAGGGGATGGGGACCATGTAATTCACACAATGCATGATGACGGACAAAAGGCAATCGCTTAAGGTCCCTTGAGACAAAGTCTCAGGTGAACTAACAATCATATTTGAACCTGATCAGTGCCATTGATAGATTGTGACTTTAAAGGGAGTATATCAGGAAAAAACGGTAAAAATGTCTTAAAAAATAAAATAATTATTAAAATGGACAAACACTTATAAATAAAATCCGATTTGTTTGGTATGTAAAACCCACCGAAATGTGACAAAATCGATTTTTAGATAGGAGTGGCAAACATGAAACGAAAATCCCGACTCTAAAAACAGACAGCACTTAAATAGTTTCTGACGACCTTCGCATCGTCATTCTGACTCTTTCTAAGATGAAACAATTTTTACTATGTGTAAAAACCTGTATAACGGATCAAACTGAAATCCAAATGAAACCACGGGACTCATTTAATACGTCACAAAATATCTATTTAAGTCTAACCTAGGCGCTAGTATATATAAGCATGATAAATTGGGTTTGGGGGGACGTATTTAGCCTATTATACAATTTCGAAAAATCCTGACAAATTCCCTTTAAAAGACATGCATCAAAACAATTCCTAACATCCAGATGGTTTTTTTGTTTGTTCTTTCTTTGACCAGATTAAGTTGTAGTAAGCATTTTATTTACCTTTAATAGATGTATATCTTGTATTGAAAGGATAAAGAAACGCATGTGGATTTCAGGACCACACTTATCAAAGTACAGTCAAACCTGTGTTAAGTGGTCACCTCTATTAAGCAGCCACTTGTCTTAAGCAGCCACATTTGTTATTTCCCATTTCTAAGCTTTCAGAGCAAATTAACCTGTATTAAGCAACAACTTGTCTTAAGGGGCCACTTTTGCTCCTTCCCTTGACTGGCTGCTTAAGACAGGTTTGAATGTACTGCAATTAAAGAGTCTGATAATGATAACAATCATATTGACAACAGATAAGCTATTATAGCTGTCCTAGAACTGAAACCTTTACAATGTTTAACTTAATGTGAAACTACCAGGTGGTCTAATGTTTGTAGAATAGGGTTTAAATTAAGGTTAAGAAGGACCATGTTTTAAAAAAATAATATGGGGCTGGGGCACACATAAAAAGTACTATTGTATTTGATCTGAATGTTCCACACACCAATTAATTTTGTACTATTCTACATATAGAGAAATGTACTTTTGGAATATAAAACACATTACCAATGGTTCTTAAGGTCTTACTACACAGTTGAATTTTGTTCTTTGTTCTATATAAAATAAGGTCTAGGATGTCCATGGTAAAAACAGAATTCAATATTGATTTTTTTTTATAAGAGGGTGCAGTGACGTTCAGAGATTTTTTTGATACATGTATGTTGAAATCCTATAAAAATCCTTTTTTTAACACCAGTGATGTCTTATTGCAGTATATGATATGCCAACTTTTGCTCTTCCCATCTGCAGCAAGAAACCACAAACACTATGAACCATTTTGAATAAATCAAAACCAAATTACATAGGCTTTTTTTAAGCGAAAGAATCATTTTACCGTGGAAAAAAAGGGCGTACCTGAGTAGTGCCTTGTTTCTATAGATACAATCCTGTTGGTCCAAATATGCAGAAAAAACACAAGGTTGATTTGCTTGTTTATCATCAATTGCGATAGCTTTATGATAACTCTTCATTTTTGACAATTTTGCTCGTTTGTTAGAAAATATCACTACGCATCTTTAAACTGTTATAGCTTCATCTAACAGTACACAATGTCGCCCAAACTTGGCAGAACTCATGAAAATGTTCCAATGCTCTCATATGTATAAAGAAATAAAACAATTTTATGCATTTTGAACAAAAATAATGCCCAACCGATTTACACAGCTATAAATTGCAAGAAACATGTTACCATCATGTAAGGGAGGTAATTCTAAGTGGGACCTGAAAGTAATTGGATGTGTTAGCGTTGCATTCACCATATAGTCATATCACAATGGTGTCTACTAAATGGTGCCGACCAGTCTATACTCAGAACAACAAGAGGAAATTTACTTTTTTAACTTTCATTTTTTCTTTTATTTCTAACTTTGAAGTATGTATTATAATGTCGGTATTGAGTAGGTCTGTTTGACAATAAAAACCTGTTTATTTAAATATAAATGGTAATCATATAACGTTTTTGCATGATTTGCAGGTTTTAGGAGGATGGATGGATGGACGGCCGACCGAGCTTGCGGGCAGACGGACGCACATTCGGACGTATGTACGAGGGGGCAAGCAGGCAGAGCAGGGCAGGCAGGCAGGCAGGCAGGCAGGCAGGCAGGCAGGCAGGCAGACAGACAGACAGACAGACAGACAAGACAGACAGTTTAGCTGTTTAGAGACTTGTGTGCAAAAGAGTATTTTTTTCATAAAGTTTCGTGTTTTGTTATGGGTCAAAACGGTGCATGTGTATACAGAAATGGACAAAAGTAAACTTACGCATTTTAATTCCGTCAATTGCATCCTTTTTGGTTCGAATTCTTAAAAATATTCAATCCTTTTTTGAAAACACTACTAATCTAATATTTTTCCACCAAATGCCCACGTGTACAGCGCAATCGTTCTACACAGCAATAAAATCGAAGAGCACGAGAAAACGGTAAATCGCCAACTGGGCAAACAGGTGAGAGTATTTCACGTTTACCAAACAAACTATGTCATAAGACGACCGTTTATGAGAGCGCAGTTTTGCTGTGGGCGAAACAAAATGAGCATAATTATTGTACGTTTTTACCTGGACCTCATTAATCTTCGTTAATAAGTTCGGGCCTTCTCCCTGCAGCTATTCGTGAGTGCGATGTGATGCCGACTTAATAATTGATCAACTGTAATATCACTATTAAGGTCTCACTACACATTTGGATTTTGTTCTTTGTTCTATATAAAATAAGGTATAGGAAAATAATTCCACATAGAGTTTTAAGTTTTTTTTTTTTTTCATAGCACGAATGTAAAACCATATAAAAATGCAAAATAACTGTAAGGTTGACCAGGTTGTTTTTTTTAAAAGAGGGTGCAGTGACATCCTGAGATTTTTTGAATTAAGAAATCCTCAAATTCCCATAAATACATGCGTATGTTGAAATCCTATAAAAGTCACCCTTTTAACACCAGTGATGTCTTATTGCAGTATATGCTATACCAACATTTGCTTTACTCATCTGAAGCAAGAAATCACAACTACTGTGAACCATTTTGAAAATATTTCAAAATCAAATTACATAGACCTTGTTTTTAAGCGTAAAAATTACCGTGGGGAAAAAGGGATGTAACTGTGAAGTGAGACGTTTACGTCCGGGCACCGAAAATTATTTTACGGATATACACGGATTATTCATGAGTGCCGGGTAAATACTAACGGACAAAAGTATAATAGAGCTCTTCTCCATAGCACAAGCAAAGATTTGACAGATTCTTTGCGCACCAAAGGAAATGAATGTATTCATTACTATGCTCTATGATGGGGAATTAGGTAGATTCCCGCTCGAAGTAGTAATACAAACAAGAAACATTGAAAAACTCCACATTACAAAACCGCGGAAAAGTACACCTGCTTATGTACTCTATGAGGAATTAGGTAGATTTCCGCCCGAAGTAGTAATACAAACAAGAAACATTAAAAAAATCCACATTACAAAACCGCGGAAAATTACACCTGCTTATGTACTCTATGGGGAATTAGGTAGATTCCCGTCCGAAGTAGTAATACAAACAAGTAACATTGAAAAACTGCACATTACAAAACCGCGGAAAAGTACACCTGCTTATGTGCTCTATGTGGAATTAGGTAGATTCCCGCCCGAAGTAGTAATACAAACAAGAAACATTAAAAAAATCCACATTACAAAACCGCGGAAAAGTACACCTGCTTATGTGCTCTATGTGGAATTAGGTAGATTCCCGCCCGAAGTAGTAATACAAACAAGAAACATTGAAAAACTCCACATTACAAAACCGCGGAAAAGTACACCTGCTTATGTGCTCTATGTGGAATTAGGTAGATTCCCGCCCGAAGTAGTAATACAAACAAGAAACATTAAAAAAATCCACATTACAAAACCGCGGAAAAGTACACTTGCTTATGTGCTCTATAAGGAATTAGGTAGATTCCCGCTAGAAGTAGTTATACAAACAAGAAACATTGAAAAAATCCACATTAGAAAACCGCGGAAAAGTACACCTCATTATGTGCTCTATGGGGAATTAGGTAGATTTCCGCCCGAAGTAGTAATACAAACAAGAAACATTGAAAAATTCCACATTACAGAACTGCGGAAAAGTACAACTCATTATGTGCTCTATGGGGAATTAGGTAGATTTCCGCCCGAAGTAGTAATACAAACAAGAAACATTGAAAAACTCCACATTACAAAACCGCGGAAAAGCCAACCTGCTTATGTGCTTTATGTGGAATTAGGTAGATTTCCGCCCGAAGTAGTACTACAAACAAGTAACATTGAAAAACTCCACATTACAAAACCGCGGAAAAGTACACCTGCTTATGTGCTCTATGGGGAATTAGGTAGATTTCCGCCCGAGCTTGTAATACAAACAAGTAACATTGAAAAACTCCACATTACAAAACCGCGGAAAAGTACACCTGCTTATGTGCTCTATGGGAATTAGGTAGATTCCCGCCCGAGCTACTTATACAAACAAGAAAATTAAATATTGGAATAAACTAGTAACAGGTGATCTTAGAAAATATTCCAATAAAATTTATACACTGATGTCGCAAAATTACTACATTTTTTCAGTTAAAACTTCGTTAAGAATACGCCAACCTAATTGATAATATGAGATATTAAATCAATGAAATCAACCCCGTGTAATAAAATGAATTAATGGGGTTTTACGGCGTACCAACACGTTGTAGATTATTCAACGCCAACAGGAAAGAAGATTCCAGGTTCACTCTGCATGTAAAAACAACAACAAATTAACATACAGATAAAACACAACAACAAATGAATATGCAGAATGAACCTAGAACCTTGGTACCTTTAAAGCTCAGAGTTTCGCTTCTTACGACATGCATGAGTCACAGTGATCCTATTCTTACCATCACTTTAATGGCTCCCTGGAACCACACAGGGGTTGGGAATTTAACCACAATAATGAAACTGACAAAATATGATAAAATGAACATGACACCCATTCGGAGGATTACAGGCCAGACATGAAATACCAAACAAACTGAAAGTGTGGCCTTGACCTCTGAGGTAAAGTTCTGGGTCTTAATGCGATACCTCGTCACGTCAATTGATAAATTGAGCCAAGTGTCTTTGAATTACATCCATGTATGAAAAAGTTACAGACCGGACATGAAATCTCAAACAGACACAAAGCGTGACCTTGATCTTTGAGGTATAGGTCTGGGCCATACGTGCGACACTTCGTCATGTCATATTGATCAACTGAGCCAAGTTAAAGACAAAGTTACAGATCAGACACGAAATATCAAACACATTGAAAGTGTGACCTTGACCTTTGAGGAAAGGTTCTGGGTCTTACAAGCGACACGTCATCATATCATGTTGGTTAACTGACCCAAGTGTTTTTGAAATTATTTCTTAGGTGACAAAAGTTACAGACCGGACACGAAATCTCAAACAGACTGAAAGTGTAGTCAGGCAATGTTAAATTGTGACCTTGACCTTTGAAGTGGGTGTTACGGGCGACACATCTTCATGTTATGTTGATCATTTGTAGCAAGTATTTATAAAATACATCTATGCATGACAAAGTTACAGGCCGGACACGAAATCTAATACAGACTCAAAGTGATGTCAGACAAACTCAAAGTGTGACATTGACCTATAAGATACGAGTGTGGGTCTCACCCTCGACAGTTCGTCATGTCATGCTGATGATTTGAGGCAAGTGTTTTTGAAATGTATCCATTCGTGACAAAGTTACAGACCAGACACGAAATCTGAAACCGACCGAAAGTGTCGTCAAACAAAGTTAAATTGTGACCTTGACCTTTAAAGTGGGAGTATGGGTGTTACTCGCGACACGTCGTCATGTTATGTTGATTGATCATTTGTAGAAGTTATTTATAAAATACATAATATGCATGACAACGTTACAGGCCAGACACAAAATCTCACATAGATTCAAAGTGTTGTCAAACAAACTCATAAAAAAGTATGATAATGACCTTTGAGGTACGGGTGTTGGTCTTACTCGCAACACGTCGTCTTGTTATGGGACGGACCCCAATACCCTAACGTAAAAATGTCTATGCCCGCACTTCTAATTTTACCAAGCTACGCCTATGTCCATGGTTTGGTGTGCTGGATCTGGCAAACAGCAATATTAATTTATTAGGAATCTTGCTGTAATACAACAATTGCAGGTAGTGAGTTGTTCCACTGGGAAGACAGACTAAGTTACCGGTCACCACTGGTACGGCTCTGTTTAAAAGACATGGAGTGACAATACCTTGATACCTGTGGTTAGCATCAAAGTAATAAAGTATGGAGATAATAACCAACTCGTGCACAATCTTATAAAGCAGGAATGGTGTGCATCTGCCCGACACTGCTCTAACGTTCCCCAAACTAGTCTATCTAACATACCGAAAACAAAGAGTCATCAATGGTCCAGCGTGGTGCACGTCTAGAGCTGCACTATTTCCTGTTTGTCAATTTTGAACTTAAATTGCGCCTGATTAATTATGTCAAAATTGCTTGATAAAAGTAACGAAGGAGAATGACAAAAATGAAATTAGTATATTTTAAGCAGTAACTTCATTACATCGTTTTATGTTTGGGGACGGGCAAATTCTGGGTAACTAGTATCCCGCAAAATATACCAGTCCATACCGCCATAACAACAACAACAACAAACATGGCTGCGAGGACAGGTTTGTGACATTGAAATATATTTTGAATGTGAATAAATCGTTAATGATTTGTACTGAACACATGTGTTTTTCTTATTTATCCACTTTAAGCTATAATTTAATTTTCGATATATGTTGAAGTTTTGTGTTTTCCTATGTATCGGCGCAATATCAACGAGTGCAGCTCAGTTCAATGCCATAAAGACAGTAGGCCTAGTGGTCTCTCGATAATTTTATCAGTTATTCCTCTAGGTATATTTAAATTCACTAGGTAAAAAATGCATGGTTATAAAAAGATGCTTGGTGAACTCCACTATGGAGATTAGTTACGTTTTTTAGCTCTGCATTTCCACTTATTGGTAGGGCTCCCAGAGTTGAGGTCAATCGTTTCGTAACGGTTTTTTCGGTCATTTCGTTACCTGTTTAAATCTGTTGGTAATTTCATAGCGATATTTTAGCTCGTTCTAAGTTGCATTGGATCCCTTTAATTGTTAAAGATATGCTCCTGACAAACTATACTGTAATATTAATTGTGTGTTTTTTCTTTCAGTTTGGCAGCAGTGTGGGCGATTGCAGCCTCTACTTAAACAGTTTGCACACCAACGTGCTGCCATAACATGTACACAGTCGAGGGACCTGTTTGTGAAAACTGACAGTAAAGATAAAAAATCAGGGCACAAGTGAGTGAAATGACAAAGTATTCTCTTGGAAATATGCACTTCACCTGAAGTAACAAATGACAGTATCTCTTTATACTTTTTGTTTGATCAAACAAAGTATCGATAGAAAATATGTAAATGGTGCATGTGAAGACCACAGAAGAACATTAGATCACATATTGTCATGCATGATTGGTTTGTTTGAGTATTTAGCATCATTTTTAGGCAATAGAGGGTGATGAGTTAACCACTGTTTCCTGGGATTCTGGAATGGTAAACAGTACTCTAGCACATCCATCTCCACTAGAAATTGAAAATTTTCCCACTTTAATCAGCGGAGGGAGACAAATGACATTGTATGTCAAACATCACAGGCACTGAGAAGTCAGTGACTTGCATCTAGACATTGTGCAACTAGAATAAATAAACACCATGTATTGGTATACATGTGGATATGGTTTTTAGTATCAAATAAAGAAACAGTACAACATGTGGTAGGTGACTCTGGTTCATGTAAATGCATATAAAACGCTATGAAATCTATGATCGTTCAAAATGGCATTCAATTCCTTTTAAAAAAAGACACAGTATGTAAAGCATGCACCATGAAGCTGTTGATTTGCGAATCTTTATATCTCTATTGTAGCATTGTACCATACCGGGAACAGATGTCAGATGTCACAGTGACCCGTAAACCTCACTCCCCATTTCAAAACACATCAGGCAAAGGAGAATATGCGTTAGCTCGGATGGATGACCTTATCAACTGGTCTAGAAGAGTGAGTCTCATTATTTGTCATGTTTTAGTTGTTTAAGTTCATTTCTCCCCACCCCCTTATTATGTTTACATGTACCCGTCTTCAAACCACAATTGTTTTTATTCTTCTTTCTGTTTCATGGTCACTTAGCTCTCACTGCTGGAGTTGTGGTTTACGAGACCAGCTCAGTCCAAAAATTGTATGTAAGACAGTTTGTCAGTTACTTAATTGTGGAATGGCGGTGGATCTGCTGAAATTCATTCTAAGATCTTCCTCCACTGATAGATTATACTTATTAATTTTACTTCGATTGTAAAACAGGTTATTATATCTTATACAAATCACACTTGAAGTCTTCCTGTGTAGAACCAGTACTAAGCATTTAAGGAAAAGGTGTCTATCTGAAGAACACCACACACAGCCGAGGCGGAGATTCAAACCCACAACCCTCCGATCATGGGGCTAATGCTCTGCCACTGGACTAGGCGCTTTTCACACACTACTAATAAATCTGGATGCCATATCATGTGTTGAAATTGGCTTTTACGTTACTTTTCTTTAATTTGGAAATTTTGGAAGGGCGACTAAAAAAATCATTCAAATGGAAATGTGAATGTTCTTCATGGAGAAAATAATCACATTTGAGTTCAACTTGTATTTTGTGAGAAAATGTGTACATGCATACGTTGCAATATCAGCCAAAGGCCAAGTGTAAATTTTGTTTTCAGCTCTGCAATCCGAATGCTTTTTTTCACTTGTTATGATAAAATAAAGTAATAATATGTGATAATACATTTTCTATGTTTCAGGCATCACTGTGGCCCCTTTCATTTGGTTTGGCATGTTGTGCTGTAGAAATGATGCACTTTGCTGCCCCTCGGTATGATATGGATCGATTAGGTGTTGTATTTAGAGCCACCCCTCGGCAGGCCGATGTCATCATTGTTGCCGGGACAGTCACAAATAAAATGGCGCCAGCCTTAAGAAAGGTAGGATTATTATGTGATATTGAATATACGACGACAGAATCATCAATCTGATTTATGATGTAAACAAATCACTTCATTTTGATTAATCATCACCTTTACTTCAACCATCTTTAAATATCACGAATTTTCAAAATTGCCTAAAAACATATCTTTTTAGCTCACCTGGATGAAGTCCAAGGAGATTTCCCAACTTGGCGTATGGCACCCAGGTTAGACTTAAACAGATCTCACGTCTTGTGATTTCATTTTGATTTGGTTTGATCCGTCATACTGTATTTTTTTAGGTGTTTTTGTTTTCTTCAAAGTTTCAAATACCAGTATCACAAACCCAGTTTTATATTGAAATTTACCTGTTAATATCAAAATGAAGTTTAAAATATATTTCAACTGTTTGTCCGAAGTTATCTTTTTAATTGTTACTAAAATTGTTCTTTTGATATATAATTTAGATAAATGTTGGTAAAACTCTATATACTTGACTTATATTACTTTATAGTTGAAAGATTTTATATTTGACTACATATTGATAGATAGAGAATCTTACACAATTGCTTATTTATTATTGAATTTATCAAACGAGTTGGCAAATATATATATTATGCATGCTTTGCCAAGCACTATGTATATTTTGCCAATAAGTATAATTCAATTTTAAATGAGCTAGAATGTAAGATCTTTTTATCACATAACTCGAGAAAATGGTACATTTACCATTTATTTGTCAGATTGCCACTATAAAGAATGAGAAAAAATGGCTGTTAGTCATCGCACAATGTAATGTCTGAATGTGCCATGACAAATCAAATTTACAGGAAGTTGTTCAGCATTTTGCCAGTGCTTGAAATTTGTTATGAAAGCTATTTGTTCTCTTTTCTCAAATAAGTTTTTTGACATGCTTAAAACCAAATAAATGTTTGGTTTAAAAGTTTCGTACTCATGCTATACAAATGTTTATTCATCATGGCGAGTGGACAAGTGAAATTTTGCCAAAACATACATGTATATGGAAAACAAGACAGCGGAGACATTGTGATATTACACTTGGTTAATATAGAAGATTTGTCATGGGATTATTACACCGTGAATTATGTGGTAAATAACAATAAGAAGACTTCTCGAATACCAAAGCTTAAAGTGTTCCTAAAATTTCTAAAAAGTGTGACTACAAAATACTTTATATCTCCGTCTATGATATGCAGATATGTTTTTATTTGTGCTTCAGATATACGACCAAATGATGGATCCCAAGTGGGTCATCTCCATGGGCAGCTGTGCTAATGGCGGGGGCTACTATCACTATGCCTACTCTGTACTCAGGGGGTGTGATCGAGTTATACCTGTAGATATTTATGTACCTGGTAAGTGGCTGTAACAACAAACAGTTGTTTTATTTTAACATGGCTCAAATTCATTTTAATTGTGTAACAGATTATACATGTATGTGGCACACCCAAGTTTTATTGATGAATGAAGTCCTCGACAGTGTTTCATTTACCCCTGTGTCCTAAACGCACAAACCTTAAAATTCTGAAATATGTTCATCCGCTGGACGCAGAAAAATTGCAGTCGATACGTCCCGATTATCTCAAATACAAACATTTAATTACCGATGCATTGTGTTTCTTGCACACTGCTTTGTAAACACTAGCGCGCATCATCGGATGAATTTCAAGAGCATCGGGTTACTACTGCACCTTTCTAAACAATGGTGTACGCATCTAGCATAAATAATGTCATCAGACGGTCTCTGTTACCATTGCAAGTGGTAAATACACAAGCTGCTCACTGACCTTGAATACTTCTTGTGTATTCTTGCAAGGCTGGCCCTGACATGTAGTGTACACACAGCAGGGTGTGAGAGGGGGTTCTCTGTACAGAACAAAATAATGGCAACATTCAGATATTGCATGAATGTCAGCACACAGCAGCAATGTGGTAATTGATGGTGACAATAGGAAAACCTTCAATTTCAATGGGGCACTTCTGTACTGGAAGAAAACTTAAGACATGAGAGTCTATGAATTGAATAATTTAAAATAACTGAAATGCAAAGCAGTATATGGTATCTTGTACTACAAACTAGGTTCCAACTGATACTTGCCATTTTTAATTGGGTTTCACAGTGGTTCAGGACCCCCCCTAGTATTTTGAGCCACTTTGTGACCCTAAATAAAAGGACTCACACTTTCAAATTGGGACTCACAAATGCTAGACTCAGTGAGTCCCAGAACTCACAAACATAAACATGTAACTGAAACACTGCCTCGGAATGATTCTTAAGAAGAACCACTATTTTGCAAGTAACGTTTTTACAAAGTATTTGACCGTGCGGGGCTAGAACCCATAACCTCATGAGTTAGAGGCATTTGATCTTCTTGCAGCCCATAAGACTGAGAAACCAATTACAAGTTAATTGATGTACACTTATTAGTTGAAGACAAAAGTATTCAGAAAAATGTGTGAACATTTGTTAAATACACGTCCTCGAATCTTAGTTCAAACTGATGTGCTGAGTTTCTGTAAAAGTTTCACTGGATTTGCAGATACGGTCCTTAGTTATACTATATTTATATATGTTATGAAGGTGTTGGTGACTACACTGAGGATGCAACACATTGTCACTCGTGAAAAACACCATAATTTCACAAAAACATCAATTCATCATTATCGTTAACTTTTTTTAAAAAAATTCTGGTTGCAAAAAGCAAATTAAAATTTTGGCATCATCTAAGTCACATTGTAATAATAAACTATTGAAAATTAACAATTTAAAAAAGACTTGCGAAAGCATAGTACAATTTCAAAATTTGAAATACTGTGTAATAAAGTGATTACCAGTACTAGTATTTTGGTTATAATCAATTACAGGCTGTCCACCATCTTGCGAAGCTCTGACGTACGGTGTTTTACAGTTGCAGAAGAAGATAAAGAACACAACTGCTTTCCAGTCATATTACCGACGATAATGTTTGTTTCATCCCGTAGTGTAAAATAACTGTAAATGTAATTGTTCAGGGAAAGTAACTCTAACAACAGTAAGTGAACTTAAAGATTCACAGACGTTTGATATTTAATTGATATCGTCAAAATTAGTGTAAAACTTGAACAATTAGAAATTGAATTGTTAAAAACACGATAAAATAAATTGCAACCATATTTATAAGAACATATTTGGAAACTGTGTGTGAGACTTGTTGATATAATAAAATTGTTTAACTAAATATTTTGCTGTTGTTTTTTGTGTGTACAGTTTATTACCCAGAATTTAATATGTACTTGTAAGGTAACAAGAGCTGTCGGGACAGCATTGACTATTAGAATGTTTGTCACAAAAGTACAAATTTGATTGAGACTGATGACAAATCCAAGCAAATAATCGAGTGGCTGGTGAGATTTGCATTATATTCAAGCAAGAGTTATTTAACTTACTTATTGCAGCAAGCTTGATGACTGGGAAGTCTTGTGTAAAGTTTCATGTAATGGTTACTGAGATAGGGCCTCGCATGCAATATTTTAATCAGATTTTCTAAGTCAAACAAGGGAAATGATTTGCATTATATTCATGCAAGAGTTATCTAACTTAGTTACTGTAACAGAGTTGATGACTGGGAAAGTTTCAATCAAATACATTGAGTAGTTAGTGAGATATGGCCTTGATAGTACTTGCATGCAAAACTTTAAAAAGAACTTCTAAGTAAAATAATGGCAATAATTTTGCTTTATTTTCAAGCAAGAGTTATCTAACTTAGTAATTGTAATAGGTTTGATGACTGGGAAGGCTCGTTTTTATGTTTCAATCAAATACATAGAGAAGTTGGTGAGATATGGACTTGATGGTACTTGCACGCAAATATTATATTGATGCAAGAGTTATCTAACTTAGTTATTGTAGTAGGGTTGATGACTGGGAAGGCTAATGTAAAGTTTCAATTAAATACATTGAGTGGTTGGTGAAATATGGACTTGATACTTGCATGCAAAACTTTTACCAGAGTTTCTAAGTTAAACAAGGGCAACAATTTGCATCATATTCATGCAAGAGTTTTCTAACTTAGTTATTGTAGTAGGGTTGATGACTGGGAAGACTTGTGTTAAGTTTTAAGTCAATACATGCAATGGTTACTGAGACAGTGACTTGCATACAAAACTTTAACCAAGGTGCGACTCCGACACCTGGGTGAGTAGAATACCGGTAGCTCTTTTTATTCTCTGACCAGACAAGCTATAAAATTAAACATAGGACCCCAAAGGTCATGATTAAAACAAACTTGAGAGCACTTTTGTAAGGATGCTTTAAGCCAAATTTGATGAAAATTGGTTGAGCAGTTTCAGAAGAGTCATTTCAGCAAAATTTACAGATGGACACGGGACAACTGGAATAGCAAAGCCCAATGTGTCGGAATACGTTGGAATTTGTTTAAACTTTTAAAGAATGAATGAATGAATAGGGTTTTACTGCGTACCAACACATTATAGGTTATTCAACCCCAACAGGAAGGAAGATTCCAAGTTCACTCTACATGTACAAAAACAACAAATTAATATTCAGATTAAAAAAAATACTTCAACAAATGAATATACAGAATGAACCTAGAACCTTGATACCTGCAGAACTGCAGAGTTTCAGCAAATTCTATCATATTACTCAATTTGTCGCTTCTTACAACATGCATAAGCCACAGTGATCCTATTCTTGCCATCACTCATGGCTCCCTGGAATCACACACGGGTTGATAATCTAATCACAATGAACATGATAAAAAAAATTATAAAATGAATATGACACCCATTAGGAAGATTCCTACCCCACTGCAGAGATTGACAGTGATTCTATTCTTAGCCGGAACCACACAGGCTTAGACTTTTAAAGAAACATAAACAGGCTAAGTAGATTTTAGATTTGTTCAACTGATGGGGCTCAGGTTTTCAAATTTATTTGTCAAAAACTGACTAATGGTAGTCAAATTTGTTAATATTGTGTATAAATTATCCATGTGAGATGGTTTCAAGTTTGTTCAAATCTAGCCTGGTTAAACAAGGCGTGAATGCACAGTTTTTTATTATTTTGATATCTGATCTGCTGACAATAACGTCTTATTGCGCTAGACCAATTTATGTACTGGAAAAAAATCCAGCAACACCACTTCGATGTGTATGTCATTTAACCCTGTTATAGGGCTTGACAGCAAACTGTTGAAATAAATCAATGAAAAATTAAACGGTGTTATCAAAATACATCATTTTGTTGAGTTTTGAATGAAATTATTAACAATTTACCGGGTGAACCATCAAAATCAAAGTTGCAAACGAAATTCTGACGTCACCCGCACCAGTTACGGAAATGAATAATCGTCTACCATTACCAATATATAACGGAGAAGATTAGATGTACACACAGTTGAAGTGAAATGCACACAAGGGTTTACATTTTCTTGAAAGTTGGTGCATGGTCATCATTCTTTGCTATTACGATTTAAATATTATGAAATGCTTATGAATAAAGAAAATAAAATTGGTTACAATGTATTTTTGTAAGGAATTTGCAATCTATATAGCCTAAGCAGTGACTTAATAATACTTAATGGATAGGTCACTGATATAATGAATGAATGAATAGGGTTTTACGGCGTACCAACACATTATAGGTTATTCAACGCCAACAGGAAGGAAGATTCCAGGTTCACTCTACATGTACAAAAACAACAAATTAACATACAGATTAAAAAAAAATACATCAACAAATGAATATGCAGAATGAACCTAGAACCATGATACCTGCAGAACTGCAGAGTTTCAGCAAATTCTATCATATTACTCAATTTGTCGCTTCTTACGACATGCATAAGCCACAGTGCTCCTATTCTTGCCATCACTCATGGCTCCCTGGAACCACACAGGGGTTGATAATTTAACCACAATAGTGAACATGACAAAAAATGAAAAAATGAACATGACACCCATTCAGAGGATTCCTACCCCTCTGCAGAGATCGACAGTGATTCTATTCTTATCCAGAACCACACGGGCTTGGTCACTGATATAAGTCCTTGGGAATTTGGTATTTGACATACATGATAATGGGTTAGGGTTAAGGTGATTGGTCTAAAAATGCTCTACTGACTCATAGTGGCAATAGCACTTTTTGAAATTCCACAATATTAACCCTTTTTTGTAGATTCGTATTAACAACTTATGGATAAATATCCCCACCACACTCATACTGATAAAAAACTGCTATGAAAAGGAAATAATTCAAATTCCCATAAACATTCATCTGTAAAAAAAATATAGTCCCCTGTACAGAATCCTTTTACAACCTAGCCCCTTAATTTTTCAGAACTTAATCACCCACTCTTAGTGATTTGTTATGAACAGAAATAATTAAAATTTTAAAAAGAAGTTTTTTTTGTACACATGGATGCAAAAGGAAATAAATCAGTTTTCCCTATAATATTCCTATGTAAAAGTCACATTACAGGGCCCCGATATATCCCAGCCCTTTGATATGCAGAATCTCCAATCCTTGCTGATGTAATGGATAATTAATATCAAATATAAACTAGTTTAACTGAAAGGTTATTGAAAGGAAATTTGTGAAAATTCCCAATTTTAACCTTATTGCCCAATCCGCCCCCTGGCCGCTTATGGAAACAATCCTCTTTATTGAACAAAAATCAAATTTATTGTTACTAGACAATACTTTAGATCTCAAACTTAACAACATATTTACCCAAATGGACAAAAAAAAATTAGAATTTTCCAAAAGTATTCCTATGAAAAACTGAAAGACCCTTACAGGGCCTCTATACATCCCAGTGTCCCTTGATTTATACAAACATAGATTTCTTAATCATAGGGATAATTTGTATAAAATATGAACAAATTTGACTGACCAGTTGTTGAAAATAAGATTTATGACAATGTTCAATTTTAATCATTTTGTGACCCCACCTGGCCTCTTTTAGATAGTCAATCCTTCGTAATGAACAAAATCATATTTGTTATGACTAGAAATTGCTTCAAAACTAAAACTGAATAAAAAAAGTAATAAATGAATGATCAAAAAGAGAATTTTCCGTTTTCCAATAGTATTCCTAAATAAAACTCAATCTCCCCTTACAGGACCCTATAAATACTAAACCCTTGATTTGTACAAACTTTAAACCCATACTCATTGGGATAATTCATATCAAATATGAACAAATTGGTTGATGAGAAGATTTTTGAAAATTTTCTATTTTTACCCTTTTTTTACCCACTCTGGCCCCTTATGGAAAGTCAATTCCCCATATTGAGCCAAATTTTATTTCCTATGACTAGATGATACTTCAGAACTTCAATTGAATAATAATTTTGCCTTAATAAATTAAAAAAAAAGAGAATTTCTGTTTTCCCATAGTAATTCTGAATTTTTATCCTTTTGGGGCCCCACCTGACCCCTTAAGACTGTGGAACCCATTCATTTTTACAAATCTGAACCTCCTTCACCAAACAATGCTTCTGTGAAGATATAGGCAAAATCATTTCCATTTCTAAAAAAAATAAATAAATATTATAGTGACATGTGTCCCCTAATTGAACCCTCGGGGCGGGGTCATATTTAACTCTAGGGACACCATTTGAACAAATCTAACAATACTATAGTTGGTCATTATTACTACATAAACATTTTGAAAATCTGTTGGGCCATTCATGAGAAGAAGATTTTTTAAGTTTTGGACTATTTTTAGTAATGGTGGCCATTTTGAATTTCAGATGAAAAAAATAATTGTTCTGTATAGTCTCCTATGCAACAGAAACATGCATGTAAAGTTTCAGTTTAATTGGCCTAGTGGTTTCAGAATAAATGAAAGAAAAAGAGAATTTTCTGTTTTCCCAAAGTATCCCTATGAAAAATTCTAAGTCCCCTTACAGGGCCCCTATAAATTTTAGCCCCTAAATTCTTCTCTGCAATGAAACCCCTAACATAGGGATAATTTATGCCAAATATGAACAAATCTGACATACTGGTTCTTAAGAACAATGATTTTTGTTATTCCCAATTTTTACCCTAATCCCTAAGACAATGGAACCCAGTCATTTTTACAAAACTGAAACTCCTTCACCAAACTATGCTTCTGTGAAGATATAGGCAAAATCATTTCCATTTAAAAAAAAAAAAAAAAAAAAAATATTATGACACGTGTCCCTTAATTGAACCCTCGGGGCGGGGTCATTTTTAACCCTAGGGACACCATTTGAACAAATCTAACAATACTATAGTTGGTCATCATTACTACATAAACATTTTGAAAATCTGTTGGGCCGTTCATGAGTAGAAGATTTTGGACTATTTTTAGTAATGGTGGCAAACTTGGAATTTCAAATAAAAAAAAAATCTTCTGTAGTCTCCTATGCAATAGAAAAATCCATGTGAAGTTTCAGTTTAATTGGCATAGTGTTTTCATAGAAAGTGCTGCTAACACACTTTGGAGACAACAGACGACGGACGATGGACAACACGCCATCGCATAAGCACTTGGCCAGTAGAGCTAAAAACAATACAGACCAAGTATATAATTACCCCAGACAACCTCTTCTTGTTTTAATAAGCTGAAAACAGCTGAAATACGAATAAACGCATGCTAAGATTGTATTACATCTTTTAAAATAATAATTTGGGGAGTGGGTGCTTTAACACTTTTAATATTATTTTATGATTATAACTTCTATATGAAATATAATTTTAAGTACCCCAGAAAACTTTACTTATTCCTTGTTTAATAAACTAATTTTAGAGAATGATTATCGCTTAAATACGGAATGATCCGTCTGATACATGTATTACTCTTTTTGTGTGGGAATTTTTTTACATTCTGATATTATTTCTACAAAAACAATATTAAACAAGAGGTTACCACTAACCTGGTCATATTCCCCGCCACCTGGTTAACCTTTAGAGGTATTTCCAGAGAAGTGGATTTTAAATTATCCAAAATGAAAAAGTTGCCGAGCACAGGAATTACATGTAAATGCCGCATCACAGTCCAATCACAACTAAAGAAGATACGGTCCAGACAGCCGTGGATGGACTGACGGAGCTGTGACCTTGACCTTCAAAACACACACCCAAGTCATTCGCATGTCACATCATCTTGTCCTAGTAAACATTTGTGCTGAGTTATTTAAAAATCCAGTAACAATTAAAGAAGCTAAGGTTCAGAGAGCAGCAGATGGACGGAGCTGTGACCTTGACCTTTGATGAAGAAACCCAAGTCATTCGCATGACACATTGTCTTGTCATAGTGAACATTTGTGCCAAGTTATTTAAAAATGCAATCACAACTAAAGAAGATACGGTCCAGACAGGACAAAACAGTGTATACACTGGATTCTCAAAACACTTGACTTTGAGCTATGACCTTGACCTTTGAAGAACAGACCCAAGTCATTCTCATGGCACACCGTCTTGTCCTAGTGAACATGTGTTGCAAGTTATTAAAAATTCCAATCACAACTAAAGAAGATACGGTGCGGATAGCAGGGGAAGCAGAGACACACAGACGGACGCAGCTCATTTCTAAATCCCCCACTCTGCTCTACGAGCGGTGGCAGTGGATAATAAGTACCTCAAAAACTATTCAAATAGTAGCAGTTCGAGTATCTTGGATGTGATATCAAACAATTACTAAATTAGGTCGTACATAAAAATGTCTGTGTGCCGCAGATGTATGTGTGTAAAACATAGTCACTGTTTGCCGTGCTCCTAAATACTCAACAGGATATTAGTATCTAAGCCTGAAAGCATTGTCGTTGTTATTTCAAGAATTATGTCCATTAACAACAAAAAAGGAACTTTCAAAAAGCTACCTACATACCTTATGCGAAAATACTGGGTCTGTAAAAAGCGAATAAATAATTTTTAATAGCAAAAAAAAAAGCTATGGAAGTCAAGAACTTTTTTGTATGCTATGCTTCACGGCACTGTAAAGGTCACTTAATATGAACCAGTTAATAGGTCAACTAGATCACATATTGTGTGTATCTTTGATATCGCTTGTACTCTAATTGAACTCCACATGTCATGAAGGTGTTAAACAGGCATTTAACATAAGCTTCTTTAAAACAAAAGCGAATGGCAAAGCACGAAGACTACATACAAACGTGCAACCTAGATGTAAGCTTATTGAAAACATAGTTTTAATGATGGATCAAAATTGTCTTTGAAACGACTTGTACATGTTGTTTATTCCTGTACTGTTGTGTTTGTTGTTATGCGAGTTATCAATTTGAGCATTATGGGGACTTCCATACAATACATAGTTGGGTCTGTTGTGTCCTTGAGCAAGACACTTTGTCAATATAAGCTTAGTACTGGATCTACGCAAGAATTCTTTGAGCATGATCTGTTGTAATCAGTTTTTTCTCAATCAAAGTAAAATAAATAAGTCTATATTTGCCATTTTAAGGCGACTTCTGTCAGTAAAAAGACTTAAATATTGTCTATTTACATGAACATGTATTCATTTTCATAAAAGAAAACAATTTAAAAAAGAAGATTGGGAACTTATGATAGGTATATATGGTTTTAATGTAAAATATACATTTTATAGCGACCCCTACGTTTTACCAAAGAGGGTTGTGAAGTCTGAATTCTTTCCATATTCACAACTCGTCGATATTATGTACCAGTTTTAAAACCTTTTTTTTCAGAAAGTCACCCTTGCTACGGGGTATTACAAATAACTTGTTCAATCAGAGAATAATTCAATATTCTGCCAAAAAAGTGACTATGGCATCAAACTCGATTACTTTAAAGCACGTTTCGACCAGAATAATAACACATTGTTAATCCATACTCAACACTCTTTAAAAAATCAGTTTGGTAGGTAAGCATTTTTTTTAAAATCCCAGCAACGCCGAATTGACTTGCCCAACATAGCGCAACTGTTTACTAAAATGTATATCATCAGCATGGTTTGGGCAGTAGTGCAATTCACTGTAATATACCACTTATTAAATTCTTCAAAAAGTAATATATATCGTATATCAGAGACCATATACAGAGATAAGTGATTGCATTTGCTTGTCTAAATTTGGCTCTCGACTCCCAACTGACCCTAACAAAATATGCTTGTGCTATTGGTATCGAAGGAAAGGAAGAACTTTGGATGGTTAACTTTTCTCTTTTTTTTTCAAAAAAAAAGAGCATTTCATTATGTTATGCTTACAGTTATTTTTGTATGATCATTTTCTCATTTTTAGTCCATTTTAAAGTTGGAAATAGCAAAAACTTCTTTTAAATATCTATATAATTTTTTTGCCATCCATCGAAAATGTACTTCTTCATAGTTCTGCAAAAAAATCTCTGATGAGTTGTTAAAAATGTGTTTGTTAAAACAACTACACAATACTGTTTCTGTTAAATTAAAAAAAATAGTAAAAAGCCAATTTTATTTTGTTTTCGACCCGTCATACTTTAAAAATGGTAGAAAAATAATAGGAAATAGACAAAAACTTTATTGTTAAATCCAGGCAAAGAATCAGAAGTTTTTAAAGAAATACCAAAGGTGCCATCTGAAATTTCAGCCATGTATGTTGCACTGATATTAGCCTCTGCTTATATATGGCATTTTTCTATGTTTTTCTTTATAAAATTTTAAGTTATTATTAAACACAGATCTTATCATATCATTATAATTTATACTAACAAGTATTACAAAAAAAACACATAAAATTAATGTAAACTTGGATTTAAACTAAACAAAAATAGATCAGCACCATGCATGATTCTATTTCATAATATATCTGTTGTTATACAATATGGTGATGATTCATTCAGAACACTCGATATCAGATGATAATAGGGGACGATACATATCCATCTGAAATGGGATCCCTCTCGTGTTCGAGATCGGTTTATTGGTATACTTAGGGTGATCAATGTATACAATTTTATCACAGATCAAGGTATTTTATGTTAACTTTTCAATTCTCATCCAAAATATGCCAATTGTTTGGATTTAAAGTTGTGAAACCTTCCCAACAGATTTCGCTGAGAACTTTCAGTTAGTCAAATCGGCTTCCGCTGTTGCACAGCTCGAAAGATGCAATATAAAAAAATCTTTAAAAAGCTTCATAGATATGTGCAATATGTCGCATTAGTTTAAATCGAGCTACTTAGGTCCAATCAGGTCCTGTAAAGGGACATTGATTTTTACTTGGAATACTACGGAAAACCATCTATTTCAACAACAATTTTGATCGTCTTGAAATGTGAATAAAAAAGGATTACAATTTTCAAATATCTTTTCAAGCACTGAAAAGATAATTTTGTTCACATCTTTTATAAACTACCCCGATGAGGAAGGTTTCAATTTGTTTATATAAAGGGGCTAGAGTCCGTTTAGACCCTGTTCTATGGGAAAACAGGAAATTCTATTCTATTTCTGTCAGAAATGATTTTAATTATCTTGATATCTGAAGCATTGTCTAGTCATAGCAATTTAGAGTGGGTTCTTTAAATATTCATTAGGGGCCAGCAGGGGCCCTAAAGCGTTACAATTGTTCATATTCATAAATCTTTTTTGAAAACTGGAATTCAGCAAAAATAAAAATGACAAAGTCTGCTTATATTTAAGAACCTGCATTATTTTAATAGCACTGCTATATATAATTTCATTTAGATGCATACAGTAGAACTATGTTGGCTTAAACACAGATAGCTGGAACACTACAAATAGCTAGAACTATTTATCTGGTTTATCTGGTCTATTTCGATGCACATACATTTTTTTTTTTTGGAATTGGGTTTTACGCCATTTTCAACACATTTCAGTTGATATATGGCATATCCAGTTTTACTGGTGGAGGAAGACCTCAGACCGAGTAGAACCACTGTCCTTCCCCCAAGTAACTGGAAATTTTCTCACATAAAGTTTTTAGAGCGAGCTGGTCTCGATCCTACAACCTTTGTGGTTAGAGGTAGGTGATCTTGAGACGGCGCCTTAGACCTCTAGCCCACGGAGGACCCTCGAAGCATATACATGTATGGTATGATGTTGAACGATACTTGGCTTGAACAACCCTTAAGCCAAACTATTTTGTCCAATCCCGTTGGGTTCGAGCCGTCAAAGTTCTACTGTAACTATTAAAGTATTACAGACAAAAAACCTGGTTACATTAATTAATGTTAATAAAAACATTGCACAACATATACATACAACAGCAGCAGTTGGAATTTTTTTTAATACATTCCCTTGTAAACTTGTATACTAGCAGCCTACAAATTGTCTGAGAATATGTCAAAACTATAATATATTTCAACTATTGACTTTGTATAAGTAAAACTATTAAATAAAACATTTAGGATCACCTCAAACTCTTCTACTCTTATGATAACAAACTAATCCACTATCTTTCAAAACGTCGTGGAACATTTATATCTTCATTTGAGGGGCTGCTATCTCTAGAATGTTCCGAAGTAGGACTGATATTTCCTTCCCCCTGATTACGACTTCGTCCATGAAGTGCACATTCCTCCACTTCAAAGTGATGCCCCCCTCCTACAGCACCTATAAACGTATCCTTCTCCAGCTCGGCCATTTTTCTTCTCTCATTAATTTCTTCATGAAGTCGCAGTTGCTCCTCCACTGTTTTTAAACTTCTATCTTTGCCACAAATACTGTTTCTGTGTCTGGTCAAATGCTCAGTTGGAAGACGATAGAGCGTGTCAAAGTCTTGACCATCTTCACCGCTATTACTGCGGTTGTTCCGTCTGTTTTTCTTCTTCTTTTTCTCCCTTTTGACATTTTTAAACTTTTCCATATTCCCAATCTGTTTCATTTTCTCCTTCTCAATCTTAATGAAGTCAATTCTTTCAAGTTTATCTAAATCATTGTTAATTTTTGGCGATTCAGCTCTCCTTTCCTCATTTAATATGTCTTTAGCTTTTTGAGATACAACTTTTTTCTTTGGCTGTAAATTATCGACTTTAACAACTAGTCTTTCAGCATTTGTGTTCACTCTATCCTTGCTGTGTTTATTCTTTTCAGAACCATTATCCTTGTTTTCTTTTGGTGAGATCTGCTCTTTCAGGTTCTCTCCATCTGGGATATCAACAACAACTCTTAAATTCTTGATCTGATTTTCAATGGAGGGGACCTGTATCAGATGCAGGGGAATTAGATCAATGATTTCTTTTCCTGTCATGGATACATTTTGTTCAATCTCACCAAGACTTTCATAGTTTTTGTTGCACTTTTCTTCCGATGTCTTTGTCACATTTTTGCTCACAGCTTTCTGTTTGTTCTCATCGTTGAGATAGTCTTCAATGTAAGTCATATCTGTGTTGGAAGCTTGAGCTATTTCTGGTGAGGCGTTGATTAAGTTGCTGCCATTTATGTATTTGCCATTGCTACTATTTTCATCATTATCAGCAATGTGTTCGGACATGTCAATATCAGTATTTCCCTGAGAGTCTGTGCCAGTGCATGTGGATGGTTTATTATTGGAGAAATTTCGATTCTGTGTACCACATGACTCCACTGATTTTAGCATTTCATTGGAGATCATTCTCCTTGCAGTCTTCGGTGAAAGTTCATCCACCTGGGGGAAATAATGGAAAAGATTTGTTTGAAATATTTAGCGTAATTTTTATTACATAAAGAGCTAATAGATGATCAGTTAAACTAATCATTCATACCTGGGATCCTGGAAGATTAACCAGGACTCGAGCACACCCATCTTTGCAAGTAGAGGATAATTCTCCTACTTTAATCAGTAGAGAGACAAATGACAATGAGGCGCAATGTCGTATCAATCATCACGGATAATATTGCCGAAAGGGGCTACAAACCCCACATCCCTGGACTGATACACGTAGTCAGATACGCTACTGACTGAGCTTATTGGGCCAACAGACAGAAGGCTAACAGACATTTTCTGTTTGTACAGCATGCTATGAGTGCGTTTATGAGGTTTAGACAATGACATCGCTGAATCCTGGCTAAAAATGACGGTTTCATGTAATTATATATTATGGATATTTGGTTTAAATATATTTCATTTCCAAAATGGCAAACCGGTATGTATGCATATTACAACTATAAAGGATTGAAATAGAAGCAAAATGCTTTAATATACAGTTTCTCTACTTTTTGTAAATTTACATTGACAACAGATTTAAACATGTAATTGTATTACTGAATATATTAAATAACCTCTATAAGTCCATTATAAATTAACTGCTAGATTATCATCCAAATTTTTCTTAAAAACGGCCAGGGTGGGAGGATTTTATCTTTTTTTTTTAAATTTTCTTTTATAAAATAAAAAGGGTCGGGGTGACATGAAAATTTTGGGGTGGGGCATGAGTCGATACTTTATCTAAGTTTTGAAAAAAGTAACATTTATATGTAACTAATGAAGTAATTAAAATTTTGTTAATATAAAAAAGAAAATTAAAATTAAACAGCTGCGCATTATACACATGTTCTCTAATGGGCAACATCTAATTGACAAGTGACTTGTAGAGAAAACAATATTCTGCGCTTCCTAAGCCTAGCTTACTGTCAGTATATAAATGAAAATACCTCATGTTCAATGTGGAATGGTTGTAGAACGATAGGCTCATCCTCCAAACAATTGAATTGTTGGACATACGGGTGTGCGAGGGCATCGTCAGCAGTGATACGTAGAGAAGGTTCAAACACTAACAACTTTTCCAACAGATCAAGTGCTGAAACATTAAAAACAAGTTGAGTTTTACTTAAAATAATGAATGGAAAATACCCCTGCAAAAGTTAATGGGCTGGAAGTAACAATGTTTGCGTGCAATTGGACTTCATACTGACATACTGATACTCACTAGGTTTGGGCAAAATTGGTTGAGAAGTTCCAGAATATTGCTGTTTGCAGACAAAAAAGTGTGATTAACAGACAAAGGCACACTAAATGCCCAACACAGTGAGCACCCCACCTCTCCACATAAATAGTCTGTTTATAAGCAAAGCCAAGAAGTATACCAAAAAGTTGCACATAATGGTCTGAGAAGAAATTGCAGGAAACATCCAGAGAAGCCAGGAAAAAGCAATCTACATGTACAGTTAACGCAACAGGGTAATAAAGTTAAACAATCTACATGTTTATGGAAAATAATTTTTATTCTTCGAAAAGTCAAGCTAAGAACCATATACATGTAGTTTATATCTTATATATCCACCACTAACAGCGTATACATGTCTGACATCTCGGGTATACAGAGGTGTCTTCATAAATAATGATGTTTGCAATATTACGTTCTATAACTTACCATCAATATCTACATTGGTGAACTTGTCACTGAGGGGCTTGGAAGGCATACGACTGTGTTTGCGGACAAAGCTCTGTGGAAGAATCTGAGTTACTTTGTTCCATTCATTGTCACTCAAGCAGACTGTGTCTAAGATCATTCCTATTTGATCCATCTCATGAGCACCTTTGGAAAATGATAAAAAATGGTTTGTTACAAGTAATTATGCCCACTTTGACTGGCAAAAGGTCTGTTGTTCTATATATCTATAAATATTTTGGTTCTCCATTGTTGATTGTTTTAAGGTGCTGTTCTCCCACCAATAAAATTGGTTGCAATATATATAATAAGAGTTGTCAGAAGACAACAAAGCTCGCCCCTGGGTGTCTAAGTCCAAAAAGGGCCATAACTGTGCCAAAATGCAATCCAGAGTTATGGTTATTGTCTCTGTGTGTTCCATTGATGATGGTGAACACACATGCCAAGTTTCATTCACATCCAACAAGTGGCTGCATAGATATCTTAAACGCAAAAGTTTAACCTGGGTGTCCACAGACGACGACAACACCGGGGTCATAGCAATAGCTCTCCTTGGACTTCGTTATAAAATCTTTGTTTGCAATAGACAGCAACATGGTTTATATGTGACTTGAAAACTTGAAATCTTAAAACTTAGGCATTAACAAATGTTTGATGTTTCCCAAGCCAGGATTTCACAGATGAGTTTGTTGTTAATTTTCTTTTTTTAAAAAATAAAATGATTTTTTTTAAAATGGCAAATAAAATATTTTAGATAAACACATGTTCCGGGATTTGCTTTTGTTGTTTTGGTTGTTTGACGATTTCTTCGATGACTCACTGTTGGGGACCACATTGTTCAAGTGATTCCGTGACAAATGGTGTTGTATGGTGTTTAACGCCACTTTCAACAATTTTTCTGTCATATCATGACGGTGTCTACTTGAGACAGTATTCTGAGCGCTGTCACACTGGAGTATCATGCCGCAGACACATGGTATTATACTGACACCGGGCTGACCAGACTTAGAACCCTCCTCTAAATACTGAGCATCAAGCGAGGAAGCTTCTAGAACTATTTTTAAAGTCTTTGTTATAAATCTCCCGCATGTGAGGCCGACACTCTACCACTAGACCATGCTGCGGTCTCGTGACAAATGTAAATGAAACACTGAGTAGAAAGCAAAAGATACTTTTTGTAGGGCCGGGCCCGATTAGCTCAGTCGGTTACGCGTCTGACTATTAATCCAGGGGTCGTGAGTTCGAATCCCCTGCCCGGCAACAGTCTCCGTGATGATTGATATAGGACATTGTGTCTCATTATCATTCGTCTCTCACCAATGATTCAAGTCGGAAAGTTATCAGTTACTTGCGGAGATTGGGTGTGCTCGAGTACTGGTTAATCCCAGGAAAAAGTGGTTAGGTTAATTGATTGTCTGTTAGCCCTAGATGGCATAAAAATGATGCTAAATATTCAATCAATAAAACTTTTTGTTGGTCATTCATTATATCAATAAAATAAAATTACCTGGAAATAGCGGTCTTCCAGCAAGCATCTCTGCCAGAATACATCCCACACTCCACATGTCTATGGCCTTGGTATAATCACGCGGGGAAATTATGAGTTCAGGTGATCTATACCAACAGGTTCCAACATTATCTGTCAAAAATCCCTGAAATTATATCAAAACATTCAAACGTTAAACATGAATGCAATAAGCATGAATAGCAATATGGTGTTTTAATGTTAGCGCTAAAATCAGGTTTTTTTCTTGATTGCACATGTATGACTAGCACTTTACAATTTTTCAGAAACAAAAGGTACTGCCATATATAAATAAGTATGTGTTTCCTCATGACTGACTGACCCATCAAAAAGTCCAACTACTCAAATGTTTTTACTGTTGTTTCTGACAAAAATAACCAAAATCAAATCAATTTTGTTTGTTTCTTAAAATTAATTCATATTATTAGCTAATAAACATGGAAGAAAGACAAAATATTTATTAATCAAACTGAAATTTGCACCTTCATTACTGACGTCTTACAAATTCTGTGCACCTTGTATGCTCCTGTCATGGAGGGCTAACAGACAATCAATTCACTTGACCAATCTATACTAGGATCATGGAAGGTTTACCAGTACTCGAGCACATCCCTCTCTGCAAATAACTGATACCTATCTCACTTAAATAAGTAATGAGAGACAAACAACAATGAGATGCAATACCAAAAATTAATCATTACAGATACTTTGGCCAAACAAGAATTCAACTGCAGACCCCAAAATTGATAGTAAGAATACTAAGATGCCCTATACCATCGTCAGAAACCCATGTGTGTCAATTCTGATACGCTTCATCGATCAACCATGGAAAATTATGCTAGCTTTGCATTGATTTATTTGAACAGAATAAAATACAGCTAACATTAATGTCTTATCGAAACAACGTTTGCATGAAATTAGCATTGCAATTGGATAACGCTCCCTTCATGAAATCATGAAGGAACCAATCAAATGGTTGCATTGTGCCTTAGTAGAAACGATGCAAAGTTAGTGTAATATCGCGCAGGTAATAAATGGAGAGTATCGTAATGGATTTCTTGTGGGTATCCGACGATGGCGCTATACCTATAAATGTTGTACTGACGGAAGTTATTTAAAACCAGGCCACTAACCTTATGTGAGTAGTCCGTATCAACGACCCTTGCCAGACCAAAGTCGACGATCTTCAAAACCAAGTCTTCGACATTCACCAGTAGATTCATCGGCTTCAAATCGCGATGCAAAACATTGGCAGAGTGGATATATTTCAAGCCCCTCAGTAACTGATATGTGAAAAGTTTGACATGCTCATGCATCAGCTGTTTCTGCTGTATAAGCTGATGAAGATCTGTGTGAAGAAGTTCTTGAACAATATATACGCAACTCATTTCTGTGATGTTGCAACTAACCGCACCCCCTTTCTCCAGACTGTACCCATTACATCCTAGCACCTCATACACTGTAACGATGTTTTCATGCTGAAGTCGCCGCATCAGACGAATTTCCCGCAGAGCATATTTACAGCTTCTCTTGTCACAGAAGCTAAGTTTCTTGATGGCGACCTCTTTGTCACAGTCGCTGTCCGTGGCCGAGTAAACAATGGCATTACCGCCATGTCCGATGGGTCGAAGATTGATAAAGCGTGGATCAACATGAAAGCCTGGTCTTACTGTATTTGCTGGTGTAGTGCAGCCATCATTTTCCATTATAATTTATGTTATAAATATTTATTCTTCTTTTTTAAAATGCTATTAATGACATGAATACAAAGTTTGATCAAAGTTACTGTATTTATGTATCTAGTAGTAGTGTTAAAGTCAAGTTTCTTGGAATGGATAATGAAAGTTTAGTCATTTCCATAATCAGTTTACAGCGAATGCATAACGAACAACTTCAATACACAGTCTGATTGTTCCTGGCATGTCTACTCTTACATTGTTTCAGAGCTGCATTCTGAAAAATAAAAGCTTGCATTCAATACATATACATATATTCTAACCTTTTTGATCTACTTAAGTTAGCCATGAAAATCAAAAGGTTGTCTCAAAAGACACCAATGTTAAAAGCTGTTATGTACATGTAACAATACCAAAAATTAATTAGTTTTTAAATTGTATTCTGGATTCATTTGTAAACAAATGTATGACTTGTTTGAACCTATTTTAGATGTAACCTCAGGTCAGACACCTCGAAGTCATGGCCGCTTATGTCAGAGGTAGCAGGTTCGATCCCCAGTTCAACACAATTCCTCTCACAAAACAATACTCAGTACTGGTTCTACCAAGGAAGCCGACTCGAGAGTAATTCATATTAGCTTTCATTGTAATTAAGCTAAAATAAAAATAAACTAAATCATTTTACATTGTTCTATATGTATAACTCCTCCACATGTTTCCAAAATTTCAACTGCACCTGTTGAGAATGTTTTTCTGAAGAGTCAACTTAAATATATATGAAAACAAAGTAGCTTTTAATTTAAGACAATATCCTAATATAATGTGATGAGGAGGTTAAGTGACCCCATTTGATTTTAAAGCTAAATTTTAGGTCAGAGCTGTAATATTTAATTGATAAATCGTACATTTTCAGATGTAATTCAACAGGTATTAAGAACACAAGGATTCAGGTTGACAGATATCTCTTGCATATTAATCATTTTATTACAGTGCACAATCTACATGAATTGTTCAAAATAGTACAACTCCTCCTGAACCAATCAACATGTTTTTGGAATTTTGCCATCAGAAGAAAAATGCTAACATAAGTGCATGCTTAAGTTGTGGAAGAGTTTTGACTGCGAGTTTTTTTCCATGTAAATAGCAGTATCAAGAATGTATTCCATGTATTTGGTAAGTCACCAACAATTATAATTGTTTTGCGAGTGTTGAATATGGTGTATTTTTTATAATAAATGTATATAATATCTCATTATATAATAAATATATATAAATAAAATGATAATATTTCTCAGTTACAATAATAATCTTGACAATACTACCACACTAAATACACAAAAAAATCATAATTATTTGATTGTGACAATCGCTCATGGTGTGAAACACTATGAAGTGTATACATTAATCTATGTGTGGTATGGAATCTTTCAATTTTGCATGAAATTGTTGTGGTACGAAACCTCTGCAATTCAATCCGGATACTTGTACTATCCGATCTAATATCCACAATAATACCATTTTTTTTGTTGTTGACATATTTGTCAATTAAGAAGCGAAATATTTCTCGTACTTCACAATATTTTACGAGAAGTTAATATTTAGATGCACATATTATAATTCCATACTTTAGCAATTACAAATGAACTAACATTCGAATGTTATTCTAGTGGAAAATAGCTAATTAAAATCTCCTTTTGTTGATTTTTTCTGGGATAAATTAGAAACGGAAGTGACATTAACCTATGAATGGTATAATAATCAAAATAACGTTGTTGTCGTCTTCTGTAGTAGTCCTTGTCCATTCTAATCACAGGCCACCGATCCGTTCTCGAAACGATGACCTTTTGTGTGTATATATATATATATACCTGTAACGTTACATTATTTAATATATTTTTTGCATCGTTTGAGGAAAACTCAAGAAGTTCATACAATATACTGAACTGCACTCGTGGTATTGCTCTGGCCTGATTAATAGGGCGTGAATGGACAGATTCTTAAAATTATTATTTGGAAATCCGATCTTGCAGGTACATAACGACAGTTCGGTAGACGCAAAATAAAAAGAAACTGTTTAAAAGGTTGTTTAGAGACGTGCAATATGTCGCACTAAGTATTGCGCAATGCTATTAGTATTCACTTTAAGGCCCTCTCAGGAGGCTCCCTGTTTCCTGGATCTCTTAAAGTAATTGTTCCCCAGATCCCCAAAGGTATTTGCCAAAGTTCCCAAAAGTACTTTTTCCATGTTCCCTAGGTCACTTTAAGTATTTCCGCTGTTCCTTAGATCTCCAAAAGTTTTAAAAACAGCTCCCTGGAGTACCAACTATATAAACACCTACTATAGTCTTCCCGGTTACCATTTACACATCAGCATAATAAACACAATCCTCGTGCTGTCTTCTTTTCCTGGTCCTTTCTGACCTTCTACAAGATTCTTCATTTGCAGGCAGATCAGACTCACCCTCAACATCTCTTGCCTCTTTGTTTGTGAGAATGCCAAACATCTTAACAAGGGCTGTTTGTATATATATGTAATCCTCATCAAGTTCAATGAAATCATATTTGACGTCACTATAAAGGACAAATAGGATATCTTCAGGCGAAATGAACTTGTTGTCTCATTTGCCATGAACTGAACAGGATTGAGAGGGTCTTGGTAGAAGAGTGAGGCCTTCACTCTTTTCACACCAGCCTGTATATCATCCCTCAGACAGACAACTGTGAATGAACCTTAACATTTCCCCCTCCTTCACACAAACAATTTGGCCACTTTTGTAAATGAGCTGTGGCTGTGACTCATTGGCTTCCTTGTAGTTTCGGAGTCCAGCAGATTTGTCATGTTCACAGACACGGTTATGGGCGTTACTGCGATGTACAAGTTAAATGGAAGTCTACTAGGGTTGTCTTTAGTACTCATATTTCTAACAGTTTTCTGTGGTACACTGTGCCAATATGTGACCCTCCAATTTCTCATATCTTAAGTCTGTTGTTGAGGTAGCAGAGCTTCCTTTGGTGGATATATTCTTGGAGGATCTGAGTAGGACACAGATATTGAAATTTGAGGGTTATATGAAGAAGGGCTGGTAGAGTAATACATGTATAATGGTACATTGCAATGCTTCAAGTGTTCCTTCATACACCTGCTGAATTAAAAATCATGTCATGTCAGAGGCTCCGTATCTCATTTCAGAGAAGAAACTGTTCTCGGACACTAGAGTTAAACTTATCTTGATGCTAAAACTAGCCATCACATGTGAGTCAAATAAACTATTCATATCACAGAGAGAGAATTAAGTAGTCTGTCTTCATCTTCTCTCCTGAACATCGGTTGAATAGTTTGATTCTCTTCCATTTCAAACGTGATTTAAACGTAGGTGAGCGTCCGCTGACAAGGAAGCGTAGTCTCTGTCTTCTAGAAGCACAGAAGGTACAGTACCCTGGGGACCCTGTGTAACAGATAAAGTACCCTGGGGACCCTGTGTAACAGATACAGTACCCTCAGGACCCTGTGTAACATTTGTTCCACTTAATTGTCTTGCCTCTTCAATATACACATGTCAAAGCCATGAACCAGAAACTGTTGTAGAGGTCTTATAATAGCAGATTCTAAGCTTGGGTGGTCTTTGGTTTGTGGTGTGTAGTCTGAAAATGGATTAAAAATTGTACAGGTGCTCCAAATAGGAGATCAGACTCTCGATGTCAATTGCAATCCTCAGTGATACAGTGGCAGAATTCACCATAAATAATGTCATAATTAGTATAATAGAGATCAACATAGTGTAGCTAGTACAATTAGTGAAAGTAAGTTTGTGATAGAATATTTCGTTATTCAGATTATTTGTGTTATGCGTGGACACTGCATAATCTATTCATCCGCATGTTCATGAAAACCTTACTTTCATTTTAAATACAACTTATTATAATTTGGAAGTGATCTCTTTTTTACCTTTGGTTGAAGGAAAGAGTTGTTTTACTGCTTTGTGTCTATTTGGTTTTGAAGTTTAATATAGTCAAAAGTAAAAATTGACACTATGTTTCACTATACCCCTTATATCTTAATTAACAGTGATTTTTTCCCAGATGATTTCACAATAATTATGCATGAAGAATAGGTTCCTACTTGAATGGGGTTTAACGCCATTTTCAGCACATATCAGGTTATATATGGCATATCAAGTTTTACTGTTTTACAACGGTACGGTGTACTTCATTTTCATATTTGCATGGTGTTGATAATTGTCAGTAATGGTGAGTGGATGTTTATTAAATTGACCGGGTGATCTTTTATGTCTCACACCACTATTACATTTCCCGTAGGACTCCATTGTAACATTTATGTCCAAAACACAGTGATGTGTCTGGGCTCAAATTCTTCACTGGTTCCAAGATATGCAATTAAAAGGAAAAATGCATACCTTAACAAATTGTTTTTTAATTCAATGGTTTTGTGATACCTGTCAATTTCCAGGGTAATAATATGTCGACTAATCGTCCACGATGCGGTTCGAATTAACACATTTGAAATGACACAGAATTGCCTAGGAATCTGGTATCAACATAAAATTTTCAGAGGTAATTTCTAAAATACTGGCCATTTAACACATGGTAGGAAAAATACATCACTGCAATACAAAGCCCTGAAAAAAAAAGAAGAAGGGAACTCCAGTTTTATTTCTACCTTCTTCATCTGTCAGGAGTACTAGAGATAATAGTGATGTGAGTCCTTTTCCCGCCCAGATATAAAACAACCACACTGAATGCATGCCCCACCCTGGATCCGCTAATAATATCTCAAATATTTACGGGCTTATTTTGGTTCACCATGGTGCGTAAAAATAAACCCATCCAGGTATAGAGTAGGGTATTTCGAAACGGAATAGTTATCGATTCAGTGCGATTGTTCTTTGTCACGATTGAGTGCAGTATATATCTACTAGTATAAAAGATTTTTGGTCTCATTTGAACCTTGCATGTGAGTATGCTTAAAGGGGCCATATGGCAATTTTGATAAATTGTCATTTCGCTAAAACTAACGTGACGCCAACATGATTCTAAACAACTCTTCATAAATTGATGAATATACAGTTTCAGACAGCAAAACTTTCATAATTAATAATGTAACTGTATCATGGTATACGCCCTGACGTCCACAACGGCAACGATTTATTGAGGCGTAAACATGATTACAAAAAAAATAAACTTTCTACATTTTCGTGTGTCCCTTTAAACTTTACCCTTCTTAATGTCTGCGTTTATTCGAAAAACTTTGGTTAAGTACAAACGTACACATAACACGTATACTATCAAATAAACACCATAATGCATAGAACGTGTTTATACTTGCATCGAAACCATATTAATAAATACTATTTTTAGATAAACTATTTTTTTTACAGTTTAAGAATTTCACAATACGGTACTGAGCTATACATACTTAGTTTATGCTGTTTGTTCAATTCAATAAAACGTGGCATTTAACACTACGTTCAGGTATATATAACCCGGCTAAAATATTGGGAACGGGTTAATTTGTGTTGAGGTCAATATTTCGGCGAATGGATTTAATATGGACGTATTTTTTGTATAAGTAAGTACTAGTATAAAATATATTCTATTATCCTAACACAATAACGTAGAAATTTAACATGTTTTATTTCGTAAAGTAACTATTAGTTATGAGGGGGAGAGGGAATGGGGGGATGTAGAACGGACCCAGCTCTCCTGATTGGGAAGGTACCCGGTTCTGGGATAGACTAGGAACTTCATAGTCTATAGAACGGACCCAGTTCTCCTGATTGGGAAGGTACCCGGTTCTAGGATAGACTAGGAACTTCATAGTCTGTAGAACGGACCAGCTCTCTTGATTGGGAAGGTACCCGGTTCTGGGATAGACTAGGAACTTCATAGTCAGTAGAACGGACCCAGTTCTCCTGATTGGGAAGGTACCCGGTTCTGGGATAGACTAGGAACTTCATAGTCTGTAGAACGGACCAGATCTCCTGACTGGGAAGGTACCCGGTTCTAGGATAGACTAGGAACTTCATAGTCAGTAGAACGGACCCAGTTCTCCTGATTGGGAAGGTACCCGGTTCTGGGATAGACTAGGAACTTCATAGTCTGTAGAACGGACCAGATCTCCTGACTGGGAAGGTACCCGGTTCTAGGATAGACTAGGAACTTCATAGTCAGTAGAACGGACCCAGTTCTCCTGACTGGGAAGGTACCCGGTTCTGGGATAGACTAGGAACTTCATAGTCAGTAGAACGGACCCAGTTCTCCTGACTGGGAAGGTACCCGGTTCTGGGATAGACTAGGAACTTCATAGTCAGTAGAACGGACCCAGTTCTCCTGACTGGGAAGGTACCCGGTTCTAGGATAGACTAGGAACTTCATATATACGACTTTTTAACAATTGTTTGAAACTATTAGTGTCATAGCAATAAATAAACTGACGCCAAACTCGGTTCTGCCAGGGATCGAATCTACATTCATCAAAATATAGTTCTGAATGGATTGAACCCACATACACCAAAATACGGTTCTGCTGCGGACCGAACCCACAGACACCAAAATACGGTTCTGCTGCGGACCGAATCAACAGACACCAAAATACGCTTCTGTTGCGGACAGAACCCACAGACACTAAAATACGGTTCTGCTACGGACCGAACCCACAGACACCAAAATTTGGTTCTGCTACGGACCGAACCCACAGACCCTTAAATACGGTTCTGCTACAGACCGAACGCACAGACACTAAAATATGGTTCTGCTACGGACCGAACCCACAGACACCAAAATACGGATCGAACAAGCAGACACCAAAATACGGTTCTGCCTACGGACCAAACCCACATACATCCAGACCAGTTTTAGATATTCATCTATTGATCGCGAATGCCATATGATTTCTAGACTAAATATCGACCCTTAATGTATGGCTGGTTTCAGATTAATATATAATTCAGTAGTTTTGATATACATACAAACCAAGATAATCTTATCAGTGTTTATAACGTGCTGTGCCTGTAGTGTGTAACATTGAATATCTAATGTATTCCTTGACGTTTGCTAACAAAATTCAATTATGCGTTAGCACTTCATTGATTTTTATTCTTTATTCTATAGTAGATAAAAAAATTTAAAGCCTTGTCATTCATAGAGACCAAAATAAAAGAATCGAAACTTACATTTTATTGTTTAAACTACCAAAATATGATTAGAAAAGTTCATGTGTCATATAAGATATTTGTTTTCTGTTCAGTGTGTCCACTGTTGACAAAGTGAAAGTAGACTTTTGAAATCATGTATTCATATCCGAATTTCCAAGCATAATTTTTTTCTAAATTCACAATTCAACCATGACATTGCTTTCAAAATGTTCAAAATACATCAATACTGCCATTCAAATGAAAAAGTGAGCATTACTATTTAAGGAAAATGCATTTTTAAAGAAGAAGAAACAAGGATTATTAATTAATCGCCGTTATGCGACTTTCCCACGGAAGCATTTCCTGTTTCCAATGGTGGTACTGTGCGTTTAACAACCGTTTGCTTTCGTAAAACAGTGTAATGTAAAGGAGTACTGAAGTAGTCCGAATCTCATTACGGTCTCACACCACCATTGATTTTCATTTTTATTTTTAAAGTGAATGAAACATTTAAAGGCTTATCATTTAAACCATTGAAAGACCCAAATCAGAAAGAGAACTGAAAGAAAGCTTACATTGTATTGTTTATTGACGTCTGTAGTGCCAAAATATCATTAGAAAAGTAAAGGTCATGTTTCCATCCAAGAGATTTTCTCCCTGTTCAGTGCGGACATTGTTGACAAACTGAAAGTAGAAAAATAATGTATTCATGGCTTACTTTTATGCTTACAAAACGCCTCCAAATGAAACTTACGGTAAACGTCATGTGAACCTAACCGGTAACGTGACGTCTTACTACCAAAACAAAAATCATGTAACCAATGACATGCAAATGGGTCCTTTTAGCTCAGCACAGTTGCAAAATTAATAATATTTTTCATTGAGAAATAAAATGCAGTTAATCTAAATAGTTCAATTAGGCTGATTGTAAATATTGAAGTTTAATGGCATTCCCTGTGATTTCATTGGTTGACGTTCTTAGAGGTTCTTTGCGGGTATTTAAAACTACAAATTCACCAAGTTCTCGCGTTCTATGTATTACTACGTCATTTGTTTACAACGTCACCGAAAATAGTGTAAACAGTAGTTTAAAATATAATTATGTTTGTCGATTTAAATCACTATGTATTTATAAAATGCTAAAAATAGAAACATGATTTAAATAGTTTTAACAGTTTGGCGATTTAGCAGGTTTTTTTTTTTGCCAAAATCTACTTTAATAGCGCAACATTTGCTGATTGATATTCGCCATTCGGCTAATAAACGGTAAGTTCAATTTGAACTCTAGTCGCTTGAGTTACTTGGTTCAGCTAGCATATTTTTAATGATAAAACGTATCAATGCATTAGATAGATTGCTTGATTGAATATTTAGCGTCATTTTTAAGCCATCAAGGGACAATCAGATGATCAGTTAACCTAACTACTGTTTCCTGGGATTAACCAGTACTCGAGCACACCCCATCTCCGCAAGTAAATGATACCTTTCCCACTTGAATCAGTGGTGAGAGACGAATGGTAATGAGACACAATGTCATATATCAATCAACACGGAGATTGTTGCCGGGCGGGGGATTCGAACTCATAAGCCCTGGATTTATAGCCAGACGCGTAACCGACTGAGCTAATCGGGACCGGCCAGTGCGTTAGAATAGGGTTAAGTATACTGTTCTTTTGAAATATGAGGTTTTTAATGATCGTAAATTTGTTTTAATGATTCAAACTGCAGTGTCGCCGTTAAACATGTTTGCGATCATTAAAAACCTTATATACGGTTGCATATTTCAACATTACCGTATACTTAACAATAAATTTCAACACATTTCAGGTTATATGACTTATCCAGTTTTACTGGTAGAATCTGGGCAGAACCACCGTCCATCCTCAAGTAACTGGCAACTTTTCTCACATACAGTTTTTGAAGCGAGCGGGACTCAAACCTACGACCATAGCGGTGAGAGGTAAATGATGTTAAGACGGTGCCTTTTGCTAGAACTATAATGAGAGTTCTGTTATAACGTATTGTGTTCGGACAAACAAGTCTACTATGAGTTGCATCGGGAGATATTTTGGTCAATATTTTCAAAAGCATAGGTTTTCGTGGTGTGATAAGTAAAGACTATATCGGGTACATGCAGTCGGTCTAGGGGTGGTTGTCCCTTTGTTTGTAAATGGATAATGTGATTCCGGGTATATATCACCCCCATCCAATACTACTATATATACCGTTGCCTTGCACACATACATTTAGAGCTCGCCAAAATGACCATTTCAGAACGCGAGGGTAAATAAAAAACTACATACATGTAGATATATTTGTACTATCGTTTTACTTTGTATTTATATGTGTGTGTGTATCTATATGGCCGATAAAACAGTTGCACACCTGAAAGTCGCAAAAAAGCACCAGAAGTATCTTCTCATTCGAAGTGAATATCATGAATGTTTTTTATTCATATAACAGGCATGTCCTTCATTTGATTAGTTCTCCTTTATTTTTATCAGTCAACAGAAGCCGGTTTCAAGCAATAACATAGACAGAGACAATGGGGAATGATTCATTGTTGGTGATTTTGGACAATGCACAGGCAGTGTTTTACCCGGGTCAGATGATAACAGGAAGGGTCAGTGTGGAATTAGCCAAGGAATTAAAAGTCAACGGTAAGTCAAGGTCACTAAAATTGTAAACTGCAATAGTTATAAATCGGAATACATTTCTTTGAGCAGTATCCGGAACTCTCTATAGTTACTGTTAACTATGGAGAGATCTAAAAACCGCTCAAAGAAAATTTTGATTACTATATTAATGTAGCACCTATAGTTAATGACTGTTGAACTCAGAAAAACCGCTCAAAGGAAATTTTTGATTACTATTTTAATGTAGCACCTATAGTTACTGACTGTTGAACTCAGAAAAAAAAACGCTCAAAGGAATTTTTTGATTACTATATAAATGTAGCACCTATAGTTACTGACTGTTGAACTCAGAAAAAAACATTCAAAGAAATTTTTGATTACTATATTAATGTAGCACCTATAGTTACTGACTGTTGAACTAAAAAAACAAACATTCAAAGACATTTTTGATTATTATATTAATGTAGCACCTATATTTACTGACCGTTGAAATCATAAAAAAACATTCAAAGAAATTTTTGAATACTATATTAACGTACACCTATAGTTACTAACTGTTGAACTCAGAAAAAAACGCTTAAAGGAATTTTTTATTACTTTATTAATGTAGAACCTATAGTTACTGACTCTTGAAATCAGACAACATATATTAACATAGATAGGTACCTGCACGTACTTGTCTTAATTTAGGGTGGCACATATAACGTTTTTCAAATTTTGCAAACACAACTCCTACCAAACTGTGACGTCATTCAAACTTTTAGTTGAAGCAACTGACCAATTAACGTGCTCAAATGCGAATTTCCTAACATTGGTATTTAACAGACCGAATCGAGAGAGCTGGGTCCGTACTACAGATTAATGACGATATTTTAATTGGAGTGGTGGAATTGAAAAGAAATACCCGCCCTAAAATAGTTGTTATGCAGTGACGACCTTCAATTTCACCTCCTTTTCCAGATTACTTTAAAAATGAAACAAATTCAACAATATGCAATCAGTTTAACTATCCCTGCTGGGCCACAGTATCATCCTGCTGGGCCACAGTATCATCCTGCTGGGTCACAGTATCATCATGTCGGATCACAGTATCATCCTGCTTGGTGTTAGTATCATCCTGTTGGGTCACAGTACCATCATGTCTGGTAACAGTATCATCCTGCTGGGTCACAGAACCATCTTGTCTAGTAACAGTATCGTCCTGTTGGGTCAGAGTATCATCCTGTTGGGTAACAGTATCATCCTGCTGGGTCACAGTACCATCCTGCTGGGTCACAGTACCATCCTGCTGGGTCACAGTATCATTATGTTGGGCCACAGTATCATCCTTTTGGATCACAGTATCATCCTGTTGGGTCACAGTACCATCCTGCTGGGTCACAGTATCATCCTGCTGGGTCACAGTATCATCCTGTTGGGTCACAGTACCATCCTGCTGGGTCACAGTATCATCCTGCTGGGTCACAGTATCATTCTGTTGGGTCACAGTACCATCCTGCTGGGTCACAGTACCATCCTGCTGGGTCACAGTACCATTATGTTGGGTCACAGTATCATTGTGTTGGGCCACAGTATCATCCTGTTGGATCACAGTATCATCCTGTTGGGTCAAAGTATCATCCTGCTGGGTCACAGTATCATCCTGCTGGGCCAAACTATCATCCTGCTGGGTCACAGTATCATCATGCTTGGCCACAGTATCATCCTGCTGGGTCACATCATGCTGGGTCACAGTATCATCCTGCTGGGTCACAGTATCATCCTGCTGGGTCACAGTATCATCATGCTGGGCCACAGTATCATCCTGCTGGGTCACAGTATCATCCTGCTGGGCCACAGTACCATCCTGTTGGGTCACAGTACCATCATGTTGGGTCACAGTATCATCATGTTGGGCCACAGTATCATCCTGTTGGGTCACAGTACCATCCTGCTGGGTCAATGTATCATCATGCTTGGCCACAGTATCATCCTGCTGGGCCACAGTATCATCCTGCTGGGTCACAGTATCATCCTGCTGGGTCACAGTATCATCATGCTGGGTCACAGTATCATCATGCTGGACCACATTATCATCCCGCTGGGTCACAGTATCATCCCGCTGGGTCACAGTATCATCCTGCTGGGTCACAGTATCATCATGCTGGGTCACAGTATCATCCTGCTGGGCCACAGTATCATCATGCTGGGCCACAGTATCATCCTGCTGGGTCACAGTATCATCCTGCTGGGCCACAGTATCATCATGCTGGGCCACAGTATCAACATGCTGGGCCACAGTATCATCCTGCTGGGCCACAGTATCATCCTGCTGGGTCACAGTATCATCCTGCTGGGTCACAGTATCATCATGCTGGGTCACAGTATCATCATGCTGGGTCACAGTATCATCCTGCTGGGTCACAGTATCATCCTGCTGGGTCACAGTATCATCATGCTGGGCCACAGTATCATCATGCTGGGTCACAGTATCATCATGCTGGGCCACAGTATCATCATGCTGGGTCACAGCATCATCCTGCTGGGTCACAGCATCATCCTGTTGGTTCACAGCATCATCCTGCTGGGTCACAGCATCATCCTGCTGGGTCACAGTATCATCCTGCTGGGTCACAGTACCATCATGTTGGGTCACAGTATCATCATGTTGGGTCACAGTATCATTATGTTGAGCAATAAGTCACAATATTATTATCTTGGATTATACACAATGTCATTTACATGTGCTTGATGTAAAACATGACATAAAACCGACATAATAATGTTTACGCTACTTATTATTTTATAGCCATTAAACTCAAAATAAACGGTTACTCGAATGTCCAATGGAAAGAACGTCGCAAAAGTGGCAAACGTACCGTAACGCGGCATTATAGCAACCAGGAGACGTACCTGAATTCAACCACCATACTCTTCAAAGGTAACACATTTATTTACACATATAACAGTCCTGAATCAGCTATACTAACCACCCACAATTCATAGCAGTTTAAGATAATAAACAGTGACGTCATCAAACTTGCTGTTAAAACAACTGACCAATCAACGTGCTCAAAAGTGGCTTTCCCAACATTGCTATCTAACGGACCCAATCGGGAGAGGTGGGTCCGTTCTACAGACTATGTGTGCTTGGACATCTCAATAACCGAATTTTGGTTAATTATTATACCGCAGGGTGGTTAGAAGGCATAAACTATTTGAATAGAAATAAGCTGATAACTTTTCTCTTATTTCAAATTTCCTTGAAATAAATGTTAAAATAAACTTCACGTAAATATATTGAATAAAGATATAGTTTTAAACATGATATAGTTAATACGTTTCAACAAGCATATATTAACTTTGCCCTGAAACATTCCTGTACCGGAAATAGTTCTAACCGTGGCAGATTGTTTATAAGAGACGGCATTATCTCTGATTCACCAAATCACTTAAATAAGAACAAATCGAATGCTTGGCTACTGTTTCGAAGGAGAAAGATTACAATGCGGTAAAACAATGCATTTTTTTGGTTTGATTAGCATGTAACGCCATTTTTAACCAATGACATGTTATATATGGTATATCGAGTTTTACTGGAGGAAGAATTCAGATTGAATCTGAGAAACCCAACACTGTTCCGCAGGTAAATGGCTAAATCATATAATTAAATGTCTTAAAAGCAACCGACGTAAACTCTTTTATGATAAAGTAAGTTAAAATAAGTATTCAATGTGCTTGGTATGTAAGAAAAAGAATCATTCATGGCTTTTTCGGTTCAGATACGGCCCGAAAATTCCGTCCCTAGGGATAACTCGGCAGATCCTCGTTCCCGCCAAAACAGTTATCCCTCGGGACGGAATTTTCTATCCGAACCTCAAACCCTTGTACGATTCTTATAATAGCAGACATCCAGATTGATGAGAGAAAAAAAAACTCAGAATGAATACAAGTAGAACCACTAACTGTCAACTTTCTGATATATTTTTTTTTTTTAAAAAAAAAAGTTTGGGCAAATCCAAATCTGGGCTCGAACAAATGATCTCAGCACTGAGAGGATAGTCATCCAGATCCAGCGCCTCAGAACAGTGTATGTAATCGACTAACGTTCTCGCTCATATTCATAGAGGGAAAAGGATGAGCTTTGCTCAACAATATATTGTTAATTATGTGTTGTGTATTCCAAACAGAGCCCGATGCAGTCGTCCTACAGCCGGGTAGTTATAACTACCCGTTCCAGTTCCAACTTCCGCCCGGTGTGCCGTCGTCTTACGAAGCTGTTATCGGGCGTGTTCGGTACTTCATACAAGCGTCCATAGACATACCCTGGGCGTTTGACCGACATTTCAGGATGATGTTTACAGTCGTCAACCTGCTTGACCTGAATACTAATCCCGCATTAATGGTAAATTAAATTGTATTTTCTTCAAATTCATAATCATCTTTATATTAATCTGGTCGGTGGTATAATGGATAGAGGTAACTGGTAATTGTAATAATATCCTTTCGTACTATCTTTTTCAAGGGGTTTAACGCCATTTACAACACATTTCAGGTTATATATGGCATATCTTGTTGTATTGTTGGATGAAGACCTCAGAATGAATCGGAGTAAAGCCACCGTCCTTCCGCAAGTACTTTGCGTACTTTCTCACATAAAGTTTTTGGAGCGAGTGGAAGTCGAACCTACGACCTTAGCGGTGAGAGTTAGGTTATCTTTAGACGGCGCCTTAGACCATGACCCTTGGTACACTCTCACATCCGCCCTAATACAAGCATGATCAGCTACCGCATTACATATATTCGGAGGCCATTGAACCGAAAACGTCTTTTAATTTATATTTAGAGTAAGATTTGTAAATTGTATTTCAAGTATATTCAATAGTAGTATATTAGTGAGACATCCAAAGTACAGCAATTTGGGGTTAATATAATCATACTTGCTATACATCAGGAAGGAGGATCAAACACACAATCAAAGACCCTGTGCTGTCTCTGCTGCGAGTCGGATCCGATCTCGGCCACGATGAAAGTAGATCGACTAGGCTACGTCCCTGGGGAAGCAATCTACTTCAATTCGGAAATAAACAATCAGAGTAACCGCACGATGACGTGTTCGAAGGCGCAACTAATCATGGTATGTTTTTATTGATTGGTTCAATATTATATTGTTTTAATTTTATAAGACATCACTTGACAACCAATCGGAAATCGTTTCAATTTTCAAAATTGTGTCACTCTTTTTGTTAAAACAGCCTACAAAATAATTTGATCATTAAGTTCGTTCTTGATTATTAAGAAGTTCGTCATCACTGCGCACGCGTGAATGACACTGCACAGACTCAGCCCATGATTCAATTCTGAACGAGTACAAACTACAAAGCCGCGTGAGCTATGCTTAGAAACGGCCTTAGCAAACATCAACTTTCAAACGTCAATCATCTCAGCTTTCATCGTAGGGGAGCTACGATGAAAGCTGAAATGATCGACGCCCTGAGTCAATCAAATGACGTCAAACTGTCAGTCAAATGACGTTCAACACTAAATCCCGGTCGCTCCCTTTGGGTTTCCTAATTGTTATTATTTTACTAAATGAACACTAACTATTACATAGTGGTTGATTTGGACATTACGAATGCTTTCTGATTAAACTTAGTTCCGCAGCTCATAGCGGTATTTATACAAATCCTTTTGAGTAGTATATTGTCAACCCGTTTTTTCTCTAGCTTTTATGTAGTATAATGAAATACGTATTGTGTCATTCTTATGATTATCTAAAGCAATCATTGTATAACTTACATTTTAGTCTGGTTTTAATTTTGCTTTTACTAGATTCGGTTGATATTGAAAATAATCCTTGCCCAGGTAATTCTGAACATTGTTTATCAGTTTTGCATGGTAATATTAGAAGTATTCGAAACAAAATGGAGTTTATCAAAGACTCATTTCTTGATGTTGATTTGTTATGTTTTACGGAAACTCATCTTGATGCTCTAGTTACAAATAATGAGATTCTTCTTACAGAAAACTACGATGTCCCATATAGAAAAGATAGAACAAACCATGGAAGGGGTATTTTGATATATCTGTCGAAATTATTGATTCATCAATTAGAAGTATATTCATCAGTTAGAAGTATATTACAGTATGGCTATATAAAAAGGCCAATTTTAACTTATTGAATGATCTCATATCAGACTATGACTGGAGCTATATTTTAAGTGGAACTGTCAATGACGCCTGTAACAATGTAATTTTACAGATACCTTTTCAGTACTTATCAAAAGTACCATCCAAAACGGTTACTGTACGCCCCAATGACAAACCTTGGTATGACTCCACTATCAAACATATTCAAAAATAAGAGATCGACTAAAATCCAAAGCATTAAGATCAGGAAATTCATGTGACTGTTGTAAATATAAACAATCTAGAAATAAAGTTAATAACTTGAAAAAAAACACACGCCAAAAACACCCTGGATCTTACTCTAACTGATTTGCAATTCAATGATAAAAGAGTTTTCTGGAAAGTTATAAGACACTTTGTTAAAAATAATGACACATCTAGTAATATACCACCATCATTATGTCGTGCCACAACGACAGGTGAAACTGAGTTCTTTCTAACTGATCATGAAAAAGCTGACTGTTTGAAATTTTACTTTGTATCTATCTCGTGTATTAATGAAGATATTATTCATCTTCCCCCAATTTCATTGAAAACTCATAATGTTCTTGATAACGTCATGGTAACAGGAACAGAAGTAGATGTAATTCTCTCATTGAATCCAAATAAGGCAAGTGGGTCGGATGTTATAAGTTATAAAATGTTAAAAGGAGTTGCCAAATCAGTATCTAAATCATTAACATTATTATTTAATCGCTCTCTATCAGAAAGTATTTTTCCAGATAGATGGAAAACAGCAAATGTAATTCCTATATTTAAAAAAGGAGATAAGTCCATGGTTAGTAATTATAGACCAGTGTTATTATTAAGCTGCATTGGAAAATTATAAGACAGATTAGTGTTCAAATATTTGTATAATTTTATACTCAGCAATAATTTATTATATAAATGTCAATCGGGTTTTTTACCTAACCACTCGACAAATTTTCCACTCATTGATATATATCATTATATTTGCCAATCATTTGACAGTAAACAGCATTTTATGATATTTCTAAAGCATTTGATAAAGTCTGGCACAAAGGTTTATCATTTAAACTAAAGGAAAATGAGGTAAATGGCAATATGCTCAATTTGATTAATAACTATCTCAGTGACAGAAAACAAAGAGTGGTGATTCAAACGTGTAACTCTGATCTCAAATCTATATCGGCAGGTACCCCTCAAGGCTCTGTACTTGGTCAATGACATAACAGAATCATTGTTAAGTTTAACAAGATTGTATGCGCATGACAGTTCATTTTTCTGTTCATCCGCAACTCTTCAAGATATAGGAGGAATTATAAATGATTTGAAAATGATCTCTAATTGGGCCAGTCAGTGACTTGTTACGTTTAATCCAGATAAAACTGAAGCTATGCTATTTACTTTTAATCAATGTGAGGCTTTGCCTCAACTTATGTTTAATAACACCCCAGTCACTTTTGTTGATTATCACAAACATCTTGGATTAACCTTAAGTAACACTGGTAAATGGGATACTCATATAGACAACATTAAAAAAATCAGCATCTAAAGTGTTAGGATTAATGAGAAAATTGAAATTTACCCTTAGTAGAAATGCCCTAAATCAAATTTACTTATCATATGTTAGACCCCTTTTTGAATATTCATCAATTTTGTGATGGATACCCAAATCATATTGCTGAATCACTTGAAAAATATCAAAATGAAGCAAATGAATTGTTACCGGATTAACAAGATCAGTTTCTTTACAAAATCTTTATACATAATGTGGGTGGGTTTCTCTCAAAGAAAGGCGAAAGCAACAAAAACTTATGTTCATGTACAAAGCCACAAATAATATGGTCCCTTCCTATATAGGCGACTTGATTCCTCCATTGATTTGCAACACTACCGATTATCAATTAAGAAATTCAGACAATTTAGCAACTCCTTACTGCAGAACTGAACTAATAAGGCAATCTTGTAAACCTTCTTCGGTAGCATTGTGGAACAAGTTAGACCCAGCAGTAAGAGCGATAGACTCAAGTATATCTGCCTTTAAAAACAATATAAAATGTCACCTAAAAAACCTCAAAATAATTACTAGGAGGGTAACAGATACTTATCAACTCTGCATACTAGAATCAGAAATAACTGCAGTAATTCGAATAGTGACATGTATTTAAACCATTTAAAAAATAATCCCGTCTGTACTTGTGGTTATTTGACTGAAGATGCTGAGCACTACTTTTTTAAATGTGACTTATATGTAGCTTCAAGAATTGATTTTTAGCTCAATTGGAGCCACCCAATAGGTTTAAGGTTAATATTATATGGCAACTCTAATCTTGTATACGATGATAACACTAAAATAGTTAAGGCTGTACAACAAATTATAAAATCTTCAAAAAGACTTGAATCCGAGTTCTAATTAAGAAGTCCTTCATAAAAAGCATTATTATATCCAATAAGATAAAAAAAAAGAGAAAAGCTTTCTGTAACTATTGACAACCATTCATAATCAATATTGATATATATCTGAAATATGTAAACAGTTACTTTAATGACAACAACGCAAATCATACTGGGCTAACCTTTTTTATCGTTGTGTTACAAGTCTGCATAGTGTCTAAATGCATCTATTGCATCCCTATTCCTTTTCCAGTCATCTATTTTTTTTAACCTTATAAGAACTAAATTGATTTGATATAACTGAAATTTTTAAAACAAAAAAATCTCTATTATTTCAATTGGTATTAACTGATGGATAATTGTGTACACAATGCGGTTAGTCTCTTTTTATTTTGTATTAACTTTAACCCTTTATCATGTGTTATGCCATGTCATGTTTTTTCAATTATTTGTAATATTTTAGGGGAAGGGCCGTAACTAATGTTGTGAGAACTTGTGACCCAACTCCATTGCTGCAATTACAAATTTTATGCAATAAAATATGATTAAACTCAATTAAACTTAGTGTGCACTACGGACCAAGTTCTCCCGATTGGGTCCGTTAAATAGCAGTGTTGGGAACGCCACTTTTGAGCACGTTGATTGGTCAGTTGTTTCAATTGAAAGTTAGATGACGTCACAGTTTAGTAATTAGTATGCATTTTGGGACAGCCATAGAATTCCCTTCTTTTTCATTGGTGGTTAATAGACCCGAGTCGGGAGAGATAAACTAGATCAAACTTTGTGGCATAAACTATAGAATTTTCGATTTAAGTCCTTGATTCCCCCTTAACCCCTAACCAAATCTTGTCCGACGGTAAGTATATCAAATTACAGAAGAGGCTGCGTGTCGCCAGTAAGAAAGTGGATGAGTTACTAGAGTCCAGATTTTATTCTTCCGAATATCAGAATTAATTATTCTATCTAGCATCTGTTATGTTGTGTGTCATTTGGAAACGGTATCAGGCCTAATTGAATACCTAACATGACTTTTATTCTAAAGAGTCGACAGACATCTGGACGACACAATTACACCTACTTTAATAATGTGTGACGTCAAAACCAGGAGAGATCGATGCTCTTTTTACAATTCGGGTAGTGATGTTCTCAGTTTCACCAATTGCCGTTTATAATTCAGCAAGTGAGAAACCTAGATTTTACATTTCTTCAAGTGAGGTACTCAGTGCTATACTTTGCTGTATTACATTCCTGCAAGTGAGGTACCCAGTGCTATACTTTGCTTTTTTTACATTTCATCAAATGGGGTACCCAGTGCTATACCTTCCTGTTTAACATTTCATCAAGTGAGGTACCCAGTGTTATACTTTCCTGTTTTACACTTGCAAACTATGTACCCTGTGCTATACCTTCCTGTTTTGCATTTCACCAAGTGAGGTACCTAGTGCTATACTTTCCTGTTTTACATTTCGTTAAGAGAGGTACCAAGTGCTGTACTTTCCTGTTTTACATTTCATCAAATGAGGTACCCAATGCTGTACTTTCCAGTTTTACATTTAACCAAGTGAGGTACCCAATGCTGTACTTTCCTGTTTAACATTTCATTATGTGAGGTACCAAGTGGTGTTCTTTCCTGTTTAACATTTCACCAAGGGAGGTACACATTGCTGTACTTTCCTGTTTTACATTTCACCAAGGGAGGTACACATTGCTATACTTTCTTGTTTTACATTTCATCAAGAGAGGTACCAAGGGCTGTACTTTCCTGTTTTACATTTCATCAAGTGAGGTACCCAGTGCTGTACTTTCCAGTTGTACATTTCATCAAGTGGGGTACCCATTGCTGTACTTTCCTGTTTTACATTTCACCAAGTGAGGTACCCAGTGCTGTACTTTCCAGTTTTACATTTCATCAAGTGAGGTACCCATTGCTGTACTTTCCTGTTTTACATTTCACCAAGTGAGGTACCCAGTGCTGTACTTTCCAGTTTTACATTTCATCAAGTGAGGTACCCAATGCTGTACTTTCCAGTTTTACATTTCATCAAGTGAGGTACCCAATGTTGTACTTTCCTGTTTAACATTTCATTTTGTGAGGTACCCAGTGCTATACTTTCCTGTTTTACATTTCATCAAGAGAGGTACCAAGTGCTGTACTTTCCTGTTTTACATTTCATCAAATGAGGTACCCAATGCTGCACTTTCCAGTTTTACATTTAATCAAGTGAGGTACCCAATGCTGTACTTTCCTGTTTAACATTTCATTATATGAAGTACCAAGTGCTGTTCTTTCCTGTTTAACATTTCATAATGTGGGGTACCAAGTGTTGTACTTTCCTGATTAACATTTCACCAAGTGAGGTACACATTGCTGTACTTTCCTGTTTTACATTTCATCAAGTGAGGTACCCAGTGCTGTACTTTCCAGTTGTACATTTCATCAAGTGGGGTACCCATTGCTGTACTTTCCTGTTTTACATTTCACCAAGTGAGGTACCCAGTGCTGTACTTTCCAGTTTTACATTTCATCAAGTGAGGTACCCATTGCTGTACTTTCCTGTTTTACATTTCACCAAGTGAGGTACCCAGTGCTGTACTTTCCAGTTTTACATTTCATCAAGTGAGGTACCCAATGCTGTACTTTCCAGTTTTACATTTCATCAAGTGAGGTACCCAATGTTGTACTTTCCTGTTTAACATTTCATTATGTGAGGTACCTAGTGCTATACTTTCCTGTTTTACATTTCATCAAGAGAGGTACCAAGTGCTGTACTTTCCTGTTTTACATTTCATCAAATGAGGTACCCAATGCTGCACTTTCCAGTTTTACATTTAATCAAGTGAGGTACCCAATGCTGTACTTTCCTGTTTAACATTTCATTATATGAAGTACCAAGTGCTGTTCTTTCCTGTTTAACATTTCATAATGTGGGGTACCAAGTGTTGTACTTTCCTGATTAACATTTCACCAAGTGAGGTACACATTGCTGTACTTTCCTGTTTTACATTTCATCAAAAGAGGTACCAAGGGCTGTACTTTCCTGATTTACATTTCATCAAGTGAGGTACCCAGTGCTGTACTTTCCAGTTTTACATTTCATCAAGTGAGGTACCCAGTGCTATACTTTCCTGTTTTACATTTCACCAAGTGAGGTACCCAGTGCTGTACTTTCCAGTTTGACATTTCATCAAGTGAGGTACCCAGTGCTGTACGTTCCTGTTTTACATTTCATCAAGTGAGGTACCCAATGCTGTACTTTCCTGTTTAACATTTCATGATGAGAGGTACCAAGTGCTGTTCTTTCCTGTTTTACATTTCTGCAAATGAGGTACCCAGTGCTATACTTTCCTGTTTTATATTTCATCAAATGAGGTACCCAATGCTATACTTTCCTGTTTTACATTTCATCAAGAGAGGTACCCAGTGCTATACTTTCCTGTTTTACATTTCACCATGTGAGGTACCCAGTGCTATACTTTCCTGTTTTACATTTCATCATGTGAGGTACCCAGTGCTATACTTTCCTGTTTTACATTTCATCATGTGAGGTACCCAGTGCTATACTTTCCTGTTTTACATTTCATCAAAAGAGGTACGTGTGCTATTCTTTCCTATTTTACATTTCTACAAATGAGGTATTCAGTGCTATACCGCCCTGTTTAACATTCCATCAAGTAATGTACCCAGTTCTATACTTTCCTTTTTTACATTTCAGCAAGTGAGGTGCCCATTTCTATACTTTGCTGTTTTGCATTTCAGCAAGTGAGGTACCATGCCCGAACTAAAACAAAGATTGTTAACAACGTAGTCAACCAGGTGATGCACGGAGAGATCGATGGAGGCGGCACGGACGTCTGGGTGAATGAGAAACTATTTATACCCCCCGTACCACCATCTTTCCTGAATGGATGTAACATTATTGACATACACTACTACGCAACGGTATTGTCATTTCTTATTTAATAGTACTAAATAAATTGGTGTTTTTATATTATTTAATTCGTCATATTTTTTCCCGATTGTATTGTGTTTCTTGCACAACTGTAAATTCCATTGTATTTCTTGCTGTACACGAGAATGTTTTCCATTGTGTTTCTTGCTGTACACGAGAATGTTTTTCATTTTTCATGCTTTACCCCTTCATAACGTTTCTTGTTATGCACTGTTAATTGTTCATTGTGTATCTTAAAGCTTGCTACGCGCTGTCAAATTGGCATTGTGTTTCTTGCTGTACACTGTCAAAATTTCATTGTGTTTCTTGCTGTACCCCTTCAATGCGTTTCTTGCTATGCACTGTCAATTCTTGATGTACCCCTTCATTGCGTTTCTTGCTATGCACTGTCAATTTTTCATTGTGTTTCTTGCTGTACACTGTAAATTTTTCATTGCGTTTCTTGCTATAAACCGTCAATTTTTCATTGTGTTTCTTGCTGTACACGAGAATGTTTTTCATTGCGTTTTTTGTTATGCATTTTTAATTTTTCATTGTGTTTCTTGCTGTACACGAGAATGTTTTTCATTGTGTTTCTTGCTATGCATTGTCAATTTTTCATTGTGTTTCTTGCTGTACACGAGAATGTTTTTCATTGTGTTTCTTGCTTTGCACTGTCATGATTTCATTGTGTTTCTTGCTGTACACGAGACTGTTAATGATTTTCATTTCGTTTCTTGCTATACATTGTTAATTTTTCATTGTGTTTCTTGCTGTACACGAGAATGTTTTCATTGTGTTTCTTGCTATGCATTGTCATGTTTTCATTGTGTTTCTTGCTGCACACGAGAATGTTTTCATTGCGTTTCTTGCTATGCATTGTTAATTTTCATTGTGTTTCTAGCTGTACACGAGAATGTTTTTCATTGCGTTTCTTGCAATGGACTGTTAATATTTCATTATGTTTCTTGCTGCACACGAGAATGTTTTTCATTGCGTTTCTTGCTATGCACTGTTAATTTTTCATTGTGTTTTTTGCTGTACACTGTCAATTTTTCATTGCGTTTCTTGCTATATACTGTCATTTTTTTCATTGTGTTTCTTGCTGTATACTGTCAATTTTTCATTGCGTTTCTTGCTGCACACTGTCAAGTGTTCATTGTGTTACTTGCTGTACGCTGCCAAGTTAGCATTGTGTTTCTTGCTGTACAATGTCATTTTTTCATTGTGTTTCTAGCTGCACATGTGAATGTTTTTCATTGTGTTTTTTTGCTGTACACTGTCATTTTGTTCATTTTGTTTATTGCTGCACACGAGAATGTTTTTCTTTGTGTTTCTTGCTATACGCTGCCAAGTTTTCATTGTGTTTATTGCTGTACGCTGCCAAGTTTTCATTGTGTTTCTTGCTATGCACTGTAAATTTTTCATTGTGTTTATTGCTGCACACAAGAATGTTTTCATAGTTCTTTGTGTTTCTTGCTATACACTGTCAATCTTTCATTGTGTTTATTGCTGTACGCTGCCAAGTTTTCATTGTGTTTCTTGCTATGCATTAATAATTTTTCATTGTGTTTACTGCTTCACACGAGAATGTTTTTCTTTGTGTTTCTTGCTGTACGCTGCCAACTTTTCATTGTGTTTCTTGCTATGCATTGTTATTTTTTCATTGTGTTTACTGCTGCACACGAGAATGTTTTCAAAGTTCATTGTGTTTATTGCTGTACGCTGCCAAGTTTTCATTGTGTTTCTTGCTATGCACTGTAAATTTTTCATTGTGTTTATTGCTGCACACAAGAATGTTTTCAAAGTTCTTTGTGTTTCTTGCTATACACTGTCAATCTTTCATTGTGTTTATTGCTGTACGCTGCCAAGTTTTCATTGTGTTTCTTGCTATGCACTGTTAATTTTTCATTGTGTTTACTGCTGCACACGAGAATGTTTTTCTTTGTGTTTCTTGCTGTACGCTGCCAAGTTTTCATTGTGTTTCTTGCTGTACGCTGCCTAGTTTTCATTGTGTTTCTTGTTATGCATTGTTAAATTTTCATTGTGTTTATTGTTGCACACGAGAATGTTTTTCTTTGTGTTTCTTGCTGTACGCTGCCAAGTTTTCATTGTGTTTCTTGCTGTACGCTGCCAAGTTTTCATTGTGTTTCTCGCTATGCACTGTGAGTTTTTCATTGTGTTTATTGTTGCACACGAGAATGTTTTTCTTTGTGTTTCTTGCTGTACGCTGCCAAGTTTTCATTGTGTTTCTTGCTATGCATTGTTAATTTTTCATTGTGTTTATTGTTGCACACGAGAATGTTTTTCTTTGTGTTTCTTGCTGTACGCTGCCAAGTTTTCATTGTGTTTTTTGCTATGCACTGTGAGTTTTTCTTTGTGTTTATTGCTGCACGCGAAAATGTTTTCAAAGTTCTTTGTGTTCCTTGCTATACACTGTCAATCTTTCATTGTGTTTATTGCTTTACGCTGCCAAGTTTTTGTAGTGTTTCTTGCTATACACTGTCAATCTTTCATTGTGTTTCTTGCTATACGCCGCCAAGTTTTCGTTATGTTTCTTGCTGTACACTACCGAGTTTTCATTGTGCTTCTTATTGTACACTGGAAAATTGTAGTTTGTGTTCTTGCGTAGTGACAACTTTATATTCTTTACATAAGCATGTTCTCGTTGTATTCTTGTGTTGTGGTACATTTTAATTCTACTACATCATGCACTCTGGCCCTACTATCTAGTCCGTCTCAAGGGTTTCCTGTCATTTTGTTCTTTCAAAACATAATTTTGTAATTACGTCAGTACGCTTTTTTTGTAATCAGTAAGTAGGTCCCAAGGATTTGAATTATTTTTTTAAAAAATAGTATTAAAAAACTTGGAACGGAAATAATTATACAGTCAAACCGGTCTTAAGCAGCCAGTCAAGGAAAGGATCATAAGTGACCTTTTAAGACAGGTTGTTGCTAAATATAGGTTAATTTGCTCTGAATGCATAGAAATGGGAAATAGCAAATGTGGCTGCGTAGGACAAGTGGATGCTTAATATATGTGGCCGCTTACACAGGTTGGACATTAGTACATAAAACCTAAGCCCTCCAACCTCTAATGGGCACATATCAACTTGACCAGGTAATATTTCCACAATGTGGTATCTGTTCACTGTATCTACTTCTCGTGTTTGGCATATTCACTATCTAAGTTAGTTATTTTGCGTAACAGTTGATACTTTATTGGACAAGCAGATCATTTTGCATTTCAGATGACGGTAGATCCGTCGGGACTTGGGTTTGATCTTAACGTTCCAGTCGAAGTCACCATTGGGAGCATCCCCCTCGCTTCTGTAGCACAGAGATTCGGCTTCACCCTACCCCCGCCCCAGCCCCCACAGCCGGCTCCTGGCCCTCCACCACCAGGGGCACCTCAGGGCCTGTACTCGGATCCGGTCATGCCCCCCAGTTTGCGTAAGACTGTTTATTTAATGTAAATTTCATGTGACATTATTTTCTCTTAATTTTTGTCTTTTCATTTATGTCATCTATTTCATAACTTTTTCCTACATTTCAATTGTTATTTGACGTTTCATTCGTCAGTTGAATATGCATACCCTATTAGTTTTAACCTCACTATTTCGTTTTCATCAAATAAGGAAGGAGCATAAGCGACCTTTTAATACAAATTGTTGCTTAATACAGGTTAATTTGCTCTGAAACACAATTCTTTATTCAAATTTCGTGTATGATAACCCACTCGCAATACAGGCTAAACATCTACGCCTGACAGACGACACTATGGGAGCTGTACGAGGGTTTGAGGTGTAAATGTGCTATCCTCACCGACCCGGCGACACGAGGCAGCACGTACCAGATGGGCAAGGACGTACTAGCGGTTCGCACAAAGACAGTGTGGGGTCAGTTCTCTTCACTGACGTGTCTAAATCTAACATCAATATTTCCCATTGCCGTAAACGAGTGTATGGTGCAAGAGATGGACGGTTTAATAAGGACAGTGTGTTGGAAGACGTGGTCGTGGCAGACGATTCTCCCATCCTGAGTCCGATACTCTACCACTGGACCACGAACTCCACCCAACATGTGAATATGTGTCGTGGAAGGAGGAAGTGTCCATGTTTGGGGCGGAATTACACCTTATGCTAAAAACGGACTTCGTTGTGTTGGATAGGAACGTGACAGTCGACTCGAACATTGTTCCCGTTGTCATGCCATTCATGATGCGCCATTCATTTTCAACGTGCTGGTGGAATCTACCAACATGATAATGTCCAGGCCCCAGTTTCACTAAACATCTCAACTTGAGATTTTCCTCAACTCAAATTTCTGAAATGCTGTAACTTCATTTACACTGATAATTTTGCATGTCATACCTGTCAAATGAGTAAAGATCTGTTCTGATTTCAAATCTGCGTGGTCATTTAATAAATTATGAGTTCAAATAATCATTTAGAAAAATTCAGTTTGAGATGTTTAGTGAAATTGGGCCCTGGGCTGAAAATCGCGCACGGAGCGTCAGACAAACAACGTTCCAGTGATGGATTGGTCCGCGTTATTCTCAGACATGGCTTCTATTGAGTATGTCTGTGATGAGCTCGGACGGCGATTCCTTGCACGTGTGCTTAAGCAAAGAAACGTCATAGTTACGCCACGCCCTCGATCAATTCCACAAGGTCGTATAGCTACAATAGTATCGTCTGTTTATCCTGTATTGCGAGTGGGGATCATACACGCTGTATTAATTCATGAATTTGACACGAAGCACCGATAGTATTCAGGGTGCCAATGAATTTCAATATATCTATGAAATTATCACAGGGAGTGCGTTTTATATTGCTAAAGTTGTTTATGGAATTCAAATAAATTTGAATTGTTTAAACACTGTTAAAATCATCATTGTACAACATTTGCGTTTCTAAATCGGTTGAATGTATATAGGCATGATATATTGGGTGCGGGGGAATGCTTCAGCGTCTAGCTTCAAAATTTTGGAAAATTCTAATATACTCCCTTTAGAATAGGCTAAAAATGAAATAAAAATTATAATATAGTATTTTGTTGTTGTTTTTTTGTTGTTGATAATTTTACTGAATTAATGAATTGATTTAATATAGATTAAAATTTTCACATACCCGTTCTTCCATTTTGGTGCTGATGGATTAACACATCATTTTGAGTTATTATTCTTGATTCGCCAGTAGGTCAGCTACCACCATTGAGAGGAATTCTCTGATTGGCTGAAAAAAGCATATGGATGTTCAGGGCATATATTTTTATAATAAGCATATTTCTGGTTGGATGAAAATGTCAAACTGACAAATGATCACACTTAAATATAAGTTTATTATGTTTGTGTCAATAAAAAATTAAAATTATGTTTCTTTGACAGACTAAATTCATTTTATTAAGGAAACTGTAAGGAAAGTAAAATTGACGAAATTTAGTTTTTTTCATGCTTTAAGTGGGGGTACCCAACTTCAGGTGGCAAAAAGTGATAAAAAGTGATACTTTTGTCCCCATTTTAATTTGAGTCTAGGATAGTGCTTTAATATGATGTTGGACTTTTTGGTCCGCGAATGGTACAAATAGTGAAACTTAGGTCAAACGTTATAATGTAAGTCTATGGAAAACGCATTGGTGGAAGCTGACCAGTAACTAAAATATAACACATCACGTGTTAGTCTTGATCATCTGTGACGCTTGTTTTTTTAAAAGACGCTTGCTTGTCTTTTAGAAAAGCAAGCGTCGCATATGACAAAGACAAACAAGCGTCTTTTAGAAAAGCAAATGTCGCAGATGATCATGATTAATCACTTGTAATGTATCGGTCTCGTGTACAATACTGTTCCGGCGATTTCATCACCGATGATTTGCACCGGGTAGAAATCCTATTATTTCATTTCTTCATAATATTATTCGTTACAGCCCAAGTAAAGTTCGCAGAGAGTGCTTTTGGAAAACAGAGCTCGGCGGAGGATGGTGATAACGAACACACTGCTGGTAATACAGAGTTTGCCCCACAGTACGCATATTACAACTTCGACAAACCAGACCCAAACAACACGTTCAGTATTACTATGGCGGAACAGGCGGAATCAGATGAATAAAACCTGCTAGATTGTTATTGGACTTGTTTTGAAGTGTAGAAAACACAGCCGTTTGGATTACTTGGACCTTTTCTTTAAAAGTTTAACGATTTTATGATTATGTTTGCAATGTTGTTCTTACGGGGAAATATTGGCGCTTATGAAAGTAACCATTTAAAGGTGATAGGTAAAACAGCCGAGTAGTTTAGTAGGTAAAACAGCCGAGTAGTTTAGTAAGTATTCAAGTAAGATACTAGTAATTAATATATTTGGGCACAATATGCATCTAATAAACTGCTGGAAAGTGAAAACTGGACGGACTGAGAGGGTACTATAAAAAGACACTAAAATACGCTTGCTATTCTAGTTTCGTTCTTTGATATTTAACTGATGATGAAACTAAAACAATAAACGAAGCCTTTTCAGCCCTCAATATTAAAGAAGCTGCATACCTTAAACATCAAAAGACGGAAAACCAAACTAATATCACTGAAAGAGGCCTCGCCTTTATCGCCGATATTTTTTCGATCCTAGCAGTTAAACTGTACATTTATATCAAACATAATATATTATGAATATTCTGTTCAATAACTTATATTGTATTTTGTCTCTGTAGTTTAAAAGTCTTTAATTGTGCTGACCAAATACTAAATCACGATAAAGTCACTAATTGCCCAGTATCGCGTTATGCTAAAACATTGACAAATAAAACAGAAAATGCCGACTTGTTATTTAACGAATTTCTCATAAATAAGATAAACTACAAGGACGGAATCAACCATTATCTTCGAATGGGGCCTCCTCTTTGTGATTCAATACACTTTTCATAATTTAATGAACAGAAAGTTATAGGTGATGCATCTAACAGTTAATATAATATATAGTCTGCAAGATTTTTTTACTTTTATTTTCTTTGTTTATATGTAAACGTTATAATAAATGATTACAAATACACCTTTGTCTCTCAATTAGTATGGGATCCTCCATTGTCCAACTTCTGTCTGAAACCCCCTTACCTTCTAATACCAAGGTAGTGGGTCAGAGTCCACTTCGGCCCAAACGCGAGAGAGGTATCCTTAAGGAAGTCAAATATATCTGAAGTCACATCTCACATATCCCTTTTCAGACTCTTTTGGAGGTTGCAGTTAAAATGTAGCCATATTTTGGATAAAGAGAGTGTAATGTACTAGGGATATACCTGTTCGTATGATGGAGTACATGTACATGTGCTAAGGTTTCTCAAGATCTGAAGCGAAATATATAGGTGGTGGAGCGCGTGGTGTAGTGGTAGAGCACCGAACTCATGATCGGAGAATCATGCGTTCGATCCTCCGCCACGGCTATATGTGGTGTCCTTGAGCAAGACGCTTTCCGCATATGCTTAGTACTGGTTCTAACCAAGAAGACCTCGAGCGTGAATTGCTTAAGTTGTAAAAACTTGTTTCACAATCAAAGTAAAATAAATAAGTTTAAACTTAAATATAAAGGTGAACAAGGCTTTTCAGAAATTGGTTTAAGCAGTGATGGCGGACCAATTGGAGTAAGGTGTGACAATTATTAGGGAGCGCGTGGTACAGCGGTAGAGCACCGAACCCATGATCAGAGGGTCGTGGGTTAGATCCTACGCCATTGCTATGTGTGGTGTTCTTGAGCCAGGCACTTTTTCCTCATATGCTTAGTACTGGTTCTACCCGGGAAAACTTCCAGCGTGATTTGTCTAAGTTGTATTAACTTTTATCACAATCGAGGTAAAAAAATAAGTTTAAACTATTAATCGAAATGCATATAACCTCTGCTTATTAGAATAATTTGAAATGGCTGAAACAAGTTTTTGGGAATGGTGTTATAATGAATGTGCGTTTCTGTATTGAAACTACGGTCCTCCGTGATTAAGTAGTTTAAGATGTTGCGTCCAACCGCTGGGAAAATGGCTGACGTTTCTTGATCAAATCGTATAGACATGTTTACGCTGTGTTAAGTGTCCAGATTGCCTGTCACAGACAAGTGTTTAAACCAGTTCATACATATTATAAACTGTTGGCCATGTTGAAAATGTACTCCACCCACTTCAATTATATAGGAACAACAATCATTTCGGTTGAGGAAATTGTTCCCGTCATCGATAATGCTAGGTTCTGTATCGTTAGCCATCGTATTCTGTAAGTTTGTCGAATATCTTGTAGAATCGTACCATATTTTCTGGTACCTTATTTTAATTTTTTGTACAATGTATTTCCTTGAACTGTTAAAGTGACTATGCGTTTTTAGCATAATGATATATGCGCTGGCACTAAATGCTACTGTTTTAATCGAATAATTAACGCATCTTTTATACAGATCCGACTTATTTCTGGCTAACTGGATATACATTTTTTTAAATAGTTTAGAGAATAAAAATAAACCCAGCCTATATTGAAACTGGCAAATGTTTCGATTTTTTATTGTTTTTTTCTTCTCATCATCTTGATATTCAATTTAAATTATCGCTCTACTTGCAGCAAATACAGATGAACATTTCAGAGCAAACGTTTTTTGTATGTTCCTCTTCAATAAATATTTAAGGGGACCTCCATGCAATGCGACATGTAAAATATCTAAGGTCTAGGCCCTGAACATTCAGAGAAAATATTTTTTTTAAAGTTTCGCTTAAATGTGATTATAAGCTTTGTGGAGAGGGGCATTTGTGGTCGAATCACACTGGTTCAAGAACTCGTCCGAGACCTTGTAGTTGTATAACTGCTGTGCCAGTTTGGTTAAGATTCAATGAAAAATGAAGGTACAATCGCGTCCAAAAGAAAAAGGTTAACGGACGGACGGACGGACACTTTACCATGACATCATCCCTGCTGGCCTTTGGACAATAGAGCTTACAATCAATATTCAATGAGTTTAAAACGTGAACAGATACAACGTACTAAGTATTAAAGAAAAAAGTGATACCGGGCCTCAAAGGGTGTGAATAGTTCAAGGGAGTTAACTCTTGTATGTCACTTAGCAAACTATTAATAAAGTATTCTCCCTTGGACTGAGTAAAACAAGCCATCTCGCTAAAAAGTGCTGATTTTTTTTTAATTTAGTGATTAGATCTTAATACGCAGTAATGTAACAATAGATTATTCAAATATATCACAGCTGTTTGAAAAAGGAAATACTGTTGTTGTTGTTATTTTTAAAGTGTTGAAAATTACCCTTTTAAGTGAAATTACAGTACATGTACATAGAAAGTATAGAACAATATCCGTTGGTGAAAAATTTAGGTCTTTAAATAAATTATGGAGGGAAGCAAAACAATACAGAACAGACACCAGACGTGTAAAATGACTATCGGCACAAGTTTTACAAATGCCTCTCTTCGTCAAACGGATTGTAAAGCTGGTTGTAATTTTATTAATGCATGTAAATAAAACTGATGTTCGTTACAATTATTTTTATTTTTTTATTTCTATAATTTCTGAGATTTATATCTACGTGATGTTATTATGAAATTAAAAAAATAATGTAATATTGAAGTTGAAAGCTTGTTATATGTGATGATGATGGTGATGATGATGATAATGATGATGGTGATGATGATAATGATGATGGTGATGATGATAAAGATGATGATGCGACCCTATCTTCGTCGTTGTTATTATTTTCGCCGTCGTCGTCGCAATCGTCGTCGTCGGCATTGTTTGCTTGCTAATGGCGCAGAATTTATTAGTCGAAATGATTGTCATATTTAAATACGTGAATCTACAAGCAATTTTGTGGAGAAAAAAAACTGACACCAACTTTTTATAACTATCGAATCATGTAATATTTATAAACGTAATAAAAATGGATATAAAAATGGTAAGACGCGGCTGTGCTTTGGTGAGAAATGCACTTAGAGTTTTCAAAACCCACATAAAACCAGGAATAAAACTTTCGAGGAGGAGAAAGAAATAAAATACGACCAAGGTGTTATAACTTTTACGACAGTGTCGTGTTTCACCCGTTCGTGACACTTTCGAGCAGTATATTTACAGTATCGCTAAATCGCCCGGGCGAGCACGAGGGTAAGGTCCAATATGCGGAAGAGTAAATATAATTTAGCTTCTTTAGTCTGGAAAGGGACGATTTATAAATCACATTTGACACCTACTCCGTGCGTTATCACCGCAACCCGCAGCGCCAGGAGATGAGCGCAAATATTCAGGGTCCAGAATTGGACGTAAAATCGAAGAATGATATCCGGCAGATATAAAATGTAGCCAATTTATTAATACAGAATTTTGATAACGTTGTAACTAGCTATTGAAATGCGACGTTTAATTGCTATCGAGTTCATCCTGAATAACAGTTTTATGAGTTTTTCAGATGAACGAGTTGCATGAAATAATATGGTCACGTGATTTAAAAGTAATAAAATATGTTTGTTTTCTCAGCTATTTGGAGGTCCTTAAATATGTTGGCTAATTATGCCGTATTTATCGAACCAGATACAAAATACACGTGTATAAATATTCCTTTTTCGTTCAGTAGCCCCTTGTCATCAGACGTTTGGGTGCAAATGTGTTTTACATCGATTGTGAAACTAAGACAAATCACGCTCGGTCTTTCTCGGTAGAACCAGTACAAAGCGTATGCGGATAAGGTGTCTTCCTCCAAGACACTCCACATATTTGTGGTAAAGGATCTAACCCACGCCCCACCCCCGATCGGATACTCTACCGCTGGACCCACAGAATACCAAAAGCGAACACAAAAACTTTTAGTGTGAACCTAAATAAGTATCAGGAATTATTCCTGGCAGTGACAGTCTATATAAGTATCAGGACCTAACTCTGGAGGTCACTGTCTATATAAGTTTCAGGACTTACTACTGGCAGTCAGAGTACATTTGTATATATAAGTATCAGGACCTATTCCTGGCAGTAAGATCGTATATAAGTAGCAGGATTTATTCCTGCAAGTCCGAGCCTTAATGACTATCAGGAGTCAGAATCTACATTAGTATCAGGACTTATTCCAGGCAGTCAGAGTCTATATAAGTATTAGTACTTATTCCTGGCAGTCAAAGCACAAATAAGTATCAGGACTTATTCCTACAAGTCAGAGCCTTTTTCAGAATCAGCACTTATTCCTAGCTGTCAGAGTCTATATACGTATCAGGACTTATTCCTGGCACTCAAAAGTCTACATAAGTATCAGGACTTATTCCAGGCAGTCAGAGTCTATATAAGTATCAGGACTTACTCCTGTCAGTCAGAACCTATATAAGTATCAGGACATATTCCTGGCAGTCAGAGCATATAGACTCTGACTGCTAGGAATAGGTCCTGATACTTATATAGACTCTGACTGCCAGGAATATTTCCTAAAACTTATATTGACTCTGACTGTCAGGAGTAAACCCTGATACGTATGTAGACTCTGCCTGTCAGGAGAAGTCCTCCTAGCAGTCCAGGTCTATATACGTTTTAGGACATTTTCCTGGCAGCCATGGTCTATATAAGTGCTAGGATTTATTCCTGACAGTCAGAGCCTACTAGTATATAGGTTTTAGGACATATTCCTGGCAGTTATAACCTATATAGGTATTAGGACATACCCTTGTCAGTCAGAGTCTATATATGTTTTAGGACTTACTCCTGGCAGTCAGAGCATGTATAGGTTTTATGACTTACTCTTGGCAGTCAGAGCATATATAGGACTACCTCCTGGCAGTCAGAGCATATATAGGTTTTAGGACTTACTCCTGGCAGTCAGAGTCTATATAGGTTTTAGGACTTACTCCTGGCAGTCAGAGCCTATATAGGTTTTAGGACTTACTCCTGGCAGTCAGAGCATATATAGGACTTACTCCTGGCAGTCAGAGCATATATAGGTTTTAGGATATATTCCTGGCAGTCAGAGCATATATAGGTTTTAGGATATATTCCTGGCAGTCAGAGTATATATAAGTGTTAAGACATACACATGGCAGTCGGAGCCTTCTTACGTTTTAGGACATATTCCTTGCGGAGTATATATAAGTATTAGGACATACACTTGGCAGTCAGAGCTTTCATAAGCTTTATCAGTTTTAGGACATGCACGTGGCAGTCAGAGTATATATACGTATTAGGACATATATCTGCCAGTCATAGCCTTCATAAGTTTTAGGACACATTCCTGGCAGTCAGAGTCTATAGATTATAATATCAAGACAGTAAGAGCAAATATATTCTATTTCAAATATTTTAAAAAAATATCGAGCTAGAAGTAAAGCCAACATTAGTTCCGATCTTTCCTCTACATTGATTTACATAGACAATTGAAATTGAAACGATCAAATATATCTAGTTTTATATATACAAATGTAGTAAGAAATCGGAAGAAATCGTGGGGAGGTACAAACTAGATTTGTGTATGTTGTTTTTTCAGCTTTTTTATCAACATTATGAGAATTATGTAATGGCGGCAAGTACACCAAATAATCGTGAGCTGGTTTCCCAGTACTAGACAAACATTATCTCTACAAGTATCTGACTACCTGCCTACACATTACCAGTACTAGACAAATCTTATCTCTACAAGTATCTGACTACCTGCCTACACATTACCAGTACTAGACAAACCTTATCTCTACAAGTATCTGACTACCTGCCTACACATTACCAGTACTAGACAAACCTTATCTCTACAAGTATCTGACTACCTGCCTACACATTACCAGTACTAGACAAACCTTATCTCTACAAGTATTGGCTACCTGCCTACACACACCTTATCTCTACATGTCACTGACTACCTGCCTACACATTACCAGTACTAGACAAACCATATCTCTACAAGTATCTGACTACCTGCCTACACATTACCAGTACTAGACAAACCTTATCTCTACAAGTATCTGACTACCTGCCTACACATTACCAGTACTAGACAAACCTTATCTCTACAAGTCACTGACTACCTGCCTAGACACACCTTATCTCTACATGTCACTGACTACCTGCCTACACATTACCAGTACTAGACACACCTTATCTCTACATGTCACTGACTACCTGCCTACACATTACCAGTACTAGACAAACCTTATCAAGATAGATACAAGATACAAGATGTTTTATTGAGTAAATAAAGGCCTCCGGCCCAAAATACAACAGTAATTATTGATCATTGATGTTTTACAAAGTTGTGTTACAATATATTAAATATACATTTGAAGTGTCTGAAAACTGGTACAGTATATAATGTGGAACTATGTTTTATCTATAATTTCAAACAGTTTTGTTACAAAAAGAGCAATTTTTCTAATAGTCTCTGGATTCTCGCTTTGAAGCAATCGATAAAAATCTGCATGTTCTGAATGCCCTATATACCAATTATACAGATGTGTTTCTCTAACATGAGTATACTTAGAACAATTAAAAAATACATGGTATTCGTTTTCTATCACCATTATATTGGAATTTAAGAAACAAAATAAACATATTCTATTTTCTCTTTCAATGTTTCAATGTTATCTCTACAAGTCACTGACTACCTGCCTACACATTACCAGTACCAGACACACCTTATCTATACAAGTATCTGACTACCTGCCTACATATTACCAGTACCAGACACACCTTATCTATACAAGCCACTGACTACCTTCCCATACATTACCAGTACCAGACACACCTTATCTCTGAAAGTCACTGACTACCTGCCTTCACATTACCAGTATTAAACACACCTTATCTCTACAAGTCACTGACTACCTTCCCATACATTACCAGTACTAGACAAACCTTATATATCTACAAGTCACTGACTACCTGCCTACATATAACCAGTACCAGATACACCTTATATATACAAGCCACTGACTAACTTCCCATACATTACCAGTACTAGACACACCTTATCTCTGCAAGTCACTAACTATCTGTCCACACATTACTAGTACTAGACACACCTTATCTCTGCAAGTCACTAACTACCTGTCCACACATTATCAGTACTAGACACACCTTATCTCTGCAAGGCACTAACTACCTGTCCACAAATTACCAGTACTAGACATACCTTATCTCAGCAAGGAACTAACTACCTGTCTACACTTTACTAGTACTAGACATACCTTATCTCTGCAAGACACTATCTACCTGTCTACAAATTACTAGTACTAGACACAGATTATTTCTGCAAGTCACTAACTACCTGTCTACACATTACTAGTACTAGACACACATTATCTCTGCAAGTCACTAACTACCTGTCTACACATTACTGGTACTAGACACACCTTATCTCTGCAAGTCACTTACTACCTGTCTACACATTACCAGTACTAGACACACCTTATTTCTGCAAATCACTAACTACCTGTCTACACATTACTAGTACTAGACACACCAGATCTCTGCAAGTCACTAACTACCTGTCTATACATTACTAGTCCTAGACACACCTTACCTCTGCAAGTCACTTACTACCTGTCCACACATTACCAGTACTAGACACACCTTATCTCTGCAAGTCACTAACTACCTGTCCACACATTACCGGTACTAGACACACCTTATATCTGCAAGTCACTGACAACCTGCCTACACATTACCGGTACTATAAACACCTTATCTCTGCAAGTCACTGACTACCTGCCTACACATAACCAGTACTAGACACAACTTATCTCTACAAGTCACTGACTACCTGCCTACACATTACCAGTACTAGACACACCTTATCTATACAAGTCACTGACTACCTACCTACACATTACCAGTACTAGACACAACTTATCTCTACAAGTCACTGACTACCTGCCTACACATTATCAGTACTAGACATACCTTATCTATACAAGTCAATGACTACCTGCCTACACATTACCAGTACTAGACACAACTTATCTCTACAAGTCACTGACTGCCTGCCTACACATTACCAGTACTAGACACACCTTATCTCTACAAGTCACTGACTGCCTGCCTACACATTACCAGTACTAGACTCAACTTATCTCTACAAGTCACTGACTACCTGCCTACACATTACCAGTACTAGACACACCTTATCTCTACAACTCACTGACTACCTGCCTACACATTAACGGTACTAGACACACCATATCCTTACAAGTCACTGGCTACCTGCCCACACATTACCGGTACTGGACACACCTTATCTTTACAAGTCACTGACTACCTGCCTACACATTACCAGTACTAGACACACCTTATCTCTACAAGTATCTGACAACCTGTCTACATATTACCAGTACCAGACACACCTTATCTTTACAAGTAACTGACTACCTTCCAATACATTACCAGTACTAGACACACCTTATCTATACAAGTCACTGAATACCTTCCCATACATTACCAGTACTAGACACACCTTATCTATACAAGTCACTGACTACCTTCCCATACATTACCAGTACTAGACACACCTTATATCTGCAAGTCACTGACTACCAGCCTACACATTACAGGTACTATAAACACCTTATCTCTGCAAGTCACTGACTACCTGTCTACACATTACCAGTACTAGACACACCTTATCTCTACATGTCACTGACTACCTGCCTACACATTACCAGTACTATAAACACCTTATTTCTACAAGTCACTAACTACCTGTCTACACATTACTAGTACTAGAGACACCTTATCTCTGCAAGTCACTTACTACCTCTCTACACATTACCCGCACTAGACACACCTTTTCTCTGCAAGTCACTAACTACCTGTCCACACATTACCAGTACTAGACACATCTTATCTCTACAAGTCACTGACTGTCTGCCTACACATTACCAGTACTAGACACACCTAATCTCTACAAGTCACTGACTGCCTGCCTACACATTACCAGTACTAGACACACCTTATCTCTACCAGTCACTGACTGCCTGCCTACACATTACCAGTACTAGACACACATTATCTCTACAAGTCACTGACTGCCTGCCTACACATAACCAGTACTAGACACACCTTATCTCTACAAGTCACTGACTGCCTGCCTACACATAACCAGTACTAGACACACATTATCTCTACAAGTCACTGACTACCTGCCTACACATTACCCGTACTAGACACACCTTATCTCTACAAGTCACTGACTGCCTGCCCCTACACATAACCAGTACTAGACACACCTAATCTCTACAAGTCACTGACTGCCTGCCTACACATTACCAGTACTAGACACATCTTATCTCTACAAGTCACTGACAACCTGCCTACACATTACCAGTACTAGACAAACCTTATCTCTACAAGTCACTGACTACAGGCCCACACATTACCAGTACTAGACACACCTTATCTCTACAAGTCACTGACTACCTGCCTACACATTACCAGTACTAGACATACCTTATCTCTACAAGTCACTGACTACCTGCCTACACATTACCAGTACTATACACACACCTTATCTCTACAAGTCACTGACTACCTGCCTACACATTAACAGTACTAGACACACCTTATCTCTACAAGTCACTGACTACCTGCCCACACATAAACGGTACTAGACACACCTTATCTTTACAAGTCACTGACTACCTGCCTACACATTACCAGTACTAGACACACCTTATCTCTACAAGTATCTGACAACCTGTCTACATATTACCAGTACCAGACATACCTTATCTATACAAGTCACTGACTACCTTCCAATACATTACCAGTACTACACACACCTTATCTATACAAGTCACTGACTACCTTCCCAAACATTACCAGTACTAGACACACCTTATCTCTGAAAATCACAGATTACCTGCTTACACATTACCAGTACTAACCACACCTTACATCTGCAAATCACTTACAACCAGCCTACACAATACCAGTACTAGACACAATTTATATCTGCAAATCACTGACTACCTGTCTACACATTACTAGTACTAGACACACATTATCTCTTCAAGTCACTGACTATATGCATACACATTACAAGTACTATAAACTCCTTATCTATACAAGTCACTTACTACCTGTCTTCACATTACTAGTACTAGACACACCTTATCTCTGCAAGTCACTTACTACCTGTCTACACATTACAGGTACTATAACTACACCTTATCTCTACAAGTCACTGACTACCTGCCTACACATTACCAGTACTATAAACACCTTATCTCTACAAGTCACTAACTACCTGTCTACACATTACTAGTACTAGACACACCTTATCTCTGCAAGTCACTTACTACCTGTCTACACATTACCAGTACTAGACACACCTTATCTCTGCAAGTCACTAACTACCTGTCTACACATTACTAGTACTAGACACATATTATCTCTGCAAGTCACTAACTACCTGTCTACACATTACTAGAACTAGACACACATTATCTCTGCAAGTCAATTACTACCTGTCTACACATTACTAGTACTAGACACACCTTACCTCTGCAAGTCACTTACTACCTGTCTACACATAACCAGTACTAGACACACCTTAGCTCTGCAAGTCATTAACTACCTGTCCACACATTACCAGTACTAGACACACCTTATCTCTGCAAGTCACTGACTACCTGCCTACACATTACCGGTACTAGACACACCTTATCTCTACAAATCACTGACTACTTGCCTACACATTACCAGTACTAGCATACCTTATCTATACAAGTCACTGACTACCTTCCCATACATTACTAGTACTAGACACACCTTATCTCTGAAAATCACAGATTATCTGCCTACACATTACCAGTACTATAAACACCTTATCTCTACAAGTCACTGACTGCCTGCCTACACATTACCAGTACTAGACACACCTTATCTCTACAAGTCACTGGTTACCTGCCTACACATTACCAGTACTAGACACACCTTATCTCTACAAGTCACTGACTACCTGCCTACACATTACTAGTAATAGACACACCTTACCTCTACAAGTCACTGACTGCCTGCCTACACATTACCAGTACTAGACATGACATATCTATACAAGTCACTGACTGGCTGCCTACACATTACCAGAACTAGACACACCTTATCTCTACAAGTCACTGACTGCCTGCCTACACATTACCAGTACTAGACAAACCTTATCTCTACAAGTCACTGACTGCCTGCCTACACAGACTACCTGCCTACACATTACCAGTACTAGACACACCTTATCTCTACAACTCACTGACTACCTGCCTACACATTAACGGTACTAGACACACCTTATCTTTACAAGTCACTGGCTACCTGCCCACACATTACCAGTACTGGACACACCTTATCTTTACAAGTCACTGACTACCTGCCTACACATTACCAGTACTAGACACACCTTTCTACAAGTATCTGACAACCTGTCTACATATTACCAGTATCAGACACACCTTATCTATACAAGTCACTGACTACCTTCCAATACATTACCAGTAATAGACACACCTTATCTATACAAGTCACTGAATACCTTCCCATACATTACCAGTACTAGACACACCTTATCTATACAAGTCACTGACTACCTTCCCATAAATTACCAGTATTAGACACAGCTTATTTCTGAAAATCACAGATTACCTGCCTACACATTACCAGTACTAGACACACCTTATATCTGCAAGTCACTGACTACCAGCCTACACATTACCGGTACTATACATACCTTATTTCTGCAAGTCACTAACTACCAGTCTACACAATACCAGTACTAGACACAATTTATATCTGCAAATCACAGACTACCTGTCAACACTTTACTAGTACTAGACACACCTTATCTCTGCAAGTCACTAACTATCTGCATACACATTACCAGTACTATAAACACCTTATCTTTACAAGTCACTAATACCTGTCTACACATTACTAGTACTAGACACACCATACTCTGCAAGTCATTTGCTAACTGTCTACACATTACCAGTACTATAAACACCTTATCTCTGCAAGTCACTGACTACCTGTCTACACATAACCAGTACTAGACACATCTTATCTCTACAAGTCACTGACTACCTGCCTACACATTACCAGTACTATAAACACCTTATCTCTACAAGTCACTAACTACATGTCTACACATTACAAGTACTAGACACACCTTATCTCTGCAAGTCACTTACTACCTGTCTACACATTACCAGTACTAGACACACCTTATCTCTACAAGTCACTGACTACCTTCCCATACATTACCAGTACTAGACACACCTTATCTCTGAAAATCACAGATTACCTGCCTACACATTACCAGTACTAGACACACTTTATGTCTGCAAGTCACTGACTACCAGCCTACACATTACCGGTACTATACATACCTTATCTCTACAAGTCACTATCTACCTGTTTACACATTACTAGTACTAGACACACCTTATCTCTGCAAGTCACTTACTACCTCTCTACACATTACCCGCACTAGACACACCTTATTTCTGCAAGTCACTAACTACCTGTCCACACATTACTAGTACTAGACACACCTTATCTCTGCATGTCTCTAACTACCTGTCTACACATTACTAGTACTAGACATATCTTATCTCTGCAATGCATTAACTATCTGTCTATACATTACTAGTACTAGACATACCTTATCTCTTCAAGTCACTAACTACCTGTCTACACATTACTAGTACTAGATACACCTTATCTCTTCAAGTCACTAACTACCTGTCTACACATAACTAGTACTAGACACACCTCATCTCTGCAAGTCACTAACTACCTGTCTACACATTATTAGTACTAGACACACCTTATCTCTACAACTCACTGACTACCTGCCTACTAGACACACCTTATATCTGCAAGTCACTGACTACCTGCCTACTAGACACACCTTATATCTGCAAGTCACTAACTACCTGCTACTAGACACACCTTATCTTTACACGTCATTAACTACCTTCCTACTAGACACACCTTATCTCTGCAAATCACTTTCTACCTGCCTACTAGACACACCTTGTCTCTACAACTCCCTTACTACCTGCCTACTAGACACACCTTATCTCTACAAGTCACTTACTACATGCCTACTAGACACACCTTATCTCTGCAAGTCGCTAACTACCTGCCTACTAGACACACCTTGCCTCTGCAAGTCACTGACCACTTGCCTACTAGACACACCTTATCTCTACAAGTCACTGACTACCTGCCTACTACACACCTTGTGTCTACAAGTCACTAACTACCTGCCTACTAGACACACCCGTATTTCTACAAGTCACTGACTATCTGCCTACTAGACACACATTAATTCTGCAATTCACTAACTACCTGCCTACTAGACACACCTTATCTCTACAAGTCACTAACTACCTGCCTACTTGACACACCTTATCTCTACAAGTCACTGACTACCTGCCTACTAGACACAGATTATCTCTACAAGTCACTGACTACCTGCCTACTAGACACACATTATCTCTACAAGTCACTAACTACCTGCCTACTAGACACACAATTTGTCTCTACAAGTCACTAACTACCTGCCTACTAGACACACCTTGTCTCTACAAGTCACTGACTACCTGCCTACTCTACAAGTCACTGACTACCTGCCTACACATTTGGAGATTCATATCCGTGGAATAAAGTTAAAGAATAATTATCACAGAGACTGTGGCCAGGCGGAGACTTGAACTTACTATCCCAGGATTGACAGAGATGGTAAGCGAGAAGAGCTGGTGGATAAGACAGAAACGTTTGCATTAAATATTCAATGCTGAATATAATATTCAATTGAAAATATATATAACAGATGTATTTCTCACAGGGAAAAACAACAAGTAGATCCAATTTTGATTTTGTCATGATCATAATTATAATTGCATGAAACTTTTATTTTTTAATAAAAACAAAATAATACAAAAAATCTCATCAAATAAACCATGCCTTCATTCAATTCCGGCTAAAACATTTTTAAAAAAAAAGGATAAATAAACAAAAATCGGATCAAAGAAAAGTTTTCGAAATTTGATACGGAAATACAGACTCGCTCGATTTGTATCATAATTTGAAACAAGCTGTGTAAACTATAGACAGATAATTTTGTTTATTCCTCTGTTTCCCACACCTGCAAACACCTGCGTGGATTCCCTATACGGCCTCTGAAACTATATCAGTCATACAGTTTCGTATTATACATAAAAATGTGTTCTTGGGGATATTTTGTTGAAAACTTGGATAACCAAACTGAAGTCAAATTGTGTATTCAAGGTCTCACTTTTGCTCTTTGTTCTATATAAAATAATGTTTAGGGTTTCCACGATAAAACAAAAGTCAACAAAAAATATATTTTTTTAAAGTATTTTTACCATAACGGGAATACATGTATATTATAAATTCACAAATAACTGGTGGGTTGATCATCATGTTGTTTTTTTTAAAGACAGTGCTGTGACACCCCTGGATTTTTTTATAAAAGGAAACCCTCAAATGCTCATAGATCCATACATCCATTTGTTAAAGGTCTATAAAAGTCACTTATGGTTAACACTAGTGATGTCTCATTGCTGTACACATCTGAAGTACGAAATCACAACTCCAATGAACAATTTTGAAAGTATTCCGAATCAACTTACATTGGGCTTGTTTTTTGCCCAAGACTCTTGATACCGTCACCTTTAGGCAATTATAAATAAATTGCTAGATTATCATTCATTTTTTTCTGAAAAACAGGGAGAGTGGGAGGAATTTATTTTTTTTCATTTTTTATTTTCATTTTAAGAAGTTTTGATGTTTTTTTAATATATATATATATATATTTATATATATTATTATTATTATTATATATATTTTTTTTAAATAAAAAGGGTCGAGGCTGGATGAAAATTAGGGGGCGGGCAGGGATGAAAATCTAGCAATTCATTTATTATGGCCTAAAGCGGGCGCAGCTATGTAGCGTCGAGGACGTTAAGCTGTTATTCAAGACTGCCTAATGTATAAAGTTCATGGTATAACGATCATGTACTGATTAAATACATACGTTTTCTTGGACATATAGATTTGTTTACTAACGGAAACGCCATTTCGACACATTTCATATTATACTAAGGCACTCATGGAGTGCGGTTAGACTGAATAGAACCACCGTCCTTCCGCAAGAACAAAAAACTATCTCACATAGGGTTTTTGAATCGAAATTAGCTCGAACACACGACCTTAGTGGCGATAGATAATTTATCTTGAGACAGCGCTTTAGATCACCTAGCCGCCGAGGAACCGTCTTGTAATTACTGGACGGACATTGCAGAAGTTGTCCGTTTTTGTTGTTGTAGACAAAAAGTATATTTTATACAAACACAATATACTAATATATGAAGCTGGTGAACGGGGTATGATAAAGGATTACAATGACCAAACATTCCATAGTCCTATTGAAAACATTAAATATTATTAATACAATGTGAAAGTTTCTGGATAGGAGGAATAAAAGAATCAATCAATCAAACCATTAAACATGCAATAATGGAGCGCCTATCACCGAACCCATCAGCGAAGGGTCCGCCATGACTATGTGTGGTGTCCTGGAGCAAGGTATTTTTTTCTGCATATGCTTAGTATTGGTTCTACCCAGGAAGACTTCGAGCATGATTTATCAAAAGTTGTAATAATCGAATTAAAATAAATAAATTTAAACTAAACTAATGGTTTGTTAACATCGCTGACAAAACTAGAAACATGAAACCAACAACGGTTTGTTGACATCACAGACAACACCGGAAACGTTCAATGATTGTTCATTGCCAATATCGGCAACAACAGAAACACACAATATTGACAGCACTAACACCATTAGAAACATAATAACGGTTATATGCTGACAAATCTAAATATTTACAGGCCACTTAATACGTTTAGACGTTTTTTTATTGTGTTTCGTTGAATGACACGCCACAACATTAATAATCTCGGTCACCTAACGAATAAATACGCTATACAGCTATCATTTGTAGAGTAAAATAAAGCCTTATCGCCCTGATGTGTCGCGGTATATCGAGCCTGGACCAGGCCTGAAGTACAGTTTTCTAATATTTGTTTTTATTGCGAGTCGCCTTATAATTCCTCCAATAATATCGTACTATTTAAGCCAGGCTTAGTCAAGTGTTAAGATAATCCGCTCCGGGTGTGAAAGTAGTATATTTATGAGAGGTTTAATACATCATTGAAGGACTAAGTTTTCACGTCCCTCCATTGTCATAAGCCGTTTATAGTTCGGTTATGTTGCGAGGTGGATTAACGCATATCTAATCCTAAATACATGTTCATTTCATGAATCACCAAAACAGTATACTATCCAAGACATTAACACGAAAAGAAACGTCAGTTGTACACCTTATCCAAACTATTTTAAAACAAATGGTTATTAAACAGCCCGTCGACTCAAAATCTATTTTCTGGACAAGATTGGGATGGTAAGATTTTCTCAGCAATTCGTCTCTTACTTCCTTTCAGTGGGTACAGCAAATGCGCTGCACCGGGCGCACTAGAAGTTGGCAAGTAAGGGTCAAATATATGACGCCACCCCTCCCCCATCACTTTTAATATTTCGGGATCCCAGAAAAGACTGGTTATGTTAACTGATCGTCTGTTAGCCCTCGATCGCATACAATGACGCTAAGAGACTCACACCACTGTTATCTCCCTTGAGTACGCCGGACTTAAGAAGAAGGGGGTAGAAACAAAACTTTGGTTCTTTTTTTTTCATTTTCAGGGCTTTGTATTGCAGTGATTTATTTTTCCTACTCAACCATGTGTTAAATGGTCAGTCTTTTAAAAAATCACCACTGAAAATTTAATGCTGATACCAGATTTGTAGGCAAATCTGTGTCATTTTAGAATTGTTGGTTCGAATAGTTGACACACTATTACTGCGAAAAATGATAGTTTTCACAAAACCGTTTAATCTAAAAATAACCAATCTGGTATACTGTTTTCCTTTATAATTGCAGATCTTGAATCAATGAAGAATTTGAAACCAGGCACACGCGGCAGATTTTTTTTTTGGGATTTGTGCATAAATGTTATAAAGGAGTCCTATGGGAAATGTAATAGTGGTATGAGACATAAATAGTCAAACAGAACAAACACCTCAGCGGCAGTGTGGTGGAGGGGTGGGGGATGGTGTTTTTTGTTGTCACCATATTCATGATCAAGAACACTTTCCTTATTACGGAAGACATTGTCTCTGTACATTGCACGTTAAGGCTTATTAAAACTGATGGTTGCGATCGAAGCCGGAAGCACAAGGGTCATATCTGGGGCGGGGGAATGGTTGTTTTGGGCGCCCGTTTCACTAAGTCTAAGGGTCCTCCGTGGCCGAGTGGTCTAAGGCGCCGTCTCAAGATCACTTACCTCTCACCGCTATGGTCGTAGGTTCGAGTCCCGCTCGCTCCAAAAACTTTATGTGAGAAAGTTTCCAGTTACTTGCGGAAGGACGGTGGTTCTACTCAGTCTGACTCAGTCTGAGGTCTTCCTCCACCAGTAAAACTGGATATGCCATATATAACCTGAAATGTGTTGAAAATGGCGTTAAACCCCATTCACTAAGTCTTAAGATATTCGTATGAACAAAATAATGTGACACCTAGGAACGTGCTATTGGAACAACATTTTTGCAAGTTTTAAAAGAATATTTACAAGGCTTTGTAAAATTATGTAAGTGAAACACTAAGTGAATTTTCTGTTTTGTTATAGTAACTTCAAATGTTACACTAAGATTTGTAGTAAAACTTTTAGTAAACTTGGTAAAGTCGACCACATGATCCGTATAACGAAAGACAATGTCCGCGCGTATTGCACGATAAATTATTGAAACTGAACGATGTCGGAAGCAGTGTCCGCTGCGCCATGACGACTGATGTACCTTTAACACATGTAAAATACGCTGTACCCTTATGGTATGCATTAATTTATCCGGACAGTAACAACCCTGTGGACACATTTATTCTGGACACTTGACCCAGGTCATCTTTTGGATTATCACGTTAATGATCGTCCGAGACGCGTTGTAAACGATAACGGGGACCTTAAAAACAGCAAATGGTGGTCAATATCATAGTTTTGTCACCGATCGTGTATATATTTTGGTTTAAAGGGGGAGTTGGTCGGAATGGGCTTTACTACCGTTTTCAACACATGACAGGTTATGTGCGGCAAACAGTTTTATTACTGGGGGAATCTGATCAGAACCACCGTCCTTCCGCATGTAATTGGCAATCTTTCTCACATAAAGTGTTTTGACAAAACTGGGCTTCACAAACTCATTAAGTGGTGAGGGACATGTCATCTTACGTCATCGGCAACGGAGCACTTGCACATAATAATTATATTGATAATATTAATAATAATGATAATAAATATTATTATTACAATGCTGATGCTAATGCTAATACTGATACCAATACCAATACCAATACCAATACCAATACCCATAACAATAACACGATGATGCTAATGCTATGCTAATGCTATGCTAGTGCTAATGCTAGTGGTTGTGGTTGTGCTAGTGCTAGTGCTAGTGCTAGTGCTAGTGCTAGTGCTTGTGCTTGTGCTTGTGCTTGTTCTAGTGCTAGTGCTTGTGCTTGTTCTAGTGCTAGTACTTGTGCTATTGCTATTACTATTGCTAGTGGTAGTGGTAGTACTTGTGCTTGTTCTAGTGCTAGTGCTTGTGCTATTGCTAGTGCTTGTTCTAGTGCTAGTGCTTGTTCTAGTGATATTGCTATTGCTAGTGCTAGTGGTTGTGCTAGTGCTAGTGCTTGTTCTAGTGCTTGTGCTAGTGATATTGCTAGTGCTAGTGGTAGTGGTTGTGCTAGTGCTAGTGTTTGTTCTAGTGATAGTGCTTGTGCTTGTTCTAGTGCTAGTGCTTGTGCTATTGCTATTGCTATTGCTAGTGGTAGCGGTAGTGGTAGTTGTAGTGGTAGTGGTAGTGGTAGTGGAAGTGGTAGTGCTTGTGCTTGTTCTAGTGCTAGTGATTGTGCTATTGCTTGTGCTATTGCTTGTGCTATTGCTATTGCTATTGCTAGTGCTATTGCTAGTGCTTGTGCTTGTTCTTGTGTTTGTGCTAGTTCTAGGGCTTGTGCTTGTGCTAGTGCTTGTGCTTGTGCTTATGCTAGTGCTAAGCTTGTGCTAGTGCTTGTTCTTGTTCTAGTGCTAGTGCTAGTGCTTGTGCTATTGCTATTGCTATTGCAAGTGGTTGTGCTAGTGTTAGTGCTTGTTCTTGTTCTAGTGCTAGTGCTAGTGCTTGTGCTAGTGATTTTGCTATTGCTATTGCTAGTGCTTGTGCTTGTGCTTGTGTTAGTGCTTGTGCTTATGCTAGTGCAAGTGCTAGGGCTTGTGCTAGTGCTAGTGCTTCTGTGAGTGCTTGTGCTTCTGCCAGTGCTTGTGCTTGTGATTGTGCTAGTGCTAGTGCTTGTGCAAGTGCTTGTGCTAGTGCTTGTGGTTGCGCTAGTGCTAGTGCTTGTGCTTGTGATAGTGCTAGTGCAAGTGCTAGGGCTTGTGCTAGTGCTTGTGCTAGTGCTTGTGCTAGTGCTTGTGCTAGTGCTTGTGCTAGTGCGTGTGCTAGTGCTTGTGCTAATGCTAGTGCTTGTGCTAGTGCTAGTGCTATTGCTTGTGCTTGTGCTAGTGCTTGCGCTTGTGCTAGTGCTAGTGCTAGTGCTAGTGCTTGTGCTTGTGCTTGTGCTAGTGCTAGTGCTAGTGCTAGTGGTTGTGCTAGTGCTAGTGATTGTGCTTGTGCTTATATTAGTGCTAGTGCTAGTGCTTGTGCTATTGTTTGTGCTATTGCTTGTGCTTGTGCTAGTGCTTGTTCTAGTGCTAGTGCTAGTGCTATTGCTATTGCTATTACTATTGCTAGTGGTTGTGCTAGTGCTAGTGCTTGTTCTAGTTATAGTGCTTGTGCTTGTTCTTGTGCTTGTGCTATTGCTATTGCTATTACTATTGCTAGTGCTAGTGCTAGTGCTAGTGCTAGTGCTTGTGCTTGTTCTAGTGCAAGTGATAGTGCTTGTACTATTGCTTGTGCTATAGCTATTGCTATTGCTTGTGCTTGTGCTTGTACTTGTGTTTGTGTTGATGCTAGTGCTAAGCTTGTGCTAGTACTTGTTCTTGTTCTAGTGCTAGTGCCATTGCTATTGCTATTGCTAGTGGTTGTGCTAGTGCTTGTGCTTATGCTAGTGCTAAGCTTGTGCTAGTGCTTGTTCTTGTTCTAGTGCTAGTGCTAGTGGTAGTGCTAGTGCTTTTGCTATTGCTATTGCTATTGCTAGTGCTTGTGCTTGAGTTAGTGCTTGTGCTTATGCTAGTGCAAGTGCAAGTGCTAGGGCTAGTGCTAGGGCTAGTGCTAGTGCTAGTGCTAGTGCTAGTGCAAATGCTAGTGCTTGTGCTTCTGCTAGTGCTTGTGCTTGTGCTTGTGATTGTGCTAGTGCTTGTGCTAGTGGTTGTGCTAGTGCTAGTGCTAGTGCTTTTGCTTTTGCTTGTTCTTGTTCTAGTGCTAGTGCTAGTGCTTGTGCTTGTGCTTGTTCTAGTGCTAGTGCTTGTGCTATTGCTATTGCTAGTGGTTGTGCTAGTGCTAGTGCTTGTTCTAGTGCTAGTGCTTTTGCTATTGCTATTGCTAGTGCTTGTGCTTGTGTTAGTGCTTGTGCTTATGCTAGTGCAAGTGCAAGTGCTAGGGCTAGTGCTAGTGCTAGTGCAAGTGCTAGTGCTTGTGCTTCTGCTAGTGCTTGTGCTTGTGCTTGTGCTTGTGCTTGTGCTAGTGCTAGTGCTAGTGCTAGTGCTTGTGCAAGTGCTTGTGCTATTGCTAGTGCTAGTGCTAGTGCAAGTGCTAGGGCTAGTGCTAGTGCTTGTGCTAGTGCTTGTGCTAGTGCTAGTGCTTGTGCTAGTGCTTGTGCTAGTGCTTGTGCTAGTGCTAGTGCTAGTGCTAGTGCTTTTGCTTGTGCTTGTGCTTGTGCTAGTGCTACTGCTTGTGCTAGTGTTTGTGCTAGTACTCGTGTTTGTGCTTGTTCTAGTGCTTGTGCTAGTGGTGCTAGTGCTAATGCTTGTGCTAGTGCTAGTGCTTGTGCTAGTGCTTGTGCTAGTGCTTGTGCTAGTGGTGCTAGTGCTAGTGCTAGTGCTTGTGTTTGTGCTAGTGCTTGTGCTAGTGCTTGTGCTAGTGTTAATGCTAGTGCTAGTGCTAGTGCTAGTGCTAGTGATAGTGCAAGTGCTTGTGCTATTGTTTGTGCTTGTGCTAGTGGTAGTGCTAGTGCTTGTGCTAGTGCTAGTGCTTGTGCTAGTGTTAGTGTTTGTGCTAGTGCTTGTGCTAGTGCTAGTGCTTATGTTTGTGCTTGTGCTTGTGCTAGTGCTTGTGCTAATGCTTGTGCTATTGCTTGTGCTTGTGGTAGTGCTAGTGCTTATGTTTGTGATTGTGCTAGTGCTTGTGCTTGTGCTTGTGCTAGTGCTAGTGCTATTGCTTGTGCTAGTGCTTGAGCTTGTGCTAGTGCTAGTGCTAGTGCTTATGTTTGTGATTGTGCTAGTGCTAGTGCTTGTGCTTGTGCTAGTGCTTGTGCTATTGCTTGTGCTTGTGCTTGTGCTAATGCTAGTGCTTGTGCTAGTGCTATTGCTTGTGCTTGTGCTACTGCTACTGCTACTGCTACTGCTAGTGCTAGTACTTGTGCTAGTGCTAGTGCTTGTGCTAGTGCTTGTGCTAGTGCTTGTGCTAGTGTTTGTGATTGTGCTAGTGCTTGTGCTTCTGCTAGTGCTTGTGCTATTGCTTGTGCTAGTGATTGTGCTAGTGCTTGTGCTAGTGGTTGTGCTAGTGCTAGTGCTAGTGCTTTTGCTTTTGCTTGTTCTTGTTCTAGTGCTAGTGCTAGTGCTTGTGCTTGTGCTTGTTCTAGTGCTAGTGCTTGTGCTATTGCTATTGTTAGTGGTTGTGCTAGTGCTAGTGCTTGTTCTAGTGCTAGTGCTTTTGCTATTGCTATTGCTAGTGCTTGTGCTTGTGTTAGTGCTTGTGCTTATGCTAGTGCAAGTGCAAGTGCTAGGGCTAGTGCTAGTGCTAGTGCAAGTGCTAGTGCTTGTGCTTCTGCTAGTGCTTGTGCTTGTGCTTGTGCTTGTGCTAGTGCTAGTGCTAGTGCTTGTGCAAGTGCTTGTGCTATTGCTAGTGCTAGTGCTAGTGCAAGTGCTAGGGCTAGTGCTAGTGCTTGTGCTAGTGCTTGTGCTAGTGCTAGTGCTTGTGCTAGTGCTTGTGCTAGTGCTAGTGCTAGTGCTTTTGCTTGTGCTTGTGCTTGTGCTAGTGCTACTGCTTGTGCTAGTGTTTGTGCTAGTACTCGTGTTTGTGCTTGTTCTAGTGCTTGTGCTAGTGGTGCTAGTGCTAGTGCTTATGTTTGTGCTTGTGCTTGTGCTAGTGCTTGTGCTAATGCTTGTGCTATTGCTTGTGCTTGTGCTAGTGCTAGTGCTTATGTTTGTGATTGTGCTAGTGCTTGTGCTTGTGCTTGTGCTAGTGCTAGTGCTATTGCTTGTGCTAGTGCTTGAGCTTGTGCTAGTGCTAGTGCTAGTGCTTATGTTTGTGATTGTGCTAGTGCTAGTGCTTGTGCTTGTGCTAGTGCTTGTGCTATTGCTTGTGCTTGTGCTTGTGCTAATGCTAGTGCTTGTGCTAGTGCTATTGCTTGTGCTTGTGCTACTGCTACTGCTACTGCTACTGCTAGTGCTAGTACTTGTGCTAGTGCTAGTGCTTGTGCTAGTGCTTGTGCTAGTGCTTGTGCTAGTGTTTGTGATTGTGCTAGTGCTTGTGCTAGTGCTAGTGCTTGTGCTATTGCTTGTGCTAGTGCTTGTGCTGGTGCTTGTGCTAGTGATATTGCTTGTGCTAGTGCTAGTGCTTGTGCTATTGCTTGTGCCTGTGCCTGTGCTAGTGCTTGTGCTAGTGCTTGTGCTAGTGCTTGTGCTAGTGCGTGTGCTAGTGCTTGTGCTAGTGTTTGTGCGAGTACTCGTGTTTGTGCTTGTTCTAGTGCTTGTGCTAGTGGTGCTAGTGCTAATGCTTGTGCTAGTGCTTGTGCTAGTGCTTGTGCTAGTGGTGCTAGTGCTAGTGCTTGTGTTTGTGCTAGTGCTTGTGCTAGTGCTTGTGCTAGTGTTAATGCTAGTGCTAGTGCTAGTGAGTGCTAGTGTTAGTGCTTGTGCTAGTGCTAGTGCTAGTGCTAGTGCTTGTGCTATTGCTTGTGCTTGTGCTAGTGGTAGTGCTAGTGTTTGTGCTAGTGCTAGTGGCTGTGCTAGTGCTAGTGTTTGTGCTAGTGCTAGTGCTTGTGCTAGTGCTAGTGCTTATGTTTGTGATTGTGCTTGTGTTAGTGCTTGTGCTAATGCTTGTGCTATTGCTTGTGCTTGTGCTTGTGCTTGTGCTTGTGCTTGTGCTAGTGCTAGTGCTTATGTTTGTGATTGTGCTAGTGCTTGTGCTTGTGCTAGTGCTAGTGCTAGTGCTAGTGCTTGTGCTTGTGCTAGTGCTTGTGCTAGTGCTAGTGCTTATGTTTGTGATTGTGCTAGTGCTAGTGCTTGTGCTTGTGCTAGTGCTAGTGCTTGTGCTATTGCTTGTGCTTGTGCTAATGCTAGTGCTTGTGCTAGTGCTTTTGCTAGTGCTTTTGCTAGTGCTATTGCTTGTGTTAGTGCATGGCTTGTGCTAGTGCTTGTGCTTGTGCTAGTGCCTGTGCCTGTGCCAGTGCTAGTGCTAGTGCTAGTGCTAGTGCTTGTGCTTGTGCTTGTGCTTGTGCTGGTGCTGGTGCTGGTGCTGATTCTAGTGCTAGTGCTTGTGCTAGTGCTTGTGCTAATGCTAGTGCTTGTGCTAGTGCTTTTGCTAGTGCTTTTGCTAGTGCTATTGCTTGTGTTAGTGCATGGCTTGTGCTAGTGCTTGTGCTTGTGCTAGTGCTTGTGCTTGTGCTAGTGCCTGTGCCTGTGCCAGTGCTAGTGCTAGTGCTAGTGCTAGTGCTTGTGCTTGTGCTTGTGCTTGTGCTGGTGCTGGTGCTGGTGCTGATTCTAGTGCTAGTGCTTGTGCTAGTGCTTGTGCTATTGCTTGTGCTTGTGCTAATGCTAGTGCTTGTGCTAGTGCTATTGCTTGTGCTTGTGCTACTGCTACTGCTACTGCTACTGCTACTGCTAGTGCTAGTACTTGTGCTAGTGCTAGTGCTTGTGCTAGTGCTTGTGCTAGTGTTTGTGATTGTGCTAGTGCTTGTGCTAGTGCTAGTGCTTGTGCTATTGCTTGTGCTTGTGCTAGTGCTTGTGCTGGTGCTTGTGCTAGTGCTATTGCTTGTGCTAGTGCTAGTGCTTGTGCTATTGCTTGTGCCTGTGCCTGTGCCTGTGCCTGTGCTAGTGCTTGTGCTAGTGCTTGTGCTAGTGCTTGTGCTAGTGCGTGTGCTAGTGCGTGTGCTAGTGTTTGTGCGAGTACTCGTGTCTGTGCTTGTTCTAGTGCTTGTGCTAGTGGTGCTAGTGCTAATGCTTGTGCTAGTGCTTGTGCTAGTGCTTGTGCTAGTGGTGCTAGTGCTAGTGCTTGTGTTTGTGCTAGTGCTTGTGCTAGTGCTTGTGCTAGTGTTAATGCTAGTGCTAGTGCTAGTGAGTGCTAGTGCTAGTGCTTGTGCTAGTGCTAGTGCTAGTGCTAGTGCTAGTGCAAGTGCTTGTGCTATTGCTTGTGCTTGTGCTAGTGGTAGTGCTAGTGCTTGTGCTAGTGCTAGTGGCTGTGCTAGTGCTAGTGTTTGTGCTAGTGCTAGTGCTTGTGCTAGTGCTAGTGCTTATGTTTGTGATTGTGCTTGTGCTAGTGCTTGTGCTAATGCTTGTGCTATTGCTTGTGCTTGTGCTTGTGCTTGTGCTAGTGCTAGTGCTTATGTTTGTGATTGTGCTAGTGCTTGTGCTTGTGCTAGTGCTAGTGCTAGTGCTAGTGCTAGTGCTAGTGCTTGTGCTTTTGCTAGTGCTTGTGCTAGTGCTAGTGCTTATGTTTGTGATTGTGCTAGTGCTAGTGCTTGTGCTTGTGCTAGTGCTAGTGCTTGTGCTATTGCTTGTGCTTGTGCTAATGCTAGTGCTTGTGCTTGTGCTAGTGCTTTTGCTAGTGCTTTTGCTAGTGCTATTGCTTGTGTTAGTGCATGGCTTGTGCTAGTGCTTGTGCTTGTGCTAGTGCTTGTGCTAGTGCCTGTGCCAGTGCTAGTGCTAGTGCTAGTGCTTGTGCTTGTGCTTGTGCTTGTGCTTGTGCTTGTGCTGGTGCTGGTGCTGGTGCTGGTGCTGATTCTAGTGCTAGTGCTTGTGCTAGTGCTTGTGCTAGTGCTTGTGCTAGTGCTTGTGCTAATGCTAGTGCTAGTGCTAGTGCTAGTGCTTGTGGTAGTGCTAGTGCTAATGCAAGTGCGTATGCTTGTGCTTATGCTTGTGCTCATGGTTATGCTTTATGATAATGCTTATGATAAAGCTGATGCTTATGACAATGCTCATGCTTATGCTAATATTAATGCTTATGCTTATGTTTATGTTTATGTTTATGTTTATGCTTATGCTTATGCTTATGTTAATACCAATGCCAATGACAATGACAATGACAATGTCAATGATAATTATAAGTCTAAAAAATCGCATGTGCCTATATACGGTTCAACCAAGGAAAAATTTGAGCTTGACTTGTCTAATTTATAAGAAAAATATATTTACAGTCGACGTAGAATAAATATGTTCAATATACATTTTACCGAATAGCACTAGCCCCACCACCCCTTGGAGCCTCGCAGGGACGTATTACTCAATCACGAATTTTAATCAGCCCTCGACATTTCATTACATTGTCCAGCTAAGCCCACTCGACCGTCGAATAAACCCGCGGACAATGGTCCTTCTATTGACCTGCCATTGGCGAACTTTAATGCGATTTTCTAAATTTTAAAGTGTTACGGGGCGAAGGTAAACATCGGCAGCGTTGAAGCGGTTCGTTATTTTGTGGGTTTATTAAAGATCTTTGGGCTTCAGGCTATTTTTAAGGTGTGAAGAAAGAAACGGATTGTTTTTATGTCCAATAGAGCAGAAATTCAGAGGAAATGTGAAGTGTAAAGGCTAGGTCAACCCGACTATACTATCTCAGGTGTGCACTCTTATGCTTTGTAATAGAAAAACAAAAAAAAATAAAGCGACCAATGCCATCTTGGTCCTTGAAGTTACATATACTGTCAAAACATGATTGATTGACTATTAAGCTTCATCGAGGGCTAACATACGATCAGTTAACCTAACCACTCTTTCCTGGGATCCTTAAAGGTTAACCAATATTCGAGCACACCCCATCTCCGCAAGTATCTGATCACTTTCTCACTTGAATCAGCGGTGAGAGACGAATGGTAATGAAACACAATGTCGTATATATATATATCATCATCACGGAGATTGTTGTCGGGCGGGGATTCGAACTCACGGCCTCTGGATTGATAGTCCGACGCGCTGCCGACTGAGCTAATCGTCTTGTTTGCTTGTGGAGCAATATCAGAGTAAAGTCAATTCGAATATTATTATTCTTATTACTGAAATATTAGAGTAAAAACTATTTCGAATATTAATTGTTCCTATTACTGGAATACTTGGGTAAAAACTATTTCGAATATTAATTGTTTCTATAACTGAAATATTAAAGTGTATCAATTGTTCTTATTACTAAATATTAAAGTAAAATCATTTGGAATATTAATTGTTCTTATTACTGGAATATTAAAGTATATTAATTGTTCCTATTTCTGGAATATCTGAATAAATCATTCGGAAAATAAATTGTTCCTATTACTGGAATATCAGAGTAAAATCATTTGGAATATTAATTGTTCCTATTTCTGGAATATCAGAATAACTCATTTGGAATATAAATTGTTCCTATTACTGGAATATCAGAGTAAAATCATTTGGAATATTATTTGTTCCTATTACTGGAATATTAAAATATATCAATTGTTCCTGTTACTGGAATATTAAAGTAAAATCATTTGGAATATCAATTGTTCTTATTTCTGGAATATTAATGTATATTAATTGTTCCTGTTACTGTAATATCAGAGTAAAATCATTTGGAATTTTAATTGTTCCCGTCAGAAGACTAGCAAAGTGGAATCAACTTGGATAGTTCATGTTCAACTATCAGTGTACTTTTCATTAAAAGTATTGTCATGTACCCCACCCCCACGCCCCACTCCTTCCCCACCACCCCTCCCCAAGACGAGCATTCGGGCCGAGTGCAGACCAAATTGAAACATAAAATTTAAAGACGTGTCTCCAAGTATTAACCTTCAATCTCAGCACCGGGATAACAAGTAATTGTACGGCTAAATTTCTTTCGGAGGTCGCCTTTCCTTGTTGGTTTTACGGACAACGTGCCGTAACATAACCACAGTTGATGCGTTTAACATAGCTAAACACCCTCTAAAATTAATGTGAATCTTTAAATAGAAAGTGTTTATTTATTTACACCACATTACGGTAATGTTGTATTCAACTTGAAAGGGTATATGTTTTATTTCAAAATGAAGACACTCATTTAAATAACGAAGTACTAATAACTACCGTTTAATTTATGTTCTCCGGCGCAAAGTTAACTGTTTATGAGATATAACGATAGCGCATATCCCCCCTGTGTGGGGACGTTATTTATTAATGGACACGAGGCGATAAAAGGACAATACAGACGATAAATGCATAGATATTATTAGAATATATCCCTAATTCAAAGTTCAGATAATCAATATGATTTAAATACTATACAGTATAGTATAATTGTATGACTACTGTCATAGAGAAACCTACTTTATTACAATGAAATAAGGTTTTTCTTAAGCATTTAAAAAAAAAAATTAAATGAGCTTTGTGCTTATGCGTTTGTACGCCAACAGTGAAATAAAAGTATACGTGTACTTATGCGTATGTATATATGATATTGAGGAAATGCTATGCCCAATGCACTGACGAAACCAAACGAGCCGTGTACTTATGCATTTCTATGTTTACTACATTAGGGGAAAGTATATTAGTTAGCCTTTGCAATACACATATCAATTGATGCATTATAATGCGTTTGAGGAGATGACAGTGATGTCAGCGTTCCTATTATAATATCTGATATAATGACATTAATTGAAAGATAAACATTTAAGATACATAAATGTTGAAAAGTTAAATCTTATCACATGTCCAATCTAAACTCTATATAATATACCTTTCCTGTTACGTAATAGGCTGTCACTGGCAAAGTCAACTTTGGAGTTGTCAAATGTCCATTTCCTGAGGCTATTGTTTAAAGGAGTATTTCACAACACTTCCAATACTGACCATATGTAATATGAATAAGTGTATACATGCAAGTACATAATTTATTATATACATATATTTACATCCAGTAGTTGCGTATAAATATACATCGTTTTTAGCCTATTTTGGAAGTAATATCTAATTTTTAAATGGCTGTCGTTTTTACAAGAAGAGCAACTTCAAACAATAAAGAGAAGTTAGCATTTGCATAGAAAAATGCAGTACGCGATCTGAACATAAAGGCCTTTTATAATTATTGATCATATTACGATTTATTCAGATTTAGTACGTTTAAAAAGACATGAAGGAAAGCCAAAACTTAATGAACATGTCGGACGTGCCGATAGCCTAAATCTATCTGCACAGCATTTAATAAAGGCAGTTTCCCGGATGATCAAACTGATTGAGGTATAATTATTGCTATATTTTTAATATAGAATAAAACCAAATGTAAGTTGATAATGTACTGATTAAAACACCATTATCATATAAACAGGTATTTGGCATAGCATTGGAGGCAGTGCGACTTTAAAGATCCAAAACGTTCTGCCAGTTCAGCAAGAAATTGTAGGAGTTGTTATTGTATATTAGAGGTTTTCTTCACATGTAAGTTAGGTTTCAATGTGCTAAAATACACCATTAATTGGCTATTTTAAGCCTTCTAAAGGTGTATAAACACAGTTTCATAAGCATTTGTTAACAATTTAGAGTGTACAACTCGCAAACTCCTCTGTTGAAGTTATTTTTACAAACAAAAACGTTATGGGAAATATCGTTTTTGCCAGTTAAATGTATTTATAATAATCTACTATAAAAAAACAACAATGCAGTGATGACTGAAATTTTGAAAAAGGGTTCTCTGATTCGATCCTTGTATATAAGTATAAAAATTCTGACCCAGAGCCATCTGTCGGCTTTCATATGTCAGTCGGGGCTAGAAAGTACAAACATGGTCTGTGTCGCATTTCATACTTTCCCTATTCAATAAAGAACAGCGGGGTGTTTTTTGTTGTTGTTGTTTTTGTTTTTTAACAAATAAGTAGCCACCTTTAACTCCTGGTCACAGTCAGGATATTGAAAATAAGGTGCAGTTACCAATGGTTATACTTTTTAAGATGTCATTTACAAGATCATAAACTTGTTCTTTCTGATTTGTTCAGATCTATTATCCGTTACGGTATATTGGCGGTTGCCAAACAATTACAGAAGGGTATGATAGATTCTTTATTACCCGGCAATTACGTCACCTTCAGCGCTCCCGTTGGCCATTTTGGACAGTGACTTATGGGAAATCGGGCTAATAAGTCATTTCCTGTCAAATTCTTCGCTGACTGGGATACGAACTGTTTGTTTTAAGATAATTATCGAAAAGATTCACCTGTAACTGATTGTGTTGTTTTTGTGAAGAAGAACCCTGGGCAGTTTTGGCCGCATTTGATTAAAATTCAAGTCAAAATTAAAAATCTTCTCAGCACCTTTGCTCTGCTGTCAGGGTCAACTATTTTAAAAAATTACTCTGTCGTTGAATAAAATTTTACGGACGAAGATAGCGTGGAAATGATGATAATTATAAAATAATAATGACTCCAAGCATTCATGTAACATTTTGAATACTGTATATCAGAATATGTCATAATGATTTATGCGTTAGGCACCTACATGGTATTCGGCTTTATTTTGTTTTCTTTTATCTTCTTGCTCCCTCATCTCTCTCTCGCTCTCCTCTTCTTTCTCTCTCTCATCTTCTTCTTCTCTCCCCCTCTTTATATCACTCCTCTTCTTCTTCCTCTCTCTCTCTCTCTCTCTCTCTCTCTTTCTCCCCCACCTCTCTTTCCCCACTCACTTCTCTCTCTCTCTCTCTCTCTCTCTCTCTCTTCTCTCTCTCTCTCTCTCTCTCTCTCTCTCTCTCTCTCTCTCTCTCTCTCTCTCGTTTGAATTAGGCAGCTGATGCAGTACATTAGGTAAAGATTCCATTTGGCTCCAGCAGTTCTAAATGGCTGGGCTGTACCGGTGCAGATGACGACATGTTATAGACCATTATACATGAGAAACATGGAGGAATGTATCGGTGAGACAATCACATTTGTCACGACACTTCTGCGGATGCTACTGACCAGCTTAGTGATATTTCTGTCTGCAGACGACATTTTTTCTCGTCTGCGTGTAATTATGGTATGACAGGAGATGGACATGCCGAAAATCGTCCTGAATTTTGAAAATGGATACTTTTAGCTATTGAATTATAATGTCATTGTTTATTTAATACTTAATTTGTCAAAATCCATGAGGTCACATTAAGTTTTAATAAAGAAACAAGAGTGCGCATTTACCAAGATAGGCCATTTTTAATTTCAAAGTGTCTTGAACTATTAAACTCGATATCGCCTGCTAGCATTTCAGATCAAATGTATCACTCAATTATATTATTTCACACGAAACATGTTTTATAAATGGATCTTCTCATTAAAAAAAAAAAATTCTATATCTATCTCAGCCTTGACACGTGTCCAGCTTCTGAACAAGATAATCAAAAATGGTTTGACAATGATTGACCGCTCAAAATCCCTTCTTTATATTCGCGTCAAACTTGTCTGACCAGCATGATGACCCTTCTTGGTCAAAACAAGCAACAGTGAATAGAGCTGTCCGAAACCCAATTAACGGTTGCCATAGAAATTGAACAACATCCCGAAACGGGATCATGCTCATTGTGCAGGCGTGACGTCGTCTGTGTCAAAGGGTTGGACCACTTGACATTCAAGGCGATGGGGGCGTTTGTCGTATCAACTGGATACGAAATTAAGGATGCATTTAGTACAGAATGGACGAATGTTTCAGAGATGATTAATGAAACCCTCCCAGATGATTTTGATAATTCATGATATTGAATTTAATGGAGTTGAGGATTATTTTATATAGACGGACCAAGTAAATATTTCATTACGCTTTTGAGATTCGAACCTCAAAATATTGAATACTAAACAAATGTCTAATCATACAATAATACAAAGTCGTTTTACATGGTAAAGTGGTCAGTGACGGTATTCAGCAATCAGTCTTAAGAATATTCTTAGACTTGAGTTCAAGAATGAATTTTTGGGGAAAAAAACACGCTTGGAGACCATTTTTGAGGCCAGACTTCACAGGCATGCTCTAAATATATTTGTTAACAAATGTATAGTTATAACGATGTACTATGTATAAGTCAAATAAAATATATGTTCTTTTCTGTTCTGTTCATGTTGGAACACATAATATATAGTTAAATAAACTCTCACAATTATTCTTTCTGTCATGGTAAACTAGATAATTATGTAAGATTGAAATTTTCAAGCTTAAGTGTAAGAATATTCTCAAGAATGGCTGATGGATACGATTCCATGTGTTATACACATCCTAAAGACACGTTTGTGTAAAGCTTCGAGGCAACTTTAACACTGAGGGGTTTAAATCATAATAAAAACAACAGTAGCAAAATTCTTACTCACCGTTCCATTCCCAACCCCACCAGCACTCGTATGTGTAGCCCATGTAATGTGAGGAGCCCAAGGATCATCAGCTCAGTTCAGTTGTACAGTTAGGTAATGAACTTCATCGGCACTGAGCAATACTGAATGTAACAGCTAACTGACACAGTGTTTGTATCAAAGCAACTCCTTGCACGTGCAAAACAAACAATCCGTGCCAAACAGATACGCACGAGTGATTGTATAGAATCTCGCAATCGGGCTCATTCGGACCACCTCGCCAATTATCCTAATTATCTAATACCGAAGATGACGGAATTGACCGAGTATGTACGATTGAATCGGGCTATGTAAAATCAATACTCAATATTATTTCTATAATTTCAGTTACTTATTATATGGTGACCCGTTTATTCATCCCGTGATATGGCTGTAGGGGGTTGGGATGGACCATCCCCGCTACTCAATATTTTTGACGATGATAGTAGAAATACAAAAGTGGCGGGTTAGCTGTTCCGTTCAATATAGACGGTTTTAAGTTGTTTGACATTTTATCTTAACCTGTAACAAATCTGCCGAATGTAAAGCAGAAAATATGCCGTGCCACGGGTATCATCTTCAGTCACAAACTGTTATAGAATAAGAGGTGGTGCCAGCACGTATACTTTAAAATCACAAACTTGTACAAAACATGTTTTTAACTCTGTAATACTAAACCCACAGAAGCTGGATCAGGTCAAGTTGCTCAGAATTGCCGAGTGAACAAATAAATTGTCAAAAGAATATCAGAACGGCAGAAAGAAAAAAAAAACAACGTCCCAAACCACAGGCGAAATCAGTCACCTTCTGTTTTTTTGTTGTTGTTTTTTTTGTTTGTTTGTTTTTGCTTTTGTTGTTTTGTTTCGTTCGTTCGTTCGTTCGTTCGTTCGTTCGTTCGTTCGTTCGTTCGTTTGAATAATTAGAGTTATTTTTATGCCATCGGGGACTTACAGATTATCAGTTAACCTGACCCCTCCTTCCTTGGATCCTGGAAGGTTAATCAGTACTCAAGCACGCCCATCTTCGCAAGTAGCAGATAGCTGTTCCACTTAAAACGAGACACAATGTCGTATATCAGTCTTCACGATGCGCGTGGCTGGGATAGTGATTCGAACTCACGACCCCTGGATTGATAGTTAGACGCGTACCGACTGAGCTAACCGTTCCGGCTCTCTTTTAATGTAAACCATTGTAAAATATATTATTATTTATGTGTCATTTTGAAGTTCTTTACATTACTGAAATTAGCTGCATGGTGCCTTAATTTAATTTTGAATTAATTTTATCAACAAAATTTGGAAACATTACTTTTTATTAAATTTATATTCTTTGGAATGTAAAATAAGATATGTTGTTTGATACTCCGTGTTTTGCATTTCACAATTTAGATGGAATAATGCATCTTGTTTCATAAATTATGTGTACGATTAAATTAAGTTAATTCCATGATAAAACGCTATAAACTATATATTTTATTAGTTAGGTGGCACCAAACCCAATTGGCGTGGCGCGGAAACGACAATTGTTCCGCTCACTGGCCATGCGGTGTTGTTTGCCGTTCAAGTGTTTACTTAGCGGCAGTCAGCTTGTCTAAGGTAAATGGCGGTCACTGAAGCAATATCGATCACTGATTGGATTATCGACTTGTTTGATTGACAGCCCGCATCAAGTTAATTATAAGGATCAATAAATTGCCATATTAAACGCCTGACGTATTTATTAAATGTGATTGGACAACTGTGTCGTTTGAGTAAGCACGTGTATTTATAAAATTGAACGTATGTCCCTTTAAAGTGAACATTTAACACAATTGCCGCATGTCCCTTTAAACGTTAAGATGCGTTAACCATTGTGTGTGTAGCTTTATACCCGAGTCATCTTGTGTTCGTCTGAGCAACCCGTATTAATGTCGAATTAATCGGGTAAACAGAGAAAGAATGATTGTTCAAAACGGGAAACCTAGTAAGGGCATCAGTAACCCAACGCCAAATGTTAACAAACACTGAACGTAATGCGGAGTGTCAACTTGGGTTTCTTCTTTGATAGCGTACAAAGTAATTAGCTGGCTACACCGCGCTGTGGACAAAATACAAACCGCTGTAGCCTAATTTTAAAGCCCAATATAACATTTCAAAGTAGCTGGCGAAGGAAACTAGGTACGCTACGATATCTGACTAATTCCTTTGTTCAAAACGCCAAAATACTTTTTGAAACGGGATATATATCTTTAGTTTTCACGAGCGATACGCTGATTTAAGATAATTCGCCCAAAATGTGCGATGATTATTGAAATAGAACATAGACAAGTTATAAAAAAACTAAGTTTTGAGTTGAGGTTCGGTGCTTGGTGGATTCGTTTACAGCGAATGGGTAATAAAATCAATCATGCAACCGGTTATAATTTTATACATATTTTATTGCGGGTAAAGTAACATGCCGTTCATGTTTTATTACACATCCATTAAATATCTGAGGGTTTTTTATTGTATTGAAATAATTTTGTTTACTTACATATGTGAGCAAAGTTTATTGATGTATATCATTTCTTTGGGAAAGTATATGGTTGGTCGCCCGGGCGGATGGTAAAGGTTTTGCCCATGCCACGATCGCCGGTTTCACTCCTGATATTATAACAGGGACCGGTTTCACTCCTGATATTATACAGGGACCGGTTTCACTCCTGATATTAAAACAGCGACCGGTTTCACTCCTGATGTTAAAACAGGGACCGGTTTCACTCCTGATATTATAACAGGGGTCAGTTTCACTCCTGATATTATAACAGGGACCGGTTTACTCCTAATATTATAACAGGGGCCGTTTCATTTCTGATATTATAACAGGGACCGGTTCCACTCCTGATGTTATAACAGGGACCAGTTTATTCCTGATATTATAACAGGGATCGGTTTCACTCCTGATATCATAACAGGGGCCGGTTTCACTCCTGATATTATAACAGGGGTCGGTTTCACTCCTGATATTATACAGGGACCGATTTCACTCCTAATATTATAACAGGGACTGGTTTCACCAAAGATTTTCTCCGCTCAAAATTCTCAATTCCTCTAAATCATAACATAGTAAGGGTTCATATTAAAGAATTAAAATCTGGGTATATCTTTACTTATTGGTAAAGAAAAACATGCAAAAATGACCACTGTAAATTAATTTATTACATTTCAAAATATTTAGTTGAGGAAAGTCTGAACTGTGAAACGCAGGCTTCTCCACAGGTCATTTAATCAAAATATGCACCCCAGCACTTGACTATCAGAAATGGTATTCCCCTGGCGCTTGAATTTTTAACACAATTTTGCTTACTTTTCTCTAGATCATTATCTTTCTTTGCGTAATTTATTATCTTTTCTCATTTTAATGCCTAAAATATGAAACATGCATGCAATATGATGACTTTAATTGATTAATACAAGTGAAATATATTTCAATGAACGTCTTACGCAATGCTTGGAATGTACGCGCTCTTACCCCAGCACTTACATTCCTTCATGTTGAAAACCCTGAAACGTCAATGTGTCATTGTTACAACCAAAAATAATTTCATAAAAAGTGGTTCTTATTTGTTTGTTTGTTGTTGTTTTTATGTAAAAAATAAATTTATATAAAAAGAAAACATTACTCAATGCATACAACGAACATCAACTCAGTTTCAAACGGGTCATACTTTCCATGAGACCATAATATTTATATAGCTATATTTCCATGTGACCATAGTTTCCGTGTCCATGTGTCCGTAGTTTCCATGAGACCATCGTTTATGGTAGGACTAAATTACCTGATTTGTTCGGTCTTCGTTTATCTAAATATCCATGATGCATGAACTAAAGTTAAAATTGAAGAAAGAAAAAGAAATCGGTGCATTCTGCATGTCAGAATCGAATATATAACATACCATGTAGTCAAAGGCATAATTCACGTCTGCAACATTTTTTTCTCCACTATTAGCTCTTCAAATACTAAGATTTGATCGTTCAAAGATTAAATCAATTTATTAAAGAAACTATTCATTATTTAACTTTTAAAAATTATAGAAACTATCCACTACTCACTTCTTTTTTTAATTTCTGATAAGCACAAAATTGGTGCTCTGGTTAAAATTGAAAATTAAGAGAAAATTTAGTTAATCTTGTTGATTTTTGCAATCTGATGGGTTGTAAGTTCAAATTTTTAACTCGCAAGATAAATCAAAAGGGTAAACTAATACGTGACAAAAAAAAATCCTCGTTTTTTAACCGAGTTGTCAAAAACCGTATCATTGGTACAATAAAACACGGCGTTAATTCCTCTTTTTATAGCAATAGCTGTCACACACTAAGTGGACAGTTCAAATTCAAAATATCCCCCATTGGACTAATAATCAAATCCCTGCTCTGTTCAGTATAAAGTTCTTATTTTTTGCCCTGGGTTCTGAAAGCATCATCGGTTTGCTATAACGCTATCCGATTATTCAGTTTGGCGCATGAAGAGCACACGTCTGACTGAGTCACCAATACCAAAACCGTTGTGTGTGTGGTTCATAGAAAATGGCGAGTAATTTTATGTCATTTTTCGAATCATCTCCATCTTCATATCGTGTTGCATTTTAATATTCAAATTTGGAGAGCTTTTACATCATCAGCCATTAGTGCAAATTACTTAAAAAGCAGAAACGTTTTATTGTGCGCTTAACGCATTCTGCTACTGGAATTGATATCCAAAGCTGCAATTTAGTTTAAAAGTATGGTTGCGTTACATGATATTTTGAATTATGTAAATTGTTTTGTTTGAGGACGCGCACAGGGTTAAAGAAGAGATTTTTATCTAGAATGTACCGAGTGCAACAAATCGGTTACGGACATCTTGCCATTGTTAGTATAAACAGGGTTATCTTTTAAAAAGATACGGGCACAGATTATTCACGACTGACTTCTAAAATTCATGATTGTAGCTTTACATAGATCAACTTTATATTGTGTGTGAAGTAATGGATAACTGAAATATACCATAATGTATTTCAAAATACGACGTATGCTGTATAGTTATTCTTTTTTGTTATTTATTTATTCTTTCTTTTTTCTTTTTTTTTGGCGGTGTGGGGATCACATATGGTATCATTGACTCGATTTCACGACATCTATGACAGGCAAGGGTCAATTATTATACGTAATGGCAACAGTGACACCAGCGGAGCACAAAAAGCAACCCTTTTAGTAACACCAGCGGTAACTAATAACAGTACGAAATAGAAACACACAGCAGTTTCAGTGACGAGGTAGAGCTGGTAACCGCACAAAAAATGACAGTTTTTAGTGAAAATAACGACAGCTTAAGCAACCGTGGTAAAGCTTGTACCAGTACCAATAAATTGACAATTCTACAACTGTAAAACAATGAAGATGCCACGGTCTAAGTGACACAAGTGCTAAAATAGTAATAGTAATAACTAGCTAACAATTCTAGTAACAAACTATAGCAACACTGGCGTAAATAGCAAGAAACATAAACTATAAAATAAATACTTTTCGTGTATGTGTTTTCAAAATTTGGATTCTTTATTTTTTGTTTAGATGGAATACTACAGTGTACCATATACGTCCTTATTTGCATTCCTAATCGTTAGTCGGGTCCGATTAGCTCAGTCGTTAGCGCGTCTGACTATCAATAAAGGGGTCGTGAGTTCGAATCCCCGCCTAGCCGAAATCTACGTGATGGTTAATATACGACATTGCGTCTCATTACCATCGTCTCTCACCGCTGATTCAAGTGGGAAAGTTATCAGTTACTTGCGGAGATGGGGTATGTTCGAGTACTGGTTAACCTTCCAGGATCCTAGGAAAGAGTTAACTGATCGTCTGTTAGCCCTCGATGACATAAAATGACGCTAAATATTCACTCAATCAATCGATCAATCAATCAATCCTTATCGTTATACAAGGTACACGAATTTATAAAATGTCATATTTCTTAAAATATGATTAGCATTAGTCCTTTAAAACTAAACTCATATGCGTTAGAAGTTTAGCTCAGTATAGTGTGTACTGACTATTTCAGCGTTAGAAGTTTCGCTCAGTATTGTTATTTTTTAATTACTTGAGATTTAAATTGATTAAAGACTTCACTCCAACTACGTACAGCTATGTATTATTGATGGTGATTGCATATAGAACAATACTTAACAAGTTAAAATCGACGTAAGCTTTTAAAGAATTAAGAAGAACGGAGGAAAATGGTTCTTAAGCCTGACTAATATTTCAAATTGTCTTCATTTAAAACAAACGCACGCACGGTAATGGATGGTGATATATCAGCTGTTTATAATCACCCGTAAATGGCCTCAGATACGAACACCTGCGCCGGTAATCGGTTGATAACTTTTGACACACACCTGTAAATACTAATGCAAACGAAACGTGTTTATCAAAATTTCGTGATAATTAAACGGTAATTAATTGAAGCATGCAACCTGATTAAATTGTGGCGTATTTTAAGAAAAAGAAAATGTCTTCTTAATCAAAGATGCCAAAATTCAGACTATTTTTTTTCTTGATAAAACTTTTAGTATAATTTTTTTTCAATGTATAGACTTATATTCCGTATTCTTTAATAAGTGAGATCGCCAAGCCTGTTGTTGTTGCTGATGTTGTTGTTGTTGTTGTTGATGATGATGATATATGGTGTTAAGCGACTCTTGTTGTTGTTTTCACATTCGTCATATCGCGACGGTGTCTACTTGAGACAGTATTATACGCGCTGCCACACATGATATAATACCCCACCCAATCACACCCAGTGAGGAAGCTTCTAGTACCATTTTTCAAGTATTTGGTATGCCCCTGCCGGAGATCGAATTCACGACCTTCCGCATGCGAGACGGACTCTCTTCCACTAGACCACCGCTGCGGTTGTCAACCATACTGCAAACGCGTATAAGATAAACCAAACAGACAATACCCATCAGCTGCCTACCTTATGTAGATATCATGCGTCCAAGTTAGTATTTATGTAGCATTGCTTTTATCATATCATTGTGTATTATCTGACACAATAAGAGAATGACCTAATAAACTTGAACCACTTAAACCTAATAAACTTAGATTTATTTGGCCGATAATGTAATAAACATTCATCCAGATTATTTGCTTTCTTCCTTTAGACATAATATATAGCCTGGTTAAATTAAACGTGGAAGGACAGGAATTTTGTCATTATTTGGATATTCGACTGGCCTCTAAAAAAATCTAAAGTCGTATTAAAGTCAAATAGTGTCCAACTTGTATTTTACTTGGATTTCTTCCCGCAAGTTAGTGTCCAAGATATTGTAAATAGTATCGTGTAACGACTTTAACGATTAATTCCAGTTGTGATGTTACTGTAATGTTCATGTAGTTACGACTTTAGTTATCGGTTATTGTAATGTAGTTACGACTTTACTGGTTGTCATAGTTATGTAGTTCCTACTTTATTGATTTATTTCAGTTGTTTTTTTATTATTGATTAACCCAGGAATTAAGCAATTAATTCAGTCATGGAAATACCATTTAATCAATTGTTAATAATGGTGTAGTTACGACTTTGTTGGTTTATTCTATTTATGTAGTTACGACTTTGTTGGGTAAATTCATTTATATAGTTACGACTTTATTGCATAATCTAGCTATGAAAAGTGGCTGTGTTGGCTTGAGTTATTTGTTTAAATACGACTTTATTGTTTTGGTTCAGTTATATAGTTACGACTTTATTGAGTAATTCAGCTATGAAAAGTGATTATCTTGGCTCGAGTAAGTTATTTAAGTACGATTTTATTGTTTGGTTTCAGTTATATATGTACGACTTTATTGAATAATGCAGCTATGAAAAGTGACGATCTTGGTTTCAGTTATATCTTGGCTTGAGTAAGGTATGTAGGTACGACTAATTAATTGCCCATAGTTTTGTAGTTACGACTTAAATGATTTATTTACATTTAGATCGTTACGACTTTATTAATTGACCATTATAATGTATTGACAGTTTTATTGTACCTAATGCATGAACTGTTGGGCATTTTCGGAAATATTTTTGTAGCTTTTTATTTCCTGACAACAGTTTTGTGTAACCATGCAATTCGAAAGAAATATTCTCAAAAAACGTTGTTTTAGATTGTGAATGCAAAAACATGAAAACATAATTTGAAATCATTCCTTGGGTATCGACAAATATAAGATTAATATTGTGATTTGTCTATATTGTAAACATAATTATATGAAAATATTTGTTAAAACTTATTTCTCTCAGTATCCGTTTCTTAGCCGCCAATGTCGCAGAATTGCCATAGAGATACACGAAGGCTGCTCATTGGATTGACGTTTGCGCACGTGGCGGTAGATCAAACATTCCGTCGTCCGGGAGAATGTTAATGGCGTTATTTTCCCTCCATTTTGTTCCATTTCGTTCCATTTCGTTCATCTTCTCTGAATAGCTCTCCTCACCGGTTATCGTTAAAACAAAGTGTTTGTAAACATGTTTATACAACAATTAATGAATACAGCTCACCCTTTGTATACATCTAGCACGTGCTTTGACGAGGATGTTTTTGTAAATATGCATTTTATAGTCCTGGGTCTCTGGCAGTATTCATGTAGGAGTATTTTTTTCCCATTGAGATGTGGTTTCCACATTTTTTCAACATTTACAGCGAATAATTGTCAGATATTATATAAAAAAATCAATTTGTTAAAAAAACAATTTTTTTTTATTTTGTCAAAAGGTGATTTTATTAAAATATGGTGCCACAATTTATAAAATGTAACTTTTCGATTAAAAGAAAGTGCAGCCGCAATGTATTGGTAAATGCCGTTTTCCGGCTTAAAAGAAGACACAACTTCTCTCCTATTTTTTTTGCCAACCCCTTGAGGGGAGTGAGAAAGAGGTCCACCAGTTTATGAATCCTACTTTTGGCCTCTTTTTCAGTGAGGGGAGGGGCGCCTCAATCTATAAAACGGCCTGGAAACAGCAAATTACCTCAAGTGTTTACTTGGCCTTTACCACACCTGTGAGCACTAGAGGTTTAGTTTCCTTGCCAGAATCTACTATCAATATAAAGGCAATAAAAACCTTCTCAGCTTTGAAGATATTACAAGTACAACTGATTGCAATAAGAGGCACCGAGTGGGAAAATCGGCAGAAATATTGCTAATACCATAAAAAAAAATGGGAATTTTATTGCCGCGGTAGTTAATTGAATTAATTAACAATGCTAGGGAATTAATGAGAACCGGTTACGAAAGCAAAAAAAATATATATACCGGCATGTAATTCGGTTGAGTAAATGATTAAGAGGAAAGGGAATATTGTATTTATGTTGGCAAGAATGGCACATGAAGCAGTTCAATATCGTTTACACATGTACAGCTACACTGGATCGATCTGCCAAATAAAATAAAAGACAATTTGTATGCTAAAGCTCATTATATTTCTTTTTAAGGCCCCACTTACATCAGTATTAAGTGTGTTATTTATATATATGTATAAATAATTTGGTTCAAATATTATTGAATAGGCCTTAATCAATCAGGACGGTGTTTCATAAAATAACTTACGATAAAACTCGCCGTAAATCATTTTGACAATTTGTTCGTTGTCTGTTTAAATTTTCATCGACGTTTAAACTGATTGTATTTCCAGAAAAAATATTATTGTTGCAAGATTTGGACCAGCTTTGGATGAATATTGAAATATTATGATTGATTTTTGGTTTACGTTTACGGCGATTTTTTTCGACAAACGCACCCCAATAAATCAAACATTGCTGTTATTTGGAAGAATCAACAAGAGCTTCGTGTTTTGTTTTTCTTTCACCTGGATAAAAGAATGTTCCAAACATTGTAACTTTTTTGCCTAGCATTTGTCTACGTCAACTGGTGTTCCAAGCATTCTTACGTTTTTTGCCTTGGTCAACCATTTTTTCAGGACCAACTACTTGTTTTGCCTTGGTCCGCCAGTGTTTCAAGAGCTGCTACATGTTTGTTTTGGACAGCCAGTGTTTCAAGAGATGCTACATGTTTGCCTTGGTCAGCCACTTTTTCAAGAGCTGGTACATGTTTGATGTGGTCAGCCACTGTTTCAAGGGCTGCTACGTGTTTGCCGTGGTCAGTCAGTGTTTCAGGAGCTGCTACATGTTTGCTTAGGTCAGCCAGTATTTCAAGAGCTGCTACATGTTTGCCTTGGTCAGACAGTGTTTCAGGAGCTGCTACATGTTTACATTGGTCAGACATTATTTCAAGACATCATTCTCCAATGTGACAGCACATAAAATACTGTCTCAACTTGACACCATCGCGATATGACTAAACAATTGTTGAAAGCTACGCTAAACACCATACAACCAATCTTGATTAACCGCGCAATGCTTTAAACATTCTTTGTATCACTGTTTAAGCATTTGCATCTTTTATTGGAACAACCAATGTGTCAACATTGTCATCACAGGATCAACCAGTGCCTTAAACCATTATTCTGTTGAGTTTTGGAACTGGGACTTGCCCCAAAGGCCATAGTAGCAATGCCGGATTTCTGACGGTATCCACTTTTGACTGGCTGCCAACCCAAAAGTGCAAAGTACTCCTCTTTAAGATGAATGCGCGGTGAAAAGTAGTTCAACTCTTGGATCCAACTCAATGCTGATTAGAGAGTTTTGAAAAAACTTCCGCACCAAGCAATCAGCAGCACCAGGCTTACAGTGCTCACGGCACTTTGAATTTAATACATTGCCATATTCCCAGTCTGGATGAACCAATATTCCAATTTACAAATATTGTTACTCATGTCTTGTATTGATATGTTTCGCTTTGCGCAATAAATATTGTAATTTTCGCATGAAACAAACAGTTTGAATCCCGGTTATAATATGTACTGTTCAAGGGTCGTGTTCACCAAGAATCTAACACTTAAGCTTAAAATAAAAACAACATTTTTCAACCTCAGATATCTAGTTCACCACGACAGATGGATTATAAGTTATGAGAGTATATTTGACTATATAGTATGTGTCCCAACTTGCTTGCAAATTGTGGTCTCAAAAATGATCTCAAATTGTGTTTTCAAAATTCATTCTTGTGTTCAAATCAAAGCCGAATAGTTTTAAGAATTGTTGGTGAATACCACTTGAGGGGCCGGTTTACTTAAACATCTTAAGCTGATTCTTTTCGACTAAAAATCTCGAATTGTCTAAATGATCACTCATCGAATCATCATATAAAACAAATATTTATTCATTGGTAAAGGATAAAAATGCAAACTAATCAATATAGATGAAGTTATGACATTTTAAAGAGTTTACTTAGCTTTAGTTTATACTAATTTATTTTAGCTCAATTGCGAAGAAAGCTCAGAACTTGCATACACCACTCTCAAGTCCGCTTCCTGGGTGGAATCAGCAATGATTGTTGTTTTATTAGAGGCAAACGGGTCGAGCTTGGGTTCGAAGCCTCAACACCTAGCGTGAGCGGCCAACGTGCATTTGTCCACTGCACTACCGCCCCGATTTAAGATGTGACTGAAACCTCACGTTTAGATGGGACAGTTGCGAGTAGGCTTCATTTTTATACTTTGAACTGTATTTATTCATCAAAACAATAGTTGATACCAATCGCCGCGTATATCAACATTTTCACAAATTGCGAACTGGAATGGCTATAGTCCAAACTTATCCCCCCCCCCCCCCCCCCCCCCCACCCCATGTGATTGAAATGACAGTCTATTAGAGAGAATACACCGTCCTATGATTCATATCGCGATTGAAGAAAATCAAGCCATCAATGAAGTAATTTACTGCCATCGATTTTTTCTCTCTCCAGAGTTCCTGATTTTAGATATCGGATCACGTTTGTGGTTTCTATCTTGCAGCGGAAATCAGCGATGTTGATGGTATGCTGGTCCTGCGAAATGATTCGCATCGTCTCTGACATGATGTCGGTCTTCGAGTTTAATCAATCGGAACATTGCCCGGCCATTTCCGCCTACCTCGAACATAGGCGGAATGACTGAGCGATATTCCGAGTGTCTACTATAATTATAATAATGTTCTATCATCAAAAACATGTTGTTTTTTTTATAATATTGCAATTCGAAAAGAACGTGTTTAGATGTATGAATTCATACTTTGTCAGCGTATGAAATAAATATCAAATCACGATGATGACCTTGAAGAGATTGACAATTGCTGTGTTTGTAGCGTCATGTTTATGCAAATCGAGGGCGAACATAATGATCAGTTAGCCTAAATACTCTTTTCTGGGATCCTGGAAAGTTATGCAGCACTCGAGCACACCCATCTCAAATAACCAAAGACTATGCCGGGCGGAGATTCGAACTCACGACCCTTAGATTGCCATTTAGACGCGCTACCCACTGAGCTAACCGAGTCCGGCTTGGAGATTGCAGCAATGAAGGAGTAAGACTCCTGAAGTCTAACAACAGAGGAACATAAAACGTATTACTGTTGGCCGATTTATTAAAGAATATAAAACCTTCATACAACCCAGACTTCAGAAAAAAACCCACAACAAGATGAACTTAACGTCTGGCAAGGTTGGCCGCTTGACAGATACATTCATAGCTCTATTTGTGTGTAGTGCGTTCAGTTTAATACAACAAAGCCCTGTCTGTGTGTGGTGCGTTCAGTTTAGTACAACAAAGCCCTGTCTGTGTATGGTGCGTTCAGTTTGGTACAAAAAGCCCTGTCTGTGTGTGGTGCGTTCAGTTTAATACAGCAAAGCCATGTCTGTGTGTGGTGGGTTCAGTTGAATACAGCAAAGCGCTGTCTGTGTGTGGTGCGTTCAGTTTAGTACAACAAAGCCCTGTCTGTGTGTGGTGCGTTCAGTTGAATACAACAAAGCCGTGTATGTGTGTGGTGCGCTCAGTTTAATACAGCAAAGCCGTGCCTGTGTGTGGTGCGTTCAGATGAATACAACAAAGCCCTGTCTGTGTGTGGTGCGTTCAGTTTAATACAACAAAGCCCTGTCCATGTATAGTTCGTTCAGTTTAATACAACAAAGTCTTGTCTGTGTGTGGTGCTTTCAGTTTAATACAACAAAGCCATGTCTGTGTATGGTGCGTTCAGTTTAATACAGCAAAGCCCTGTCTGTGTGTTGTGCGTTCAATTTAATACAACAAAGCCCTGTCTGTGTGTGGTGCGTTCAGTTTAATACAGCAAAGCCCTGTCTGTGTGTGGTGCGTTCAGTTAAAAGTGGAATATTCCTGTTTGTGTACGTTACCATTCAGTTTAATACACTATGGCCCTGTTTGTGTGTGATGGTGCGTTCAGTATATACTCCAAGACGTGTACGCGTTGTTTGCCCAACAAACAAAACGCCTTCAGTATTGTGGAGATAACGTGAATCGATATGTGGAATTAGAAACCCAATAAAACTGTAAAACAGCACCAAAACGCATGTGGTTCCCAAGACTGGTATCTACAGCATCGCATGTGGTTTCACTTACAGCATTGGAAGGCTGTACATAGGACGTCTATATATTAATATTGAAGGTGCGGACCCCATCGTATTTGGCAAAATGTGAGTGAGTGAGTGAGTGAGTGAGTGAGTGAGTGAGTGAGTGAGTGAGTGAGTGAGTGAGTGAGTGAGTGAGTGAGTGAGTGAGTGAGTGAGTGAGTGAGTGAGTGAGTGAGTGAGTGAGTGAGTGAGTGAGTGAGTGAGTGAGTGAGTGAGTGAAAATAATCGCTTATAAATACACGAGGTTGTTGTAACCGTGGACTCGAACCTTGCAAGTGTTTCGGTGATGTTGATCATCGTTTAATTTGTATCCTTATTAATTTAAATGTAGACTGTTCCCATGTTAATTAATGACCTTTCCGCACCCCCAATCCCAACCCCAACCCGCCTCACCGACTCTTTAATAAAACTTTTGAGATTCATATTGACTTTAAAAACCAGTTCTCATAAAGTTGAGAATTGATTGGTCTCTTTACGGCTCTCTTCACGCAATACGGTAACCACTTAAGGACTGCAAAAAGGATCCAATTTCAATTCAATATCACAGCTACTCCCAAAATCTGGCGTAATCTTATTGATTTTTACTGACGTGTGCTATTCTCTTGGAAAAAACCAACACATTTATCAACATACGTTTCGCAAAATATTTGTGGTGATCAATAAAGAGAATAGGAAGAAAGAAAGGGGAAACCATTTGGGAAAACACTAATGTCCAAAAACATTCATACTGCCAGACGTTCTGCATAACATGATGTGTTGACGTTTAACACAAAAACTCAAAGTCCAACACTTTATTTTATGCTACGTGCCAGATTGCCACCCGTTAGGAGTGTCCACGTGCCAGTGAAATTGATTTTGTCTACATTTTCAAATTTAATAGCATGTCTGTGATGTTTTTACCATGTTAATGGACAAGAACTATTTATGTCTACTGTACTTCTTTCAAATTAAATGGCGTTTTGGTGATGCTTAACTATGTTCACGGATAAGAACTCTTTTTGTCTGACGTATTTTTTTTTCTCAAATTTAAATGGTATTTCAGAGTGATGTTTTACTTTGTTCACTCACCAAATATCTTGTTGTCTACTGTATTATTTTTTTTCAAATTTAAATGGTATTTCAGAGAAATGTTTTACTTCATTCACGGACAAGATCTCTTTTTGTCTACTGTATTTTTTTTCAAATTAAATGGCATTTTGGTGATGTTCCACTATGTTCACGGACAAGAACTCTTTTTGCCTAGTGTACTTTTTCAAATTAAATGGCATTTTGTATGTTCACGGACAAGAACTCTTTTTGCCTTGTGTACTTTTTCAAATTAAATGGCATTTTGTATGTTCACGGACAAGAACTCTTTTTGCCTTGTGTACTTTTTCAAATTAAATGGCATTTTGTATGTTCACGGACAAGAACTTATTTTGCCTAGTGTACTTTTTCAAATTAAATGGCATTTTGTATGTTCACGGACAAGAACTCTTTTTGCCTAGTGTCCTTTTTCAAATTAAATGGCATTTTGTATGTTCACAGACAAGAACTCTTTTTGCCTTGTGTACTTTTTCAAATTAAATGGCATTTTCTATGTTCACGGACAAGAACTCGTTTTGTCTAGTGTACTTGTTCAAGTCAAATGAAATGGCATTTTGGTTATGTTCTACTATGTTCACGGACAAGAACTCGTTTTGCCTAGTGTACTTTTTCAAAATAAATTGCATTTTGGGTAATATTATACTATGTTCACGGACAAGAACTCTTTTTTTTACCTAGTGTACCTTTTCAAATAAATGGTATTTTGGTGATGTTTTACTATGTTCACGGACAAGAACTCTTTTTGCCTTGTGTACTTTTTCAAAATAAACGGTATTTTGGGGATGTTCTACTATGTTACGGACAAGAACTCGTTTTGCCTTGTGTACTTTTTCAAATTAAATGGCATTTTGTATGTTCACGGACAAGAACTCTTTTTGCCTTGTGTATTTTTCAAAATAAATGGCATTTTGGTTATGTTCTACTATGTTCACGGACAAGAACTCGTTTTGCCTAGTGTACTTTTTCAAAATCAGTTGCATTTTGGTTATGTTCCACTATGTTCACGGACAAGAACTCGTTTTGCCTAGTGTACTTTTTCAAAATAAATTGCATTTTGGGTAATGTTCTACTATGTTCATGGACAAGAACTCGTTTTGCATAGTGTACTTTTTCAAATAAATGATATTTTGGTGATGTTTTACTATGTTCATGGACAGGAACTCGTTTTGCCTAGTGTACTTTTTCAAATTTAATGGCATTTTGGTTATGTTCTACTATGTTCACGGACAATAACTCTTTTTGCCTTGTGTACTTTTTAAATTAAATGGCATTTTGGTGATGTTCTACTATGTTCACGGACAAGAACTCTTTTTTTTGCCTACTGTACTTTTTCAAATTAAATGGCATTTTGTATGTTCACGGACAAGAACTCTTTTTGCCTTGTGTACTTTTTCAAATTAAATGGCATTTTGTATGTTCACGGACAAGAACTCTTTTTGCCTTGAGTACTTTTCAAAATAAATTGCATTTTGTATGTTCACGGACAAAAACTCTTTTTGCCTAGTGTACTTTTTCAAGTAAATGGCATTTTGGTGATGTTCTACTATGTTCACGAACAAGAACTCATTTTGCCTAGTGTACTTTTTCAAATTAAATGGCATTTTGTACGTTCACGGACAAGAACTCTTTTTGCCTTGTGTACTTTTTCAAAATAAATGGCATTTTGGGTGATGTTCTACTATGTTCACGGACAAGAACTCTTTTTTTTGCCTAGTGTACTTTTTCAAAATTAAATGGCATTTTGGTGATGTTTTACTATGATCACGGGCAAGAACTCTTTTTGCCTAGTGTACTTTTTCAAATTAAATTGCATTTTGGTGATGTTTTTACTATGTTCACGGACAAGAACTCTTTTTGCCTTGTGTACTTTTCAAAATAAATGGCATTTTGGGGATGTTCTACTATGTTCACGGACAAGAACTCGTTTTGTCTAGTGCACTTTTTCAAAATAAATGGCATTTTGGTTATGTTCTACTATGTTCACGGACTAGAACTCTTTTTGCCTTGTGTACTTTTCAAAATAAATGGCATTTTGGTTATGTTCTACTATGTTCACGGACAAGAACTTGTTTTGCCTAGTATCCTTTTTCAAAATAAACGGCATATTGGTTATGTTCTACTGTGTTCACGGACAAGAACTCGTTTTGCCTAGTGTACTTTTTCAAAATAAATGGCATTTTGGTGATGTTCTACTATGTTCACGGACAAGAACTCTTTTTGTCTAGTGTACTTTTTCAAATTAAATGGCATTTTTGGTTATGTTTTACTATGTTCACGCACAAGAACTCTTTTTGCCTAGTGTACTTTTTCAAATTAAATGGCATTTCGGTGATGTTCTACTATGTTCACGGACAAGAACTCGTTTTGCCTAGTGTACATTTTCAAATTAAATGGCATTTTGGTGATGTTCTACTATGTTCACGGACAAGAACTCTTTTTGCCTAGTGTACTTTTTCAAATTAAATGGCATTTTGGTGATGTTTTACTATGTTCACGGACAAGAACTCTTTTTGCCTTGTGTACTTTTCAAAATAAATGGCATTTTGGTTATGTTCTACTATGTTCACGGACAAGAACTTGTGTTGCTTAGTATACTTTTTCAAAATAAATGGCATTTTGGTGATGTTCTACTATGTTCACGGACAAGAACACTTTTTGCCTAGTGTCCTTTTTCAAATTAAATGGTATTTTGGTTATGTTCTACTATGTTAACGCACAAGAACTCTTTTTGCCTAGTGTACTTTTTCAAAACAAATGGCATTTTGGTGTTGTTTTACTATGTTCATGGACAAGAACTTTTTCAAATTTAAATGGTATTTTGGTGATGTTATACTATATTCACGGACAAAAGTTTTGTTTTGTCAACTGTATTTTTTCAAATTTAAATTACAATTTGGTGATGTTTTACTATGTTTACGTACAAAAGCTTTGTTTTTGTCTACTGTATGTTTTCAAATTTATATGGTATTTTGGTGATGATTTTACTTTGTTCTCTTTTTTGCCTAATGTACCTTTTTTCAAAAACAAAAAATGCAGTTAGTGATGTATACTATGTTTATGGCATTGTTGTGAGAACATAATATTGGCCTTTATGAATAAATGTTGATTTTAAAACCCTGTATTAATTTTAATATGTGTATACTAGTACATCATTCAAATATTACTATTACACATAATGTTAATTATGATTCCTTGCTAGAGTAAACATATTTCAATGATATGTAAAGCAAAGAGAGACTTTGTACAAGCTACAAATAGCTTTCTTCTCAATTCTGTTGTTATGTATTGCTGTATATTGTATATATGTATATGTAATATGTTGCTAACAAACAAATACTGTTTAAACAAAAGTAACTGAAAACAGAACACATAATGTTTTACTTCAAAGCTATTCTATTGCATATAAACTTGGGAGTTTTTGGAGTCGGGAGTAAGAATTTCATACTCAAAAGTTTGATAAACTTATACCGTTTTACTATATGCGTCGAACAAGTCTTCTCAGATTTTGAACATTAAGATGAAAGAGATATTTAACCACATTATATTTAATATACGTGTATAATTAAATATTTCATATTTACTCTCGCCTGTTGCCCGCTGTTTTTTTAGTAATTGAGAATTATTCTCAGTTTACATTTTTTCAGGACCATACCACATTTAATTTCATTGAGCGCTACAGCTTTAATCTAATATTCAGTGCAGCGATTCAAATAAATATTTCATCTATTAAACGCCTTAACGTACATGTACACCATGCAAAGTGAACACGAAAGGGGTTTGTAAAATATTTTTCTTTATGTCATAATAAATTAATTGCTGGATTATCGTCCCAGCCCACCCCATAATTTTTATGCCACCATAACCCTTTTTATTGTCATAAAAAGTTTTAAAATAAATATAATTTTATACACATTTATATTTAATCTTTTAAACAAAAAAAAATCCTCCAACACTCCCGCTTTTTAAGAAAAATTTGGATGATAATCTAGCAATTAATTTATAATGGCCTTAATGACCGAAATTTTTTTAATGGGGTTTAACGCAATTTCCAACCCATTTCAACCCATTGTACATATGGCAAGTCCAGTTTTATTGGTGGAGGAAAACCTCAGAATAAATCTGGGTAGAACCACCATCCTTCATTAAGTAACTGGCAAACTTTCTCATATAAACTTTTTGGAGTGAGCAGAACTCGAACCTACAACCTAAAGCTGGGAGGCAAGTGGTCTTGAGACTGCGCTTTAGACCACTCAGACACTGAACACCCTACCTCGACTTCCAAAACATTATTTGCATTCTAATACCCTCTAGGGAGTATCAGTAACATGGTGCTCTGATGCTAGCAAAATTTATCTGCCTTTTTTTCAGCTCTACATTCATGGATGCACAGGTGTTCATACAAATGTATACATTACACAAATATAACCCAAGTATGCAGTTTTGATACAACATACCACACAAAAAAAATGTGTAAAGGAACACAAGGGATTATCAAAACACAAAAAACAGAGATAATCATATTTCAAAATATTTTAATAACGTAACAAACTTTTTGTTCATAAAATAATCATTGTGCCAATACTGTGTTTATTATTATACCTATGAGGCCTTCCTTAAAAAAATATGTGTTTGCTGTGCTCCTACCTACTCATTCAAAATACAGCCACTTTAACTTCTTTTATTTAATTTCAAATGTTTTTTTAAATTAATGGTTGCTTTCAAATTTTGATAAAAATCAACTATGAAAAAAAAAAGATATGGCCCAAATAAAAATATGGCTTGGGGCACAGCAAACAAATACTCTTTTTATAAATGGCCTAAATGAAATGCAGTTTGTAGCAATGTAACAAATATGACCATAATACAACATAGTCTCTTTGTGTGTTCATTCATAAGTTGACACAAATGTTGAATGAAAACACCAATCTCACTTTTGAAAATAACTTAATGAATCATGAAACAAAGTGAATTATGCAAATATAAAAACATTCAAACACTTACACCATGTGAAATAACAGTGTTAACTTAACAGGCTTGATGAACACTATTGTTATTTAACCTTCTCAAAAAATCAATACTCCTGATTTTACATAGCTAAACAATTAACACTGATTTAAACTGTGTGTGTTTGTAAAGAATCAATTCTCTCTGACAAGTTAGTCACTGACTGACTCTAAACTGTCTTAACTTATATAATGGCATTTTGCATTTTTTATTTTTAAACCATTTCAATATCATTAAAAGGGGTGTAAATTAACTCAAAACTTTCTGAATTTATATAATGGGATCTCCCACTTTCTGAATTTGTGTAATGGGATCTTCCATTTTCTGATTTTATATAATAATATAATTTTTATTTACTTTTGGACCATTCTATTATCATTAAAAGGTTGAAATAAGAATCTAAATCATTGGTATAAACAACATTGGCCCTGGTCAGACTTTAAGCCTGACCTGGGTCAACAGTGTTTGCAAATTGTAACATTATTGTAACAAACAATTTATGATAAATAAACTCAGTTCAAATAACACAACAAAATAGTTTCATCTGTGCATAGAAAGTTGACGCTTTTATTTCCAATGGTGTAATAACTTTGTTCAAAATATTCAAACATGTATCACCAAGAAAGCATCAATTTATCGACCTGATTACAGCCCATCATATCTTCCATACATAACAAATATTCCAACACAATCATTCAATAACTGTTATAAACTGAGCAGAAACACAAACATGTATAATTACAAACAATTTACTTCTTCATTTGTCAGCCATGGGGCCATAATAAATTAATTGCTAAACTATCATCCCCGTTCACCCCCTGATTTTCATGCAGCCCCGACCCTTTTTATTTTCATAAAAAAAAAAAAAAAAATATCAAAAATTTAAAAAAATGAAAATAAAAATTAAAATCCTCCTGCCCTCGTTTTTACAAAAAATTTGGATGATAATCTAGCAATTAATTTATAATGGCATAAAGTAAATCAGTCAAACCAATGCAAGTGGTCGGTCTCCTCCATTAAGCAGCCACATTTGCCTATATCCCATTTTTATGACTTCAGTCCAAATTCACCTGTATTAAGCAACAATTTGTCTTAAAACGCCGCTTTTGCTCCTTCAATTGACTGGCTGCTTACGACAGATTTGACTGTACATGTATAATAACAAACAGTATTTGCTTGTTCGTTTGACATACATAAACTAAAGCAGGTAATAAAAAGCTGCAAAACCACTCTTGTTCAAACAAATAAAAATATTTTGAAGGAGAAAAAAAAACTCAGATTTTATTTTACAAGTTTTATATAATGGTTATTATTTACTCTTTATAGGAAATAATACACTTAAAATACCTCGTAAACTTAAGTTATATAATAAATTATGTAGCAATTAAAAAAAAAAGCTTATTTTTAAAAATGTTTATTGACTTTTCAAGAATTAGCGAATTGTGCATGCACAGTTTGTTTTGTTAACTAATATTTGAGAACGGCTGTAAACACGTGATCGACTATGTATCCTCGATTCAGGTTAAGACAAGTAAAGGTGCCCAAACATTGACATGATGATAATACCCACTCTACCTATACCGCTAAATGATGAACTTGCCAAATTGTCAACTGTATGTTACTATGATAAATTATGTTAATATACCAAAACTGTCCCAAATTAATAGGCTTGTAAAGTATATATCAGGATTTTATATTTCTTATAAAAGCTACTCGTTCTCACTTTACAACATTTGTTACTGAAGGCTTACAAACAAAGAAATATTATAATCATTTTTTCTCAAAAAATACTCGTCTTGACCGAATGTTCACTCATCATGGCGAGCATATGAGTGGAATTTTCCAGCCCTGTGTATTTATTAAATTGATTACTAGCACGTAATACACACTATTCTTAAATAAACACCTGTTTGGTTTTTAAAAAAATCAACAAACTTGAGTGTATGCAAATCCTATAACCTATCATTAACCCAATCAATGGTTCTGGACATAAAAAAAAAATGAATGCTTCTAGCCAAGCGGTGTGGGTACATTTTAGAGGTAAATATAGGTATCTCATAAGTCCATTATGGCTAGGGCTGGCCCTTTTAATTGGGTTGACACTATTAATAAGTAAACACTTTACTTTTAAATTACTTCATCATATCAAGTTTTTTTAAAGGAGCTTCAAATATTAAACTGAATAACTATTTTTCAAGTTAATTAATGGACCACGGTAATGGGGATTTACAGTTATTGTAGTCTATAAACACCCCCCCCCCCTTCGTGTCCTACTAAACAAAGCAGCGTTTCCCCCTTAAGGAACCCCCATGCTGTTAATGTTACCCAGCTTTGATACAAAGCGGGTGAAATTTCACACTCTATGGGAAATCTGTACGATAACAACAAAATGTATTTGACAGGGTTTAACCTATGATAATTTTTGGCACATTTCAACTCATGACTGCTGCAAAATTATCAAACATATTCCTTCAATGATTATCACTGTAATCTACTCTTATGTGTGCACACTAAAGGTCTAATAAACACAGAAACAGCCAATATGTCCTGATTCACCACTTCATAAAGTTTACAAAGTACGCTCAGTTTTATGATTTACTCAAGTTCTCATATTCGCCATATCTTTAGAGTACATGTATGCTTTTATAAACAATTCTCCGCCAACTAATTCCCTATAAACTTTTTGCCTTTTTTTTACATTTTTCAAGACTAGTGTAATATATAGCGAAATACCCGACATGAGGTGTGAAATTTGGAGAAAAAAATCTACTGGAGGTTTGAACTAGTGAGATAAAATATTTGCGTCGCTGGGAAAGCGCCGTCTTTGTTTTTCAAACTTCGCAACTCGACTGCCAACTGCTGAATAAAAATATTACAATCAATATATAGCCAGACAAATTGTGACAACAGCTTACAATATCTTGAGTGAAAAATGTGATACCGCCACTAATACCGATCAAATCTTTCGGCAAAACCGCGACCTCTGTATTCTAGAAAACCTTGCAAAATGCTTTTAGACGAGAGTGCGACTATTAATAACATAACAATGTGCTTGAGCCATTTCTGGTATATATTTTGGGGTGGTGTGGTGGGTCAATGGTTAAGTTCACTAGTTTGAAATTGTTGATAATATTACAGTGCAATAATATTCATGAGCAGCATGTAATAAAAGAAGACGAACACGTCACCTTCAAGTTCCAAAAAAGGTTATACTTAGCAGTGCTTGAAATTTCTTATGAAAGTGACTTGTCCTCTTTTTCCAACATTTTTACTAAGTGCTTACAATCAATGAAATATTAAGGTCAGTTTCTTCAATCTTGCTCGTCCTCACCAAATATTCACTCATTATGACGAGGGGACTAGTGAAATTTTCCAGCTCTGCTTTTAATTTGTTTAACTGGCAAAGGAAGACATCAAACACATAATAATGTTTTTATATACATGAAATTTGGAATATGTCCGTGTTTGGACTGAACTAAGCTAGAACCCATGGACTCTGCTGCGACAGATAGGTAAGGAATATCGAGCCAGCATGCTAAAGATGGCAATCAGTCATAGTGGATGGACACTTTAAAAAATAAATAAATAAATGGGAAAATAGAAGAAATTTACCTCAACAGTCACTGGTCTAAGTATGAGCCAATTGTTTTGAAATCCCAGCACTAATGCATTATCATTCATCCCCCGCCCCCCCTCAACTGCCATTCCCTGAAGCCCACCAAATTGCTGTGATTTCCATTTTAATACAACCTAATAACATGCGATACAAGTCATGTAGAACCCCATGTTTAGATTTAAATCTTTGGAATATGTACACAATCTAATCCAACCTAAATCAAGTTTTATAATTTTATACAAATAGATGTTAAGATACCACAAACAGCTTTTTGTTGCTTAATTTTTTCGGTCTTCTAATTTGTACAATTTCATGCTTTGAAACTGCAAAAAAAAGCATGTAGTATATGTAGGCATGTTGTTTTTTTATACCTCAAACAATTTACCAGTGTAAGTTTATACTCTGCCAAGGTTTGCACCTGTGAGGATCACAATATTACTGTTATTCACATGATAAAAAGTGTCCTCTCGTAACATATACTGGCCTATAAAACAGGCTGGTATTCAAGTGAAAGCAGAAGTGGATAACACCCCTGTGAATTCCTTTCGTGTGTGTCTGTGTGTGTGTGTGTGTGTGTGTGTGTGTGTGTGTGTGTGTGTGTGTGTGTGTGTGTGTGTGTGTGTGTGTGTGTGTGTGTGTGGTGCGGATTGGAGCAGGAATAGGGGGTTGTAGTGGTGGGTCAATTTTTTTTTTTTAGCTTATTTATTTTACATAGATTGTGAAACAAGTTCTTGCAACTTAAACAAATCACACTCACGATAGTCTTCCAGGGTAGAACCAGTACTTAGCATATGCAAACAAAGTGTCTTGCTGAAGGACACCACACAATGTCGTGGCAAAGGATCAAACCCACAACCGATCAGATCTTGGATCCAAATGGGGGTGGGTAGTCAACTGAACAGGGAAAGAAGATGTGCACAATGTAGGTGCAGAGGGTTTATAATTGACCCGATGCAAGGAACTACCGCTCGACCCACTGGCCACACGGCATTGTTTATCCATGTAAATACAATGTAGTGTTTACTTAAGACATACTTAGCTGGTCTAAGGAAAATGGCCCCGTCAGTTCAGTTGAAGTAACTATGAGAGTAGCTTTACAGGGTAAAATTAAAATGTACATATATTTCATTTTGGCAATGTTCTAAAGATAATACATGAATTTGTTATTATCACATCACAAATATAAACTTTTGCAAATGTGTTCCCCTCACCACAGTTCCCTTTGTTTAATAGCATACTTGTTCACTGCACTTAAAATTTCTCTTAACTTCAAATCAACTCATGCGAAAACAACAACGTGCTTTTGGAAATTAATATGTGTGCTAAAATACATCCGCAAATAAACATTCTTTCTAAACGTACAAGCTATACACACATGAACACGAGCCCCCTTCAAAAAGCGAGCTTGTGTGAAGAGGTGTACATATAAAATAGTCATAACATTAATGTATTGCCATAACAGTCCATACTACCATGATCAAACAGAAATTTAACCGTCTGAATAAAATTGCAAGGCCATTAAAGCAGCAAACGTTCACCACATATGGGAATATACGAGAACAATGCAATTATTTTGTAATATTTATGCCGCTGTAAAAACTTGATGAATTTGCAAGGTGTAGTGCTTTATATGCAATTCTATATCGTTTACTGACAAACAAACCCAAGTATCATCAGAAGATAAATTTTGATAAACATTAAACCACCGCAACTTGCTAAATTTTCACATAATGGACTCTTCTGTACTTGTTTTGGACTATTTTATAAAATACTGCTTAGAAAAGAGGTTGATTTTTAAGTTTGTTTGGTTGAATATTTAGTGTAATTTTTATGTCATTGATGGCTAGCAGACAATCACTTATTCTAACTACTCTTTCTTGGGATCCTGGAAGGTTAACCAGTCCTGGAGAACACCAATCTCCACAAGTTACTGAACTTTCCCACTTGAATTAGTGGTCAGAGGCATGAAAATGATATGCAATGTCATATATCAATCATCACAGAGACTGTGGCCAGACTTGGGATTTGAACTCAAGACAACCCCACCCTCCCACCCCGATGCATTACCAACTGAGCTAACTGGGCCTGACAGGTTATTCACATGCTGATCTGGGTATACACGGTTTACATTTTGTTTATCACCATGAACAGCAAGCCAGGTGTTAAAACAACATGCTATAAAAATTAACTTTAAAATATGAAAATATATTGTAAAAAAAAATTACCAGATCAATAAACAAATACATGTAGTTACTAAATGACTTAAAGTCCATAAAGGCTGAAATTAACTCACTATCTGCCATATAAAATGGTATGATCCACATTTCAAACAAGGAACAGTTCATTCAGAAAAGCAGGGTTGTATGGGTAAAAAATTATATAGTTTTGAAGCAAGTGTGAATTTGGCATTCAAACATATTCAATATATCAAAATAACTTAATCTGGTTCGTGAATCATGATTGAAAGATTCTTAAAGACTGATGAGCAACGATCTAAAATTTTATGAATCAAAAATAAATGGTAAGATCAAAGAAACTGCAACACAAGATCACAAATTTTGACAAGATTGGCTCAGATAGACACAAGATGCAACATTATACATGCAAGCACTCAAGTGAATGCACCTTCGCGAAGGAACATGTACGATATATTATCATTCCAAATCTGATATATGTACCTTACGAAATTACATTTCATTTACACTTTATTTGTTAATGAGTCTAATCGTATTATTCCGTCTCCAATCTGTAGCAATATTTTCGTATTTCATAATTTTGGCGAGCAATTTTACGACTCTTTCATATTTATGGACCTGTAGATTCCAAGGAAATGTGTCGTAAAAACGCTTTATTTACTTTTTATACCAGAAATAATCTGCTATGGCATAACTTGTGAAATAAGTTGGTACATAATACTTGCATGTAATTGAGATTTTTTATGAAACGTTGAATCAGTATCACGTGTGAGGCAAGGCAAAGTAAATTTGTAGGTGGTTTTAATAAAACCAAATTAAATACGGTTCACACTTCCCATTTCCAATTAATACTAACTAACCTTGTACAAGAATCCTTTTAAATAAACTAGAAATTTAATTTTCAAACCACCTTTGCTAAATTTTAATCTAGTTTGAATTTTACATTTAAATGAAATAATTAAAAACAAACATTATACACAAAGCGCCAAGTATTTCTATGTAAATTTAAATTAAAGGAAAAAAAAATTAAAACCGATATGCCAAATTTTATTAAAACATTTTTCGCCCCTGTACTAAACCAAAAGATAATGATAAAGTTTAAAAGAATGTAACAAAAACTAAATAAATGGGGAATAGCCAACATTTTATAGCTGTGCGGGTTTGAGGTAAATGCCAGAAAACTTTATCGATGGTGCAAGGTCGCGTGACCGGTGAACCAGATGTAAAACTATCTGATCCCCCTAACAATTTGAGACATAAGCTTTGTTTGAAATGAGAACATTTGAACATGTGTTTCGTAGGCTTTCCAAAAAGCAAATAACGCATGCTATTATTTACGTACATTCGAAACGACTTGAAAGAGTTTCAAGCATGACATTTGTGCCAGGCAGCCCCGATCATATTCAGTCAATTTGGAAATAAATTGTATAAATTGTATCAATTTGCGGTGGTAAGTTTCAAAACTGCTGTATCATGGGTAACGTTTTGGCCGGAGATAACGCCATTATGAATCAATGAAACATTTCATCCAATACGACACAAAAAAACCTTTGTGCTTCTTAAAATAAAGGATTATTTAATTTTTTAATACTATCCTATCTGCTACATTTTCAAAATTTATGGGCAAGCACGTGGTGCGTCATTGTTTTTGTCTAATTAGGTAGGAATCTTGTCAATTAAGGGCGGTAATAAAGTTCCATGAAGCGGTTAGGGCCATAAACTGTTAAAGATCCTATCAAAAATTCATCTATAGACAAGTGATCTATAGACAGGGATATAGAGGCATACACATCATTCTATAGAAAGGGATATAGAGGCATACACATCATTCTATAGACAGGGAAATAGAGGCATACACATCATTCTATAGACAGGGAAATAGAGGCATACACATCATTCTATAGACAGGGATATAGAGGCATACACATCATTCTATAAGTTATTATCACAAACTGAACAGTTAAGTGTAAGAATAATCTGTTGTAAAATTCAGAGCACCCCCTCTGTCAGATGTTCGATGAATAATGATTAATATGCACATTTAACATAAGTTAACCAGTACTCCAGCACAACCCATCTCCACAAGTAACTGATAACTTTCCCACATGAATCAGCTGTGAGAATGAATATTGACAAAATGTAATGTCACATATCACTCATCCAGAGACTTGCTGGGCGGAGATTCAAACTCCGAGACTTGATGCTCTAAGGGGTCGAATGATTGTACACGAGATACAGCAAGAAATGCATGTATATATCACCTGACGGTAGGCAAGCGTGGTTGTGTGCATTTAAAAATAGACAATGGCACCTTTTATCACTAACGGTGTGATGTACCCATCAAATTTAAAAAAAGGAATTTATATCTGGATCAATGTGCTAACCTTTATATCTCGGCTCTTGCTTATAAATGGATTCTTTAAAACAAATATAAAAACTCAGTTGATGGGTATTTACTTAAAATATTTGTTTGCTATTCAGGTATATTTGATACATACCAATGGAATGCTTGGACTTTTGAAGTACCTCATAAATACGACAGCCTTAGAATGTTTAAAAAAAATCAGTCGCAAATAACAGAATTTCCTGGTATTGCGAGATTAGATGTTTGAAATACGAGCAAAAATGAGACCAAAAATGAGACGCCCCATGGGAGCCCAGATAAAACTGTCTTCAGACAATGTGCTACACTGGGACAACAAGACTTCAAAACCTCATCAGTGTGAACACCTCGTGCAGATATACATGTGTTATCGCGGATGAACAATATGACCCGACATAAATCTTCCCAGGATAAACAAAACACTTGATAACGTTAAGTCCCATCTACACCATATTAGGAAAAAGTTGGCTTACGTACAAAGGGGTGCCCAGAAAGACGAGAGGAGGTGGTCTTTGAACTCAATCTACATAGCAGTTGGATCAACTACACAATATTAGGCTAAAGTTGGCTTCCGTACAAATGGGTGCCAAGAAAGACGAGAGGAGGTGGTCTTTGAACTCAATCTACAGAGCAGTTGGACCAACTACACAATATAAGGCTAAGTTGGCTTACGTACAAATGAGTGTCCAGAAAGATGAAAGGAGGTGGTCTTTGAACTAAGTCTGCATAGCAGAGCAATAGGAACACGGTCCAGATATCCTACACCAAGACATAAATGGCCCTGGAGACTGTGGACGGGCACCAATTCCAACTCACAAGCCCTGGATTGATTGTCAGATGTGCTACCAACTGAGCTAAGTGGAAATACATAATCTTTTAAAATGACTGAAACACATTTAGAAGTTCTGAAAAACTGAGACTTTTGGCAATCTTGTAACCTTGCAAAATTTAACTTCACAGAGCATTTAGTTTGTCTCTTTAAACAACAGCACCCAATGACCCAGTGTCTAAAATTTGGACAATTTTCAAGTCTTGAAAGCATAGCTGTTGTTCCCGTTATTTAATTATACCAAATTTAAACCATTTCAAAATCTCACATAAAGACAGAAATATCTGAGCATTCAAATACCCACCTGGAAGATATTTAACGAAATAACGAACAAAAAAACAAAAACAACTACATTATTAACAGAGCCTCAACGAAGGAACAGACAGGATAAAAACAAATTCAGGAAATACAAACCAAACAAAAACAAATGAATTTCTTTTGTTACAGGCCATTTACAATCATATTTATATGTGTGCAGTCTTTGTGTACACCAATGAAAATACAAGTGCTAACTTGTAAAAGACTTGCACTGTGCAGTAAATTACCTCTCAGCACATACGTTAACTATAAAGCTTTGTTCACCGAGCAAGTAACCACTTTCATTTCCAGTTGTGTAGTTATGTAACAAAATTATATTACCATAACATACATATCAACATTCAAGACGAGACAGACAAATCTTGAATCGCTCAAATTCGGTGCATAGAATGAAATCTGTACAGAAACAGCATCAATATAATTCCCACATAATTCCCAACAAGGATACCCCTTGATGTGAAATACCCAAAAAAATATTTCTGAAATTTTTAAGGACGATAGATATGAATTCCATGCCATGCACTTACACCGAAAATAAGTAATTTATCAAAAGAAAATACAAGCTTTTTACATAAATTAATAGAAAGAAAAAAAAATTCTATGCACCATTTTATTCCCTTACAATTCTTTGACAGTATTAACCCAGCCATTTAAAAGCTTGAACATCTGACTGCTTCCTTGTGTTGTAAATTATAAACAATTTACTTCAATCTTTTATTATAAATTATAAACATTTTCTCAAACATTAACAAGCAGTTTATCACCTGGCTTTCAACAACAAAACTTTATATAAAACCGTAATTGCGCGGCCAGGTGTTGTATTGACAATGAAATAATGATAACTAGCCCGATAAGAATATTGCGCTGTATTTCAAACTAATAAATCGTATAAATATACACATATAATACCCACACAAGCGTACCAAAGTTATAGTTGTGTACGGAGATTTTATGAACATAGAGCTATAAACCTTCCAACCGTTTGTCAGCAGAATTGATTTACCGAGGCCAGGAAAAGAAAAATGGAAATTAGTTTTTATTATTTTTTACAGCCTTTCTGATCTACTTTTTCTTGTTCACAGGATGATATGATGTCAAGTATTTTATATACATACACGTAAATGTTTGAAACGTTTAAGATGGCTCTATTCGAGACAGATGTCATTATACCTTCTAACAAATATTTATGAATTTCAGCTGTTTTTTTTATATGCAGTTTAACACCATTTTCAATAAATAACAGACTTTATATTTATACACACATGTATATTCCCATTGTATCCAGAAAAACTTGGGACTAAAAATGAACCTCCCTCCTTCTGCATGTAATGAGCAAAATTTCCAAAATAAAGTTTCAAGACTAAGCTGGGTCCAAACCCACAACCCCAACAGTGCGAGGTAAGTGATCACGAGACAACCCCACAGACTACCGGGCAATGAGGTACTCTTATTTCAATTGAAGTGTACAGTTTGCTAATGGGCTAAAAGGGGGGGGGGGGAATATTTAGGCGAGTCCAAAAAAATGCAAAGAGTTTTAAAGAGCCAAACACAAAACTTTTAAATCTTCATTTAAATCTGTGGCACCTCACCCCCTCCAAAACACAATCTGTATTGACCGCATATCTAAATACCGATACTGTCCTTACACACAAATAATACAATTTCACACCTGCGAAAACTGAATGAAAAAGCCAGAGTATCTAACACAATAAAGGATTTGTCAAATGTATTTAAATCTGCAAGTCATGCGATGAAGGAAAGGGCTTAAGGAGACTAAATTAGTCTAAAACATTTTGCAACTGTTGTTACTTTCCAGCTAGTATCACGTTTAATAGGTCACTGTATGTCGATCCACAAGAAAAAAAGAACCTTTCACTTCTCTTCTTACATGAACGCGAAGTTCGCTAATGGTCTAAACAGCTGTGAAAACATGTTGAGTATAGGTTATTTTCGAATTTCTCCATTTATTTGTGTTCGTAATATATCACAGATTGCTGACCCTTACAGAGATAGAGTTGAATGGTTTTGAATCGAGTAAAATTATCAAATATTTCAATTGTAGACAGACAATTAGCATATCTAAACACTTGGAAAAATGTCTACCGGTAATCATTTTTTTTTTAAAACTTAAAACACATAGGCAAAGATATGTGATCATTTTGACAGTTTTACCAATCTTGGCGTAATAATAATTTTTCCAGTTAATTTGTGTTCAGTTTGGCAAATTTGAATACTGTAAAATCTGTATTTGTGTTTCACACAACTCCAGATAAGCTATTCTTCAAATGAGAATCTTACCCCTTAAATAAGGATGTAATGCTTTTTTTCAAAAATGGTAAAGATGAACTTTCTTATCAAACTGTTATTTAAAACAAACTAATCAACATTGAAGTTGAGAATAACCAATGCTTATTTTACCGCTTTATATATTTTAAATTTCAATGCTTTGTTCAGAAATTTATTTCAATGCTTAAATACCCCAAAATAGTGCTTATCTAAAGCACTGATTTCATGTTCTTTTTTTCATAATATTTGTAACTGACACTTTGTGTATTTAGTATATTTCAAATAATAAATATTGACAAAAATTATTTCTTTAAAAAAATCTTCAATATCATCTCCAAACAATTACATCAACTTTGAACCTTAGATTCCACTGCCTAATATAATTATTGTACAACTGCATGAAGGCCCCGTGTGCTATCTGCAGTACGATTTTAACAGTAAAACTACTAAATTCCGCTCACAACACATTCGAGCAAATTTGTTTGAACAGGGCTGAATCAATATTTATAGCAAGAAAATCTGATATCCAATGATAAACAAAAACTCAAATCAAGTTATTTCTGATTGTTCAACAGGCTTTCCGGCTGTAATTTTCCAACTTTTAGAATGTAAACGAAGATCTTCAGAGTTGCGTTCAAGTACTCCAGTTGTTAAAAAAATGTAAACAAGCATTTCCAAACCTCATCTGTGCTATAAAATCAAACAATACACCAGTGAAAAACTTCCGAAGGTCTGTTACATACGTAAATAAATGAATTCCGACAATTTTTTCTGTATTCAGAAATAAAATTGTGGCAACTATTTTGTGAATTTAAAATATACCAACAAAATAAAATTAAGTGTAGAATAGAGGCAGCTCAGCTTATCAAAAACCCAATTAAGAAAATCAAACAAAAATCAGAGATCTTTCGGACAAAGGCAAAGAGTCCCAAAACTGAAATGTAAACACCAGGCAGTGAACACTGCGACCCAATCAAATAAATATTGTATTATATGGTCGCATACCATCGGCAGGACTTCAAATTAAAATCCTTTCAAGCCCAAAATATGAAAGAAAGATTTAAAGCTCAGAATAGCACATAAAATATGAATCAACTTGAGAAGGGATTTATTCTTTAAGTTATTCACATGCACGACTCAAAACCAAGAGGTCTGTGCGTGCACAAAAAGATTTTTAAAGTAAACTGAATTTGTACAGAAACACAAAATACAAATCTCGAGTTTAGTACGATTTGCACGACAGCTTTCTGTTCCCCGCTAAAGATTCAAATGTCACCAACAATATGGGCCTTTATAACGCTTGAGAAAGCTTTTATAGGAATTTGAAAATCTCTTGTGTAAAAACCATCTTTGCGTGATATTTAAAAACAGTCACAAATATTGTTGATGTCTTCCTTTTAGAATAATATAGGATTGTGGGACCCTATGAGTAACTATTTCTTTCTTTTTCAGTGTGATGATACCAAACTGTGACGGAAAATCAGAAAGAAAGCTGGATATGCTGTTAAGTTCAGGGTTCTTGTTGGCTCATTTTTGGGGGCCATTATTCTGGGACAGTGGTTAATTTGACATCGTATTAATTTATTAATCATAACATTAAACAAATAACAGCAATGTAAAGTATATTATATACATGTATATATAAACACTACAGGAGAATCTGGACAACAGCACTGCGGGCAGACCGGTTGAACCCCCCCCCCACCCCACCAGTGGCTGAACCATAGAAGTGTGTTATTTAATAGATATAGTAAACATTACTTGGGAAGATGGCTTTTTCGGAGTGGGTCTATCTATTGATTTCTCTGGAGAAATTGTTAGATCAGTCACGTATTATAACAATAGTGTGTCTTAACATGGCCAATATGCTTATTCCTGCCTCCTGTTGTACGACGTGTTTACACAGCTACATGGCGGCATTATCGAGTCAAATTCGGTACAAATAAACATGCGGGTAACATTTCTAATTACATTACAGGCTCCGGTTTGATGAAAATAAAGTCTATCATTTTACTTTAACTCAAATAATGTGCTTAATTTTAGTAAAAGTGTCTTTCTCAAGGACATTGCACACGTCTGTGGGGGAGGATCGAACCCACTGGACTACGTGGCTCCACTTTGTTTGTATACAAGGTTATCTGACATTGTAGTGAACAGTCAACTATTAGAATTAAGAAAACTGGAATTTTTCAGCTGATAAAATCATATTTGAATTTATTAATAAGTTTTTAAAAAATCTCAAAATTCTTGAACAGTCAGAGTGGTCATACAGCTTTTTACACATTCATTGTTGTTTATCAGAAATAATTTTTTTAAGGTTTATTTATTGTACAGTACATGCTTGTGCTTATACTCTGAGCAACAGATACATTTTGGGTATGAAAATCAAAGAAATTAAAAAAATATATATTTTATTAAAAATAAAATTATAATTTTAAATGGAAATTAAAAAAAAAAAATTTTTTTTTTAAGTTTACATAAAACATACATAATTGTGTGCTATGCTCCTACCTACTCGCTCAAAGTTCTTGCAGCTTCCGAAACGTTTTTATTAACTTTAAAAGCATTGATTTCTGTCCAATTTTGTTGAAAATGACTATCCAAATTCTGGCATGAAAAATACTGGGCTACTAGGCTCGGAGCACAGCAAGCAAATTTAAAGACAGCTTTATTTAAACTTCATAATTGGAAGAGAAAAAATTGAAAAAATATTATCTGGTGCTCTGAGTTGTCTTTTACTTGTGCATCAGCATACCTGTACACATGTACATGTATTATATAACATTATATTGTTGTTTTTAACAGATTGAACCATAATATACAAATGAGTACCAGTCAAGTGGGTACCAGTCAGAATATATATGACTGGTACCCACTAAAAAAAAATCTTTTAACACAGACTTGTACAACATCGTTAACAGTTTGACATAGACTCGGGTACATATTTTTGTTTAACACAGACTGGTGTACACATTATACAACATATCAATACAAACCTCTCAAACATTTGATGGGTACTTCTTGTAGAAATCATATACACTGTTTGCAGAAATGCTCTCCCCATCACTCTCAACAAATCATTATGCGTTTTTATGGCACAGGAAAACATGATACACAAAAGATACATGGATAGGTTGTACCATTTCTCTACCAAGTTTCATTTACATCCTTCACCATACCAGTGTGACATTTCATTTGTGTGTATTAACCAATCTTTGAAAAAGATCTTGCATACTAAACAATACCTACATATTTCAACATATATTATCTAAAATTCTAAATTTCTAATAATTGTAGATTTTTTTCAAATCATGGAATTGCCACTTATAATTTGATCCAACAAAAAAAATGAATAACTAATTAAGGTATAAAACTGGCATTAGTTGACTTCTTTTTTTCAAATCTACACATCAAACTGGTGTGATTTTATCAACGCACACATGTCCATATACTTGCATTCTCTCTCTCTTGCATAAGTCTTTTGGATTTGGCATTGGTAATAAATGTAACTGATTTATATTAAAAAATATAACTTGCATTATGCAGCATCGTCTTACCTAAAAGTAGAACAACTCCATATTGCGACAAGATATATTCCTGCATTTCGCGGAAATCATTTGAACTTACGACAACAATCACATGATCACAGATGCATCAACAAGTGCTCCGTGGTTCCACGGGAACTAACTAAAGGACGTGTGGACGCACCTGTTTTCCGATGTTACGTCCGTGCCATCTGATTGGTTAAATAACACATTATTGCAGATAATATCATAAGTTTTAGCATTTCTAAACAAGAAGTTCTGTGGCTACTCGAGCCTCCGTACAAGTCGTCATACACTTCTAGACTCGTGCGATTTTTCTGAGTTCTTTTGTAATTTGGATCAAGCTTCAACAAGTCTTGAAGTGCCGACAATGCCGAAACAGTGAAGTTTTCATTTCCTGTCGTCATTAAATCGAACACACATGAATCCATATAAAAATCGACTAAAGACGCATTTCTGCAAATCTCTACTGCATCTTCTCTTGACATAACAACCTTGACCTTTTTAGTATCTTTCTCTTTTAAAGCTAAGAATTTTTGGTAGTTGATAATTTCACTTTCCGGACATCCACGAACACACAATTCTAATCCGCTGGCACTGGTGGAATTGAGTAACTCCTCGGGCATGCTTATCGCAAACGTCAAATAATGCCCTACTTGGCGCACGATTATTTTCGTGTCTATGTATTTCAAAATAATCTCAACATGTTTGCCAGGATCGACCTCTATGAGCTCGACACTGTGGGACTTTCCATACATGGTTTGGCCATCGTCAAACGTAGCTGGCAGCACGCCAGACTCAGCCTGGTAGGTGATGTACTGGTGGGATGCACAATCCGCATTCTTCTTAATTAGCACTGTCAACTGTAATGAAATAAACCATCATCTATGACCATATTCACTTTAATTATCATGCAGAGTCTTGTCACGCACAACATATCGCACAACATATCGGCAAAATCCTTTGTTAGGCCATTCTTAAAAAAACAATTTGTTTGCCGTGCTCCTACTCATTCAAAATTGCCACTGCCCAATTTTTTTTTATTGACTTTCAAAGCATTGAATTTTTCTTTTTCATGATTTCTGTCAATTTTTGTTTAAAATGACTATGTAAGATAAAAAAAAAAATGGCAACACTAAATTTAGCTACCTACCATCATGAAAAATACTGGGTCAGAGCACAGCAAACAATTTTTTTTCAGGATGACCTGAGCAAGACAAATTTATGAATAACAACAGTACTAATATTATAAAGATATGAATACAAAAAACTGTTTTCTTCTCATAAAATAGTTAAAGGAGTAAAGACATGCATGGATGCAGTCAAGGGAAGGAGCAACAGTGGCCCTTTAAGACAGGTTGTTGATTAATACAGGTTAATTTGTCAATTTACCATAAAACCATAGAAATGGGAAATAGCAACTGTGGCAGCCTGAGACAAGTGGTTGCTCAATAGAGGTGATCACTAAGTTACACCGGTATATAATGTATTTTCAGATGCCCACCAAAGAATACAACTAGATTTTTTTAGTAAACATCGCAGCTCCACAGTATATGAAGGTAAACCACTGATAAGTGATCTTAGAAATGGTTTAATACTCTCCATAATAAATTGATTGCTAGATTATCCTCCCCTTCCGCTCCCTATTTTTTATCCGTCCCCGGCCTTTTTTATTTTCATAAAAAAAAAATACCAGTATATATTTTTTCAAAAAAAAAAAATAAAATCCTCCCCCAACATCCCACCCCCTTTCTAAGAAAAATTTGGACAATAATTTAGCAATTAATTTATAATGGCCTAATATCTCTTTTGTTTTTTATTCAGTTGATAATAAATATTTGAAGATGCGATTAAAGGTGCAAATCAAAACTGCTTATCACTTCATCGCAGTTATGACAATTTACATCTGGCATCTGAACTTCTTGACAGAATGTTACTTCTATGCTTCCTTGGTCAAATTTTGTTTATATTATCTTACAGAATTGTTCCGATGTTTTTTCGACCACCCATCCAATATTTGTATTTCTGGCCTAAATATGCAATAAAGTTAACAAATATATTGCATTTTCCAGTCTGTAACAATAATTGCAGCTGTACATGTATGCGAGACAAAATGTACATGCTTATGTATGTATAGCATAGCAATGACATAAAGAATGTGTACCTTACGACACCTTAATCATTAATTATTCACTTGGGAACTTGCGTTTTGTAAAATAAGCAGAAACGAAGGAAGTCACAGTAGAGTTTCAATACTTCGGCGTTGAATAATTCAATGATTAAAAGAAACACAACCATTGATCTGTGCACTGAAGCAAACAGCTAGCGGAGGAAAATGCAGATAAATTGCACACAGCACGGAAGGCCCAGGAAGTTGTTAAGAAATGCACATGTATGGGGTATCTAGAGCTTCTCCTGTCATTGTTTGAACATTGCATGTGGGATTTTATTTGTTTCTGTTCTCTATTTTTTTCTGTTCGATATACAATAGTTATGATCAATATTAATATGGATTGTACATTATATAATACTGGTACATGTACAGTGCTAGTATTTATTAATTTCATGAAACGTGTATGTCGTGTTAAAGAGTGACAGATTGGGGCCTTGTATTTTTAATGGCATTTTCAGTACATTACTATTTAATTATAAACAGTTCCCACCTCCCCCCAACACCCCTAATAGCAATAAGGAGGGATTTTCTGGTTAAAGAACCAAAGAAAACCTGCAAGTGGTTAGGTTTTCAACTATTATACAATGTGTATTACAAGTTTTTTCTGCATAACCCAAGGTATGGCGCAACACGAAAACAATGCAAAAATTCTCCCCACACAGACCGCTGGCCCAATTCCCCATAAAATGTGGGAGGCCCCTGATAATTATACGACCTTTGAATGAAAATGAGTATGCTACCATCCTTCAGCCCCATTAGTAAGTGTAATTCAGCACTTGTATAAATGGGTGAAAACTACTTTTTTTGCATATAACCCAGACTAGTTCATGTTCACCTTGCCACTTTTTTAAAAACAAAAAATAAATAAATTGTAAATTATAAACCCTCACAAAAAACAATTTCAAAAACACCAAATTTGCTGTAAACCCCAACACTATTATAAGTTTCAATGAATTTTAATCCTGCAAACTGTTTTTATTTTTTTTGGTAAATGTTTTCTTTTCTTTTTTTAATAACATGTTCGATTTAACATGAATCAAGTGTCCAAAAGCAGTCAACAAATAATTTTTTATCTTTCAAATTAAATATTAGATGACAAATCTGCTCATTTTTCAACTCAAAATCACTTCACAGTCATTCATATTTTCAATTGAGTTGTTTTCTCATTTGGTCTCATTCAATAAATTATAAAGATAAAAGCGGAAAAGTTTTTATTACCAGCAATAACAATAAACAGCCAAGAGGGCTGCACCCATGATTTCCCTATCGTGAACATTACTGTGATAGGCCGAGTCGTCCACCAGGACATCTCCAGTAAAAGTAGAAAGTATTGTAAATTTTTAATATGGTCGCAAATATTAATGCAAGATTAAATATGGGAAAGGTTAAAAGGGGCAAAATCGGGTCATTTTTGTTATTACTGAATTAACTTGGCTTTACCAGCTTTACCGTTGCCTGCAGTAAATGGAATATGCATTTTAATTAAACTTGTGGCTTTCTGATCTCTAGATTTCGAAAGTATTTATTGATTACAGAGACTTTCAGCCAAAAGCAAATGAGAATTTTAACATTCATATATATATATATATATATATACAGTCAAACCTGTCTTAAGTAGCCAGTCAAGAGAAGGCCCTAAAGTGGCCTTTTAAGACAAATTGTTGCTTAATACAGGTTTGTTATGAAAGCATAGAGATGGGAAATAGTAAATATGGCTGCTTAAGACAATTGTGTTCGCTTACATGTAGGTTTGACCATTTTGTACATCATTTACTTTAACTTTGTGAGTAAGAGGATGAATTTCCAAATTAAAAGGGGTTTGAAGGGGCAAACCGAAGACGATCTGTGATGAATTTTCGTTGTTTTTAATGAAAAATAGACTGCACCCAATGATGTGATCTACTGAAAAGTAAAAATTTGTGTTTTGTGTCAAATTAAACATTATTTAAACAAAACATGTTTTATATGGTATATCCTCAGCCCACAGTAAACGGTGGTCAGAACAAAAATTATCAGTTGAAATCCTAGCCATTAGGGACAGCCCTGCTTTAAAGGATCAATGTGTCAAAATTTTATTGACCAATTTGACTCCAGTTGCAAGTTGGGCGAAGTGTAATGCTGCATTTCAGAAAGAACTGCTAAAAATTGCAGGAATAAAATTCTCGATCAACGCTGCCATACAACTTCCAAAACCGCCGAGACTGAAGTAGCTGTATGGCAGGGAGGTGTCAGTCAATGTCTCCCATGCCTGAAATCTTACACCAGACTTGAGAGAAACATGTGCCATGCAAGCCGCTAGCTCACTCTCCCATCTCACAGGCAGCACATGCTGGTACAGTACAGAAACATTGAAACACATAGACTGTAGCAACTGCTTCACAAATTAATATGTTACGTTCTGCTGCCTTTGAAGTTTAATTTCATGTAAGATCCGTAATTGATGAAAAAGCAGCAGGCTTTAATGTAATTTCTGTTATGCCCTAAACAAAACCCATATAGTTATGCAATTTAACATGTAAATATCTGCGTATGAAAGGTGCAAAATAATTAATCAAATCTGCTTATAACATATAGATATATATCTGCCCTCATAAAATAACCTTGTAGTCTGAAACCCGAAATCTTATATAATGAGCTTTAAAGGTGCACATCACCATAACAAAATTTTAAAGGCACCATGCTTATATATGACAATAAATTGTCTTAAAAATTTCATTTTTATTTATGTAGGTTATTCCTGCTTATTAAAACTTGTGTTTTATTTCGCGAAGAATTGTGTTTGAACATCCTGTCTTTGGACAATATCTCATTCATTGTACATGCAGGGTTTATATCTTAAGAATTTAAATTTTATTTCAAATAAGATTCTCAACTTGTAATGTCTATATTTAATGAATAAATAGCAGATTATTATATATTAATAATTTAGAATGATTAACTAATTAAATCATATCAGTTTATCAACCATATCAAATACACACACGATAATACAGAGCCTTTTTTTTTTATAAATTGGGAAGAGGCCCAAGCCTTCAAAATGGGGGGAAAAAACAGCGTGATTGAGGGGAAATTGGGAATTTTTAAGACTTTAGCAAACTGGAAAATAAAGTGCAACACTGTTAATTAAGGTCATGTTCTAATCAATAATTATCAGATATTACAATATACTTCATATCTTGTTGGGGTATTATACTCTAATGTAACAGAAAAAAAAAAATTTGGCCTTAATTTGGAAAAAAACAACACGATTTTTACTAGGGAAGCCACCGAATTTTGGCCTCCTGTTTAGTAAAGTAAAAAAGCCCTAAATCATAAACACTCAAATCACATCATGAATCACTCTTACCAGGGTCCACACTGTTTCTCTCTCGGTCCAAAATGCTTGTAAACACCCCCTGCTTAATGGAATGGCCCAACAGCCTAACTACGGGTGGGAGAATCTATCTAATCCTGCACTGACAGCCATTTTCCAGATCATACTGTATGTTTGTGAGAACTATTAATCATCCAATCTAGCAACAGGTGTCACCTACATGTCAGTATCCATAACATGTTATTTACCTTTCCAGTAATTAAAAATCACCCCCAGGCGATTAGCTACATCAAACCTGGTGGAGAGGGCATTTCATACATTGGCTTATCACACCGATCAATATCCACTGTACAGAAGTACCTCAAGTCATTCAAATCAATACACCTGATGTCAAATAAACATTAAAAAATAGATATACAATTTATATAAAGCACAGATCCTCACAGTTTTGTGCTGATGTCAGCTAATGATTAAGATCAATCTCATTTCTCTCCAAGGTGAGACAGATGATACTGTTATGAAAAATCGTATTGGTTCAGAGCCCTCATCCCCCCGACTCCATCCCCCTGCAGTGACGTGTGGCCCCTGTGGTTGATTATTCACAAATTCATGAAAAACTGAACTTATCATTATTATGCTATATATAATACTTACGATATAACGCATGTGAAAAATCAGAAAAATCAGAAAAATTTACATCATATTATCATATTGCGACCATATTTTATTTTATTCATTTTACATTGATTGTGAAACAAAATCTTGGGACCATCTAGAAAAAATTGATCAGACTGGAAGTATTTTGGGGTAGAGCCTGCAACAAGCACCTGCATACAGATGAAATGTCTTCCAAGGACACCACACAATAAGGGTGGCAGGGTATTGAACCCGTAGCAGACCAAACACTTTCTGTGCCACACTCAGCAGCAATAATACCTACCAGACAGAAATTCATGAATTACTGCAGACAGTACACAAAGAACAAACCATTGACTTTCACATTCAAACTAATAAAAGTTTCTGAGACAGTTTTTTGAGATTTTTTTTTCTAAACAACAACTAAAAATAGTGCCACTAAGAACTAAAAGGTGGATATTGTCAGGTTTGTTCCATATGGTAAGCCACCGAAAATACTTACTTTACTCGTAGCTGTAGCACCCACAGAGTTTGATACCGGATCATTTGTAACCTGCACAGTAAGGTGATCATTATTGACTAGCGGCCAAGCACCTTCCACACGACACGTTTGAAACCTATTGTCAAATGTTCGCAAATGCGGATCGCCGAACAATCCACAATGTTTATAAATTTTTTTGCCTTTATATGTACACACAGCATCCGGCACGGCAACCGGTACATATTTTTTACCAGGGTCCTGGGTATACACGGGTCCGCTGGTTGTGCAGTCGTTATGGTTCATTTGATTACGAATCACTTTTTTCATACTATGGAATTTAATATTTCCTTTGCAACCCTGCAAACTCTCTAAACACTTCATGTATGTCCGCAGAGCTGTACACTGAACGTCCGGGGCATCTATATTTAAATTTTGTGAGGTTTGAAAATCTTCCCAACACCTCTCCACGTTACATGAATATGCTGAAATAAACAAACCAAAAATTATATTCCTACAAATTCATACAAGAACACTACACATTGCATTACAAAATAACATAGTCTGAATTAAATTTTTATTGTCAGTAAATAACAGAAGACCTAAAACTTGTTCAATTGTTATCATTTAATCGAGATTTTATTGAGCTTCAGTAAAGAAATTACATAAATTTCTAACATCTTGCTAAGATTGTTCCATGATTTGGATATAAAGTCATATAATAAATCATGACTATACCGTTTGGAAAACCTTTGTAAAATGTCATAGACAGGGTCTCAGACTGCATTTTTTTTGCAGACTGCCACTAGATAATGTGATTTATTCTGATACAAACATAAAACTTCATTTTAATTTGACTGATTATTTTAACTGAAAAAAAATTCCTGAAATGCAAAGAATGATAAAAACCCAGGGCCCTTTTTTTACTGTTTCAAAAGCTGAATATGGCCCAATTCCCGGTGCACTTGAACAAATCACGGGAACATATATACTTTATTTTCATAATTCTTCTAACCCCACCCCTGAAAATACTTTCCTTCAAGTCATAACTGGAGATACAAAGCAACACAAACTCTCCCTCTGACCCAAAGGGCCCCATTCCCCCAAAGTGAAGAGAGGGTCCAGAACAACAGTTGCATTTCTCTGCAATTACCCATTTTTCAGCAGTCCATCACAGAAAGTTCTATATATGTACATTACAAGGTCAATCTCCTATAAACAGCCAACTTCAATCACACGGATGCTGCTGTTATCTAACTAGTGTAGCTTTCCTACTTTGAACTATCTCCATTTTAAGATTGATTTCTGGCTATATACATGAATAAATTTTCATAAATTTGTCTAGGGAATTGGAGTTCATCAGTTTTACAAATAAGCCTTTAACACACTGAATGAAAACAACTCACAAGAACATGTGTCTGTCAACACCAATGCCCTCGCGAATACTTGAAAGCTAATATTTTACCTAAAATTAGGTTGAAAATGGACGATAACTCCAGTAAAATTCGACACACACTGACAAATTATATCAAACTTGGCCTATATTTTATAAAATAAACCACTCCATTCCAAATATTGATATGAACACACATAGATCCTTTCAGAAGTTATTGATTGGGAAACGTTTTTACAGACAGACAGACAGACAGACAGACAGACAGACAGACAGACAGACAGACAGACAGACAGACAGACAGACAGACAGACAGACGGACAGACAGACGGACAGACAGATGGACGGACAGGAGAAACACTGAATGCCCCTTCACTGTTCTTTGAACATGTCTGTGCTGCAGTTTGTTGGTTTGAAATATTGAAGAAAATATAAAAGAAATCTTGAGTATCCTTGACTTCATATTTTGTGTAGACAATAATTGAATTCAATTAATTAAATAATTTAACATGTATGTACATCATGTATACATGGTTAATAAAGAGAACTCAATTTCTTGTACGTTGTCAAATTATACCAAATGGAATGATTATATTTCTTATTTATGTATAATAAACCAAGCATTACATTTCTGAAAAAGTGTTGTATTTTTTTAAAGATATCACTGAAGTTCTGAGATAAACGCATCCTATTCTGCAATTACTCAATAAGTTCTGCTCGACTGCCTCCATTTGAATTGAATCACTCAAATATTGTGTCAAAATTGATAAGTGAAAAGTGATGTCAGTTATAAAAGTGACTTGATTAGTTTAAAATATATCAAAATGATGTCTCTGTGGTTGGAATTAGAGAAAAATGACTTGCACATTTGAGCTAACTCACTTAAAAGGTTCAGTTAAAATTTAAATAAATTGTCAATTAAAATTTGAGCGAAAGGGTGTGTAACATGTACTTGACCAATAATCTTTACACCTCCAATTAACATAGTCATAGATTAACAGTTTTGTTTTTATTTGATGTAAAACTGTCCAGGGCTTGAAAATTCCAATCATTTGCCCGCCATGACGAGTGAACATATGGTCAGGACAAGTAAGATTTAAGAAACTGACCTTAATATTTCTTTAATTTTAAGCATTCAATTAAAAATGTTGGAAAGGGAGGACAATAGCTTTTATCAGAAATTTCAAGCCCTGCTGTCATACCGAGCTCACTTGAACATTTGCAAAAAATGTTGTTGTATGTTGTTTAGTATGACTTCCAACAATTGTTCAGTTATATTGTGACGGCGTCTACTCGAGACAGAATTCTAAGCGCTGCTACACTGGAGCATTATGTCACAGACACATGGTATGATACTGTCCTTCAAAGGGATATCTAACGCTATAAATGTCTAATAAGTAACTATCAAAACAGATAAAATGCATCACATTACCATTATTTAATATAAACCAAAGAGTTTACTATGTCAAATCCACCAAAACGTGACAAAATCAATATGTAAATTTGAGTGGTAAACTTGAAATGAAATCCAAATTCTATAAAGAGACAGCACTTAAATACTGTTAGATGACCGTTGCATTGTCATTCTCACTTTTTCTAAGATGAAACAATTTTTATTACGTGTAAACCTGTGTAACGGATCAAAATGAAATCATGTGACTTATCTGACAGTCACAAAATATGTTGCTTTTTCAAGTGGGAAATCTTTTTTTAGTTTAACCTAGATGCGTAATCCTAGTTCGGAAAGCCCTTTTCAATATATTTTTATGGCATGTTTAAATAGATATCCCTTTGGCAATACAGTGTCAGCAAGTATATATATATATGCTTATTATATATTGGAAAAATATGTTTTAACCAATTTTAAAATTTGGGAAAATCCTGATATATTCCCTCCTAATGCTGAGCCCCAAGCGTGGAACCTTCTAGCATCATTTTTTAAATATTTAGTGAAAATAATCACCCTATTAAAGAATTATAAGATACAAAAAGTTAAATAGTTGCATAATTGTAATTTATTATGCATCAGTATGAAACACAGTTTAGAGAAATTAAAATCAACATTAAAAATTTTGATCATTAATTTATTCTTAAATTCTAGATGTATTTTATCAGATGAACTTATTTATCATAATGATGATGCATTACAGCTGAAATTTATTTTTAATTAATTATCCCAATTATGGCAATGTTCTACTGACAGTAATTGACTTGCTTTCAAATTCGTTTGTTTATATACGACTGATTGGGGAAATGCTGACTACACAAACACATTTATCATTTCAGCAAATTCAAACATTATGCAGAGCACAAGAAATCGTGAAAGTGTCCCTGACCAATTAAGAAACTAATATGACAGGCCCAGGTGCGAGATTTATCACCAGACGGTATACATATCCCTTTACACAGCTGTGTGTATTCACGCTGGCCCAAATATTATAACATTGACCTTTACCGCGCTATCGCTTTCTTTAGCTACACAATGAAACAAAGTCATCTTCAAAATTCATATACTTACCGCTATCACAGAATATTCCAAGGATAAGAACTATCACAACAAAACATGCCCGAGTCCATCGGGAAGTCCGGGTACACATTTCCGAAGTTCCATGACACGGGGTCGACGGAATGAGCGTGTAGACTTTTTCCAAAATGTCGGGACCTCTCGCCTTTCGTCGAGTTTTTGGTCTGTAGAGAAAATATAAGCACCCATTAGCCATGAATCATAATTGAAGTTTATTCCAATATTCGCTTCGGCGGTTACATTATAATCGCTTTAATCAAATTCCTCATGATATTCCCACAAATTTAATACACACAGAATATAAGTTGGTCCAATTTAAACAGTGTGTTGTGTTCTAATGTAAAACTGTTGCAAAGTGTACCGTACTGACACAATCTGGGTCACAAGGAGGAGCCTATCGTAGAAACTGACACCTTTGACCGCAGTTCTCGTCGCTGATTGGTCGAAGATAAGCGCTCCATATCAAATATCAATAGCGCTGTCAAAATGGAATACAAACAAACATGGCGGTCATACGTTTGATTGGCCGATAGAGGCATCGCTTTTCACACCAAAGGTGCGAAAGAAGGCAACAGATATTCAATCAAATATTAATCATAATTGCAGGCACTGAAAGAGTTTAATTAAGAACAATAAAATCCGGCAAAATCATCAAGAAAATGTGATATATATCATAAAATGATTACAGATGTTAATTGATGTGATTATTTTTCATTTAATTGAAAGATTAAAAATTAAATAGAACGAACAATATATCCTGAGGTTGTATTGTTGTAAGTGATTCTTTATTTGGAATGATTTCCCTTTTTTTCTTCAGATAAATATATATGCCAAAATAAAATCTGATGGGAAATATTAAGTAAAAAAGTAAAAACATATCAAACAATCTTGATCTAAGGGAACTAACTCTCGCGTCCTTATCGCAAATTTGAGACGGGGTTGCGATACAGGGTGCTTGAGGCCCGTCAAGGCCACGGGAAATGCTACACAAGATACCCGAGGCCCGCCAAGATAAGAGACAATGGACAAAAACGATTTAATCAAAAACATCAACATTGTTTTAGAAAATAGAATATATATATAGTTTCTGACTATTGTCAAAGGAAGAGATGAAAATATAAAATAAAAATGTTTATTTGCGCCAATACCATGACTTTTTACAAAATAAATCAACAAAGTTAGTGCTGTTTAAATCTGGATCGTGCGATATTGAAATGCCCTGTTTAGATATATATCTAAAAAAAATACATTCTAAAAAAGTTTTATATACGGAATGGCACTATTATTTTGGTTTAGTTTAATAAATATATGTATGCATTAAAACTTACATACATTCAAGGTTTAGTTTTGGTATTAAGTTGCTTGGTTAAAGTATTTTATATCATGAAATTGTGGAGTTTTCAGTTGTGCAATATGATGTGCTATTTGCAAAACAAAAAAAAATGTTTGGATGTGGTTTTTGATATAAGTATGTCGTTTGGGTGTCATATTTGATAAATTATGACGTTTGGTTGGAGTATTCCATATATGGCGTTTGGATGTGGCATTTGAAATAAAATGTTTGGATGTGGCATTTGAAATCAGATATTTGGATGTCGCCTTTGAAATAAGATGTTTGGATGTGACATTTGAAATAAGATGTTTGGATGTGGCATTTGAAATGAGATATTTGGATGTGGCATTTGAAATAAGATGTTTGGATGTTGAATTTGAAATCAGATGAATGGATGTGGCATTTGAAATAAGATGTTTGGATGTGACATTTGAAATAAGATGTTTGGATGTTGAATTTGAAATCAGATGAATGGATGTGGCATTTGAAATAAGATGTTTGGATGTGACATTTGAAATAAGATGTTTGGATGTTGAATTTGAAATCAGATGTTTGGATGTGGCATTTGAAATAAGATATTTTGATGTGGAATTTGAAATAAGATGTTTGGATGTTGAATTTGAATTAAGATGTTTGGATGTGGTATTTGAAATAAGATGTTTGGATGTTGAATTTGAAATAAGATGTTTGGATGTGGCATTTGAAATAAGATATTTTGATGTGGAATTTGAATTAAGATGTTTGGATGTGGTATTTGAAATAAGATGTTTGGATGTGGCATTTGAAATGAGATGTTTGGATGTTGCATTTGAAATGAGATATTTGGATGTGGCATTTGAAATGAGATATTTGGATATTTGGATATTTGGATGTGGAATTTGAAATAAGATGTTTGGATGTTGTATTTGAAATAAGATGTTTGGATGTGGAATTTGAAATAAGATGTTTGGATGTGGAATTTGAAATAAGATGTTTGGATGTGGCATTTGAAATCAGATATTTGGATGTGGAATTTGAAATCAAATATTTGGATGTGGAATTTGAAATAAGATGTTTGGATGTTGTATTTAAAATAAGATGTTTGGATGTGACATTTGAAATAAGATGTTTGGATGTGGCATTTGAAATCAGATATTTGGATGTGGCATTTGAAATAAGATGTTTGGATGTGGCATTTGAAATAAGATGTTTGGATGTGGCATTTGAAATAAGATGTTTGGATGTGGCATTTGAAATAAGATGTTTGGATGTGGTATTTTAAATAAGATGTTTGGATGTGGTATTTGATATAAACGTTTTGATGTGGTATTAAATACCTGGGTCTGTTTGTAGTATTTGATGTAGACGTTTTGACGTGGTATTAAATATCTTGAGTCTGTGTGTGATATTTGATGAAAGACGTTTGGGTTTGGTATTTGGAATATGTCTTTTTGATGTGGTATTGTTATTCATCGAGTGCTATAATAATTTATGATTCTATCTGTATAAGAATGTGATCAGTAGACTGTTGTGCCTTCAATACATTGCTATAACCTCAGTACATTGGTATGCCTTCAGTACATTGGTATGACTTCAGTACATTGGTATGACTTCAGTACATTGGTATGCCTTCAGTACATTGCTATAACCTCAGTACATTGGTATGCCTTCAGTACATTGGTATGCCTTCAGTACATTGTTATGCCTTCAGTACATTGCTATAACCTCAGTACATTGGTATGCCTTCAATACATTGGTATGACTTCAGTACATTGGTATGCCTTCAGTACATTGCTATAACCTCAGTACTTTGGTATGCCTTCAGTACATTGGTATGCCTTCAGTACATTGTTATGCCTTCAGTACATTGCTATAACCTCAGTACATTGGTATGCCTTCAATATATTGGTATACCTTCAGTACATTGGTATGCCTTCAGTACATTGTTATGCCTTCAGTACATTGCTATAACCTCAGTTCATTGGTATGCCTTCAGTACATTGGTATGCCTTGAGTACATTGGTAATCCTTCAGTACGTTGGTATACCTTCAATATATTGGTATACCTTCAGTACATTGGTATGCCTTCAGTACATTGGTATGCCTTCAGTACATTGGTATGCCTTTAGTACATTGCTATAACCTCAGTACATTGTTATGCCATCAGTACATTGGTATGTCTTCAGTACATTGGTATGCCTTCAGTACATTGGTATTCTTTCAGTACATTTGTATGACTTCAGTACATTGGTATCACTTTAGTACATTGATGTATGTTCAGTACATTGCTATACTCTTAGTACATTGCTTTGCCATCAGCACATTGGCATGCCTTCCGTACATTGGTATGCCTTCAGTACATTGCTATATCTTGAGTACATTGCTATAACCTCAGTTCATTGATATACCTTCAGTACATTGGTATGCCATCAGTACATTGCTATACCTTCAGTACATTGGTATGTCATCAGTATATTGCTATACCTTCAGTACATTGGTATACCATCAATAAATTGCTATGCCTTCAGTACATTGCTATGCCTTTAGTACACTGGTATGCAACCGGAACACCGCTATACCTTCAGTACACAACTATACATTCAGTACATTGCTATGCCTTCCGTACATTGGTATGCCTTCCGTACATTGGTATGCCTTCAGTACACTGCTATATCATAAGTACATTGCTTTAACCTCAGTACATTGGTATACCTTCAATACATTAATATGCCTTCCGTACACTTGTATGACATCAGTACATTGGTATCACTTTAGTACATTGATGTACGTTCAGTACATTGCTATACCCTTAGTACATTGCTATGTCATCAGTACATTGGTATGCCTTCAGTACATTGGTATGCCTTCCGTACATCGGTATGCATTCAGTACACCGGTATGCCTTCCGCACATCGGTTTGCCTTCCGTACATCGGTATGCCTTCGTACATTGGTATGCATTCAGTAGATTGGTATGCCTTCCGCACATCGATTTTCCTTCCGTACATCGGCATGCCTTCCGTACATTGGTATGCCTTCAGTACATTGGTATGCCTTCAGTACACTACTATTCCTTCAGTACATTGCTATACCTGCAGTACCTTTGTATGCCATAAGGACATTGCTATACCTTCAGTACATTGGTATGTCATCAGTACATTGCTATACCTTCAGTTCATTGGTATACCATCAGTACATTGCTATGCCTTCAGTACATTGCTATGCATTTAGTACACTGGTATGCAATCAGTACACTGCTATACATTCAGTACATTGCTATACCTTCAGTACATTGGTATGTCATCAGTACATTGCTATACCTTTAGTACATTGCTATACCTTCAGTACACTGGTATGTCATCAGTACATTGCTATACCTTCAGTACACTGCTATACATTCAGTACATTGCTATACCTTCAGTACATTGGTATGTCATCAGTACATTGCTATACCTTCAGTACACTGGTATGCCATCAGGACATTGCTATACCTTCAGTACATTGGTATGTCATCAGTACATTACTATACCTTCAGTACATTGGTATGCCATCAGTACATTGCTATGCCTTCAATATATTGGTATGCCTTCAGTACATTGCTATACCTTCAGCATATTGGTATGCCTTCAGTACATTGCTATACCCTCAGAACACTGGTATGCCATCAGTACATTGCCATACCCTCAGAACATTGCTATGCCGTCATTACATTGCTATGCCTTAAGTACATTATTATGCCTTCAGTATATTAATATATTTTCAGTACATTGCTATGCCTTCAGTACATTGGTATGCCTTCAGTACATTGGTATGCCATCAGTACATTGCTATACCCTCAGTACATTGATATGCCGTCATTACATTGCTATGCCTTCGGTACATTGTTATGCCTTCGGTACATCGCTATGCATTCAGTACATCGCTATGCATTCAGTACATCGCTATGCATTCAGTACATTTCTATGCCTTCATTACATCGCTATGCATTCAGTACATTGGTACGCCTGCAGTACATTGGTACGCCTGCAACACATTGGTATACCTTCAACACATAGCTATACCCTCAGTACATCGTTATACCTTCAGCACATCGGTATACGTTCAGCACATTGGTATGCCTTCAGTACATTGCTATGCCTTCAGTACATTGGTATTCATTCAGTACATTGCTATACCTTCAGTACATTGGTATGCCTTCAGTACATTGCTATGCCTTCAGTACATTGGTATGCCTTCAGTACATTGGTATGCCATCAGTACATTGCTATACCCTCAGTACATTGATATGCCGTCATTACATTGCTATGCCTTCGGTACATTGTTATGCCTTCAGTACATCGCTATGCATTCAGTACATCGCTATGCATTCAGTACATTTCTATGCCTTCATTACATCGCTATGCATTCAGTACATTGGTACGCCTGCAGTACATTGGTACGCCTGCAACACATTGGTATACCTTCAACACATAGCTATACCCTCAGTACATCGTTATACCTTCAGCACATCGGTATACGTTCAGCACATTGGTATGCCTTCAGTACATTGCTATACCTTCAGTACATTGGTATTCATTCAGTACATTGCTATACCTTCAGTACATTGGTATGCCTTCAGTACATTGCTATACCCTCAGAACATTGCTATGCCGTCAATACATTGCTATGCCTTCAGTACATTTTGATGCTTTCAGTATATAAATATATCTTCAGTACATTGCTATACCTTCTGTACATTGGTATGCCATCAGTACTATACCCTCAGTACGTTGGTATGTCATCAGTACATTGCCATACCATCAGTACATTGGATTTGCCATCAGTGCATTTCTATCCCTTCAGAACATTGCTATGCCGTCATTACATTGCTATGTTTTCAGTATATTGTTATGCCTTCAGTATATTAATATATCTTTAGTTCATTGGTATGCCTTCCATACAATGAAATGCCTTCAATACATTGCTATACCTTCAGTACATTATTATACCTTCAGTACATTGGTATGCATTCAGTACAATCGTATGCCTTCAGTACATTGCTTTACGTTCAGTGTATTGCTATACCTTCAGCATAATGATTTGCCTTCAGCACAGTGGTATGCCTTCAGTACATTGCTATACCTTCAATACATTGGTATGCCTTCAGTACATGACTATGCCTCCATTGCATTGCGTTTTATGTTGTAATTTATTATATCTTTAGATGTGTTGATGCCTTAACTATGTTGTTAAACCGTGTCGGGTGATCGAACCAGGGTTCATGATTCGATTCTCCCCCATTGCTATATGTTATGCCTTCAGTATGCTTGCATGTTGTTATGCTTTCAGCATGTTTGTATGTCGTTATGCATTCAGTATGTTTGTATGTTGTTATGCCTTCAGCATGTTTGTATGTTGTTATGCCTTCAGCATGTTTGTATGTTGTTATGCCTTCAGCATGTTTGTATGTTGTTATGTCTTCAGTATGTTTGTATGTTGTTATGCCTTCATTATGTTTGTATGTTGTTATGCCTTCAGCATGTTTGTATGTTGTTATGTCTTCAGTATGTTTATATGTTGTTATTTTTTCAGAATGTTTGTATGTTGTTATACCTTCAGAATGTTTGTATGTTGTTATGTCTTCAGTATGTTTGTATGTTGTTATGTCTTCAGAATGTTTGTATGTTGTTATACCTTCAGAATGTTTGTATGTTGTTATTCCTTCAGAATGTTTGTATGTTGTTATGCGTTCACTATGTTGTTATGTCTTCAGTATGTTTGTATGTTGTTATGTCTTCAGCATGTTTGTATGTTGTTATGCCTTCAGTATGTCTGTATGTTGTTATACCTTCAGAATGTTTATATGTTGTTATGTCTTCAGTATGTTTATATGTTGTTATTCCTTCAGAATGTTTGTATGTTGTTATGTCTTCAGCATGTTTGTATGTTGTTATGTCTTCACTATGTTGTTATGTCTTCAGTATGTTTGTATGTTGTTATGTCTTCAGCATGTTTGTATGTTGTTATGCCTTCAGTATGTCTCTATGTTGTTATACCTTCAGAATGTTTGTATGTTGTTATGTCTTCAGTATTTTGTTATGTATTCAGCATGTTTGTATGTTGTTATGCCTTCAGTATGTTTGTATGTTGTTATGCCTTCACTATGTTGTTATGTCTTCAATATGTTTGTATGTTGTTATGTCTTCAGCATGTTTGTATGTTGTTATGCCTTCAGTATGTTTGTATGTTGTTATGCCTTCAGCATGTTTGTATGTTGTTATGCCTTCACTATGTTGTTATGTCTTCAGTATGTTTGTATGTTGTTATGTCTTCAGTATTTTGTTATGCCTTCAGTCTGTTTGTGTGTTGTTATGCCTTCAATATGTTTGTATGTTGTTATGCTTTCAATATGTTTGTATGTTGTTATGTCTTCAGTATGTTTATATGTTGTTATTCCTTCAGAATGTTTGTATGTTGTTATGTCTTCAGTATTTTGTTATGTATTCAGCATGTTTGTATGTTGTTATTGCCTTCAGTATGTTTGTATGTTGTTTTGCCTTCAGTATATTTGTATGTTATTATTCTTTCAGTATGTTTGTATGGTGTTATGTCTTAAGTATGTATGTATGATGTTACGTCTTCAGTATTTTGTTATGCCTACAAAATGTTTGTATGTTGTTATGCCTTCAGTATGTTTGTATGTTGTTATGCCTTCAGTATGTTGTTATACCTTCATTATGTTTGTGTGTTGTTATGCCTTCAGTATGTTTGTTTGTTGTATGCCTTCAGTATGTTTGTATGTTGTTATGCATACATTGTGTTTGTATGTTGTTATGTCTTCAGTATATTTGTATGTTGTTATGCCTTCAGTATATTTGTATGTTATTATTCTTTCAGTATGTTTGTTTGGTGTTATGTCTTGAGTATGTATGTATGTTGTTATGTCTTCAGTATTTTGTTATGCCTTCAGAATGTTTGTATGTTGTTATGCCTTCAGTATGTTTGTATGTTGTTATGCCTTCAGTATGTTGTTATACCTTCATTATGTTTGTGTGTTGTTATGTCTTCAGTATGTTTGTATGTTGTTATGCCTTTAGTATGTTTGTTTGTTGTTAGGCCTACATTGTGTTTGTATGTTGTTATGTCTTCAGTATGTTATTATGCCTTCAGTTGTCTGTATGCTGTTATGTCTTCAGTATGTTTGTATGTTGTTATGCCTTCAGTATGTTTGTATGTCATTATGTCTTCAGTATGTTTGTATGTTGTTTTGCCTTTAGTATATTTGTATGTTATTATTCTTTCAGTATGTTTGTATGGTGTTATGTCTTAAGTATGTATGTATGATGTTACGTCTTCAGTATTTTGTTATGCCTACAGAATGTTTGTATGTTGTTATGCCTTCAGTATGTTTGTATGTTGTTATGCCTTCAGTATGTTGTTATACCTTCATTATGTTTGTGTGTTGTTAGGCCTATATTGTGTTTGTATGTTGTTATGTCTTCAGTATGTTTGTATGTTGTTTTGCCTTCAGTATATTTGTATGTTATTATTCTTTCAGTATGTTTGTATGTTGTTATGCCTTCAGTATGTTTGTATGTTGTTATGCCTTCAGTATGTTGTTATACCTTCATTATGTTTGTGTGTTGTTATGCCTACATTGTGTTTGTATGTTGTTATGTCCTCAGTATGTTGTTATGCCTTCAGTATGTTTGTATGTTGTTATGCCTTCAGTATGTGTGTATGTTGTTAGGCCTTCAATATGTTTGTATGTTATTATACTTTCAGTATGTTTGTATGTTGTTATGCCTTCAATATGTTTGTATGTTATTATACTTTCAGTATGTTTGTATGTTGTTATGTCTTCAGTATGTTTGTATGTTGTTATGTCTTTAGTATGTTGATATGCCTTCAGTATGTTTGTATGTTGTTTTGCCTTCAGTATGTTATTATGCCTTCAATCTGTTTCCTGTACCTCTTCTGCTGTGTCAATTACTGTCACTGGTCATGGTGTTACACAGATCATACTATATTGTGAGCCTTCTCATGCTTTAGAAAGACCGCATGAATGGTCAGTAGGGTTTGCAACAACCGCTTGATACATGAATGGTCAGCAGGTTTGCAACTACCGCTTGATACAGGATTTGTCAGCAGGGTTTGCAACAACCGCTTGATAAGGAATGGTCAGCAGGGTTTGCAACAACCGCTTGATACAGGAATGGTAAGCAGGGTTTGCAAGAACTGCTTCATATATGGATATGCATCCAGACTCTAATCTACTGTGTCCGTTAATGCCGTCGGTATGGCAAGGCTGTTGCTTTTTTTCATTTTTCGGAGAGAGATGTAGGCCCGGGCCTAGACGGCCTAGAGGCAGCTACGCCTTTGGAAACCCATTAGGCTACTGTGTTGAGAGCTGTGGCTGTTCCATCTAAAATATGCAAATTTAAGATATCCGATGCACTTAGCAGTAACGACTCGATTATGGAAATAAAAGAATATTTCCCTAGAATTCTTCTGTACGCGTGAACGAGTCTTTGAAAATGGTTTTCGACAAAACTGCCAATACAATGTTCAAACGCGATTTTCAATATTAGAAAAGACTTGATTTATGTGACAAAAACACTTCTTTTGGGGAATATAAAGTTGCAAGACCATTCCAACTTGAGTGACTCAGAATCATTTTTCTGACAGAATTTTAAATTGGGGGAATGCAATTGACGAGCACATGTTAATCGGAAGTTTTTGTAAATGATAAACGAGCACTGTAAAAAAAGTTAAGAAAAAAGTTAATAGAATTTGGGATTAAATGAATTACGTGCAGATTTCTTTCTTGACTGTTAGAAATTTGTAGTCTGGCAGGTATCATTTTCCTTTTTTGTCTCCTAAAAGTGTGTCACTAATACCTCTTCAAGTTTGGCACTTATTAATGCTGGTACTACTACTTAATTACTGACGACGAAAATGATACTGCTGCGGCTGCTGCTGCTGCTGCTAATGATGATGGTGATGATGACGGTGACGACGACGACGATTATTATTGTTATTATTACTGTTACTGTTACTTTTACTGTTACTGCCACTATCACTCTCACTATCACTCTCACTATCACTATCACTATCAATATCAATATCAATATCAATATCAATCTCACTATCACTATCGCTATCGCTATCACTATCACAAATACTATTATTAATATCATTTATTCTGATATTATTATTTGTTATTTTTTTTATTTACTTTTTTTTATTGATATTTTAATTTTTATGTTGTTGTTGTTGTATGGTGTTTAGCGTCACTTTCAACAATTTTTCAGTCATATCGCGACGGTGTCTACTTAGGACAGTATTCTTAGCGCTGTCACATTGGAGTATCATGCCGCAGACACATGGTATGATACCCCTCCCAGTCACATTATACTGACACCGGGCCGACCAGACCTAGAACCCTCCTCTAAATGCTGAGCGTCAAGCGAGGAAGCTTCTAGTACCACTTTTAAAGTCATTGAACCCACGACCTTCCGCATGCGAGGCGGACGCTCTACCACTAGACCACGCCACGGTCTTAATTATTACCATTAATAATACTAATAATATTATTATTGTTGTTGTTGTTGTTGTTGTTGTTGTTGTTGTTGTTGTTGTTGTTGTTGTTGTTGTTGTTGTTGTTGTTATAATCATTTTTATTAATATTATTATTGTTATTATTGTTATTATTATTATTATTATTATTATTATTAATTATTATTATTATTATTATTATTATTATAATCATTAATAATTATTATTATTCTGGCAATGGGACTATGAAGAAGATTATGATGATGATGATGATGATGAAGATGGTGATATATGGTATATATCCATATCCAATCAACACCCAGACTCACACTCGGGGTAAGTGATGAAATATGTGTCTAGAAAACAATCGCGCTGCCAACTTTTTATTTTTTTATCTTTCACTTTTGACGAATCGTATTTACATAAGAACAGTACGGCGACTGCAGTCTCGCACTTTCTGTTGTGAAACGGGTCCCAGATTTTTCCCGTAAACGAAGTAATAACAACAATTTGTTGGGAGATGGTATTTTTGTTATTTCCAAGTGATGAGAGAAAATAATTTGCTCTCCGACTGGGTGTGATCAATCATCATCTGCAGGGCTGAACACACATTTTTCTGTCAGAAATGTGTGAATGCTATAAATATGGGTATGTAATTGAGTCGCTCAACGTGTTATTATATATTATATCATATTGTAATAATCTGACGTTATTAAAGGGGAACTCGGTGATGTTAAAATCGATTTTGCTCATGTTCACACACCAATATCGAGGTGTATCAATGTGTATTCGTATGAATATTAAAGCATGTGAGAATGTATTAACAGTTGCCATGATAAAAGACTAGTTTGTTACACTGCTGAGCTAGATTTTTTTCAATATGGGTGAAAATCTTTAGAAATACTTATCAATACTAGTAGTTCATTGGCATTTGTTTCATTTCTACTAGTTCTAGGCGTTACTTGATATCCGTTCTATTGACTGACTGATTGAATATTTAGCGTCATTTTTATGCCACCGAGGGCTAACAGACGATCAGTAAACCTAACCACTGTTCCTGGGATCCTGACAGGTTAACCAGTACTCGAACACACCTCATCTCTGCAAGTAACTGATATCTTTCCCACTTGAATAAGCGGTGAGATACGAAAAGTAATGAGACACAATGTCGTATATCATTCCTCAAGGAGACTGCTGCCGGTCGGGGATTCGAACTCACGACCCCTGGATTGATAGTCAGACGTGTAACCGACCGAGCTAATGGGGCCCGGCGATACCCATTCTAATTATACATGTTTTATATATATGTAGATCTTTCATCTATCTATGCTTCACAATAACGTGGCTTGTGGTGTCCTATCGTTTTAAACCGATTTATTTTACGTCGATTGTGAAACAAGTTCCTCTGATTTAGACAAATCACGTTCGAAGTTTTCCTGGGTAGAACTAGTACTTTTAAAAAGCATATGCGGATAAAGTGTTTTTCACAAAGACACTACACCGTGTCTTTCTCAAAGACACTACACATACCCACGGCGGAAGTTCGAACCCACGACGACCCCCCATCTCCCCTGATCTTGAGTCCGATGCCCTAATACTAAACCACGCTCCCAAATATTTTAGGGGGTGGGGGAGTGAACAGGTAGAACAGTTCAGGAAAATATCAATGGTTATATACCACATGTGTTCTTTAACAAACTAAAACAATGTTTAGGTCCCGCTACACCGTTGGCCACCCTACCTCTCCTTTTTTCCCAATGTACCGTGTTTCTTGCACTTAAAAAGACCTATATAATTTGGTTTGAAATATACTGCAATAAGACATCACTGGTGTTAAAACGTGACTTTTATAGGATATTAACAGATACATGTTTTTATGAGTATTTGAGGACTTTATATCTTAAAAATAATAAAACATAGGGTGTCACTCCACTGTTGTTGTTTTTTTTTTAAAAAAAACTAGCGGCCAGCCTTTATGTGCGGATACCTTCCTGTTTTTAAATTAATACTTAAAAAAGATTCTATGTGAAATTTATTTTTACAGTGGCATTCCTTGACCTTATTTTATATAGAACAAAGAATAAAATTCAACTGTGTAGTGAGACCTGAATAGAATGATATTTTTTCACGAGTTTTTTTAAACAGTAAATCATTTCTTCAAGTTATGTAAAATAACAAGGTTTAATACTCATGATTTACGTTCAATATTTACTTAAACTTTTATAAATATGACCCATGTCACATTTTTAACATGTGTATTGTTGTACTTGTGCTTACGTGTGCAGGTATTGACATTGAACTATAAAACAAAACTGTTCATACCACACGCATGCGATACCGGGGTTTTATCACTTTACAAACGTCGTTCCCGGGAACAGTGTTCTTAACCCGACTCTTAAACAGGTTAAGTGTGCAATTACGAAAGCCGAGAGAAACGTGTGTGATGAATAAACGTGTTCACATGACAGAACATCGGCTGTTGTTTTATACTAATTCACTTTAGATTGCAAAGTAATCTCTGAGCTTTAGCCAATCACGTTCAAGTCCCTGGCTAAAACTAGTATTGTAACTTGTTTTCAGGTGTCACCGATCGAACCCGCGATGCCTGGCTGGAGCGACGAACGCACTATCCACTGCAACACCGCTCCGTTTCAAACTGATTTATGGAGGAAGTGTCAAAACTAAACGAACACGTTAGACGTGTTTATAGCCGACGTCTATCTGCACAACTTTGAAAAAGCTTTGAAATCAAATTGTGTTATAATGCATCAATCAAAACTATGGAACGCGCTGTCCAGTGGTAGAGTATCGGAATTATGATTAGGAGATCAGGGGTTCGATCCTGCGCCACGGCTATTTGCACAGTGTCCGTGAGCAAGACACTTTATCCACACATATATACGTAGAGCTGGTTCTACCCAGGGAGACTTGGAGCGTGGTGTGTCTAAGATGTAAGAACTTGTTTCACAATCGATGTAAAATAAATAAGTTTAAAATTAGGAGTGTGTGACAATGCACATCTCGAGCATTCAAAGATGGGATGATGGCATTTTTTTTTAATTTTTTTTTTTAAAGATAAATCTGAAGAATACTGGTTTTAAGGTTGGACACCAATGCTGTCTGCAGTACTACAATTATCTATCAAACACTTTGAAACATATCCAATTTGTAAATATATGAGATAAAAATAAACAGTAAACGGTGAAAGTAAACATTGTACGTATGTTTTGTGAGGATTTTTTGGCGTTAAACATGGGCTGTAGATTCTAGACGTGGATAAATGTTTAGTTGTTGACACATGATTTATAGGGAATGCGTTGTTTTATATGATCTCACAAATGTCAACTGTCTGTAATTCGAAATATAATTGGTACTGTTGAATGTTTATCATTCCTTTTACTGGATACAGCTAGAACTAATATACTATCCGATGCTTCCAAATTCTGAATAAAGTTTAAATTATTTTATGAACAATTAGGTACGAATATTGCTAAATTTCACAAATTACCCCCATATATTATTGCATTTGCTAGTTTTCTTCATTTCACAGGCTCAGCTTGCTAACACAGTAAAATAATCTTTAAAAAAAATACTTAAATTTATTCCAACCGTTACCTTGTGGCAGGGGTTGGAAGGGATGGGTGTTTTGCTTAAACGTTTCATTTCACAGTGCTGATGACCAGGGCAGTGGCGATCATATACAACGTGTGTGTGTGGGGGGGGGGGGGGGGGTTAACTTAAGTCAGAGGTCACTTTTGAGTTTTGTATAAATACAGCACATATCTTCAGTGCGTCCAGCATTACATCTGACATTTCTGCAAGAATGATTTTCACTCTTGGAGTTTAGGTCAGGGTTCACTTTTGAATTTTGCATTTACAGCACATCTATTCAGTGCGTTCAGAATATACAATCCAAGGATATCTGATATTTATGCAAGTATGAGTTTCACTCTGGGAGTTAGGCGAAACGACAAAGCAACAAAGTAGCTACTATAGTAAGATGATATGGTGTCATTGAGAGAGTTAGAGAAAAAGAAATAGGTAAATATATGGAATTGGTAAAAGAAGAAAGAGGGCGTGAAAGAGATATAACGAATGTTTGATTGTCTCAGCCAATCAGATTTATTTTGTGATTCAAATTTTTCCTGCACAAACTGTCAAGACGTTTTTTATTTTAGAAAAGCAAGCGTCGTAGACGATCACTTTTTTTCTGAAAACACCTTATTCAGAGAAGTTAAGACAAAAATCAGAAGATAGCCACTACCTAGATCTAGATATATAATAACATTATGTTGTATGTTGCTGGTGTGTGTGGGAGGGGGGGGGGGGGGGGGGGGGGGGGTAATAAAAGGGATTTTGTCCCCTTATATTGATCAGGATTTCAATAATAATAATTATTAGTTATCATTTTATCCTAAAAATATGATCTGACTCAGAGATGATGGCATTTCAGACATGAGTCAATTACATACACCTGTATTTCTCAACCAGTTTCGTACCAATTTTCTTCAAATTTGCTGTAAAACATTTTATTAATTTATACCATTTTTTATATTAATTCCTTAACGTATTTTTGTTTTATGTATATCTTTTTGAAGTAGGTTTGAGGTTGTTGCGATGCTCTTGTTGATTTTTTGGGTGTTTAAGATTCTTTTATTCAAGTTTCGATTTGAGACTTGTATTAAACGTCTTCAAAGCTGTCCTGTCTAAATAACATATGAGAAAGAGATCACATGCGCCGGTATGATTGATGGCCCGTGCTGCCCGACCTTCGGGGAGTATCGCAATTTCTGTTTTCCTACTCGCAGAAGGCTGAGATCTCGGTTTTCCCATATGAAAAATGAATTACGTCTGATAGTTATCATATGGGAGGCGAAAGTTATGATGCTTCCGATGTGTTATTTTCGTACAAATTGGTATTGTTTTCGCATTACTGTCAAAAAGCAGAGAGGTGGGGAATGTTTTAGGTGCGAGGATTTTCTGAGGCCCGAATACGAAACGGCGGTTATTGTTATTAATGTTTATTTTCAGAATAACTTAATCTGTAGGACGGACCCAGCTATCCCGATTGGGTCTGTTACATAGCAATGGATTTGAGGATGTTGATTGGTCACTTGCTTCAGGGAAAGTTGAATGACGTCATAGTTTAGTAATCTTCAATAGCAATGAATTGTGGAACACGCATGTACTTCCCTGCATTTTCATTTGGGATAAATTGACCTGAATCGGAAAATGTCGGGGACTGGGGTAGACTATATAAACGGCTAGACTGTAGAACGGAACCAGCTTTCCCCAGATGAGTCCGACACATAGCAATGATATTTGAGCACGTTGATTGGCCAGTTGCTTCAGCGAAAGCTTAATGACGTCACATTTGTGTAAATCATGTTAGAATACTGTGAATTGTGGGACATGCATGGAATTCCCTGCCTTTTCATACCAACAAACGTAAGTATACACTTAAATACTTAAAACCCTTTTTATAGAGTACTGTGAATTATGGGACAGGCACGGAGTTCCCTGCTTTTTCATACCAACATACTTAGATATACATTTAAATACTTAAAACCTTTTTTTTCTAAAAATTGTATATCTATGATGCATATTTCGTAATTTGAATTAAGGTACACCGGCATGCTATCAGATCCTTATTAAAAAGGGACATAACTGACAAATAGTTAAAAAGCATCTGCAACACGGTTTTTTTGTGTGTTTTTTTTGGAAAAGCAAGCATCGAAAATTGATCAAGACTAGGTTAGAGTTAGTTTTATTTCCAATACCGAAAAACGAATTTCGAATGTCAAACTAACTTCAGTCTCACGTTTACATATTAAATACTAAATAAAAGGTCAGCCAATTTATGACACCCTTTAGTATTTAAAAACACTAACATCAAACAGTGCTAGTGATAGGAATTGACCGTGTGTAAGATTTGACATTTAGTAATAAATAAATTGATTGCACATGAATGGCAAATGCATTAAACAGAGTGGCACATTTTATATTTTTAATGCAATACATGAATATTTATATCAAACAATGCTCGGTTTGAATATAAGATTGTATATTGCGTAAGAATGGCACCGAATAATGGATATTAGACAAAGGAGAGTAAGAGATAGATTAGGGGTTAACGCCATTTTCAAGACAATGCATGTTATAATGTGTATAACATCGAATCATAGTGGTCTTCACTTTAGTATGTTTCTTGGTAGAACCATCATCTATCCGCGGAGAGAGAGAGAGAGAGAGAGAGAGAGAGAGAGAGAGAGAGAGAGAGAGAGAGAGAGAGAGAGAGAGAGAGAGAGAGAGAGATGCATTAGAAATTCTGAGAGTTTAATTGTATTTATATTTGATGTTGAGAGAAACAGAGAGAGAGAGAGCGAGAGGGAGAAGAGAAGAGAGGGTTGAGAGTCGAGAAAGAGAGATACTGATAGAGAGAAAATATAAATGAGAAGAAGGAAAGAGATTGGAACTAGTATGGTATAGGTGTGATGCTGTGTTGCATTGCATATTAACTGATATATATGATATAAATATCGGTTCTGCTATGGACAATGGATAGGTTCATTATTTTTGTCGGTTTTTTTGTTTGTTTAATTGGGTTTATAGTCATTTTTCATAACATGGCACGTTATATGCGACATCCGGTTGTATTGTTGGAGAAAGATTAGGGCTATGAATAGAACCACCATCCTTCCGTAAGTAACTCACATGACTGAAGTGTTTGGGCCGGGTTACGTTCGAACCTAAGACCCCAGCGACGAAAGGCAAGTGCTATGTTCATGATGATAAAGACATAGAAAGAGTTTAAAAGTAACTCACTGTCAAGTCCGTAGAATTTGACACTGAGGAAAAGTTTTGATTTGTACATACAATCAAACCTGTCTTAAGCAGCCAGTCAATGGAAGGATCAACAATGGCATTCTAAGACAGATTATTTCCTTATACAGGTTAATTTGCTCTGAAAGAACAGAATTTGGAAATAGCAAATGCTGTTGCTTAAGACAAGTGTCTGCTTAATAGAGATGACCGCTTACACAGGTTCGACTGTATTTCATTGCCATTATAAGTATGTAGTACTTGGCTGAACAACGTAAGTTACAACGACTCTTCAGCTGAGGATACGTTCGATATCGAGACCGAGAGACCGTTCATTCGATCCTCACCCGGGCCATGCGCCATGCTCTTTGAGAAAAGCATATTTTCTTACTTTGCGTTATTTGAGAAATTGTCAACTGTGAATACGTCCAAATAAGAACTACCGTTACACCGTAATCCTTTTATAGATTGTGGGTTATATGCTTTTCCAGTTACTGCAGGGTTTCAAAATAAGCTGTCTAACTCAAATTCTTTAATCGACATATCCGCTGGAAACATTTTTGTTCATTAGAATGGGATTAAACGCTGTTTTCAATACGTTGCATATTGTTTAGTTTAAACTTTTTTTTATGTTTGACTTCGATTGTTAAACAAGAACCAGTACTAAGTATATGCAGAAAAAAGTGTCATGCTCAAGGACATCACACATAGCTGTGGGGGAGAATTGAGCCCGCGACCCTCCGATTATAGTTCCGATGCTTTACTACTGGGCGATGCCCTCCACTGTTGTTGTTTATATATGGCATCCCGTTCTATCAGTGGTGGAATACCCCAGCGACATGTATTTGAGCCCATGGCTACTGAGTAGACTCTAACTGGAATCATTTTTTATTTTAAAAATCAAACGCATTGTTAATCAACTTCTGCTTAAATTTATTCTATTTATTCTATTTATTCTATTTATTCTATTTATTCTATTTATTCTATTTATTCTATTTATTCTATTTATTCTATTTATTCAAAATGTGCTTCCTGGGTTGAACCAGTGTTGAGTGTTGTTACTAAGAGGTCATCGGGCCAGGCCTTTTAATGAACCCGTGACCACTGCCCCGTTAGAAGGACACTCTTGTTACTTTTTTTGACCATTTTATTTCATTTTTGTAAACGTGTTGCTTGTTTTGGTCAGTTTTCGCGGCCGAATATCTCAGGTACACGTACTCGGGTACACGTACTCAGGTACACGTACTCGGGTACACGTACACATGGATTTGAGTAAAACAATGGAAGCCGACTCGAAGTAAAGACATGAGATACATGGAAAAACGATGATCGCACGAATCGCCATTTTTTCAATGAATCTCATTTCTTTACTCCACCGAAATTCGTATGCATAAATCTTTACATGGATCCAGAACAAAACTTTTGTGAAAAATAACAAATCCATGGAAACAATTATAGAACATGTAATCTTACCAATATTATTTTTTTTAAGTTAAAGTCTTTAAAATTTTTTTTTTAAAAAAAGAAACAGGTGCACACGTTTTCATGACATGCAATCCACACCTACTCAGTGCAACAAACACTTCCACAGAAATCTCTGTTTTACCAAATCCAGTACACACTTCCTGGTTTTATTGCACGCATTACATGCGCATGTATGCATGACAGATGTTTCCATTAAAAATTCTGATAATAAACACCACATTAAATTATGTACTTAATAAACAATATTAATGTATAATAGATTGTTGATCAAAACAACGTGTCCGAGGTGCATAAATACACTTATGGTAGTAATAAGGAACAATAAATGTCATAGTTTTTTATTTACTCCCACTGCATTACACACATACACACCTCACACGCACATACATACAAACTTACATGTGAACTTGCTCACACGTGCATGCATACGTTCACTTACACCGGGCGTGAGCGGCCGTTCCACGCACATTATAGTGAACACACGCACGCACACTATCCCAAAATCTAATTTCGGTAATTGCATGTTCTTGTCGACCTCGCCGATACACTGAATTGAACATCTCTTTTCTTATTATTGGTATTATCAAATTACAACGAATCAAATCATTTTCTTACCATGCTTTTTCATAAATCTTTTTCACATTGTCGCTTTATTGGAGAACAGACGCTGACTTTCCCCATCACTATTCCATCAGACTTAGCAATTATTGAAGGATGAAAAAAATTCATTGCATCCGTTCGATTTTTTTATTCAGTGACGGAAAATTCAATTCATGTATGCGTACGTATAAACAATGGTCGGGCCTCGCGGCAATACTGTGCCGTTTTCGATTCGGTTTAATATCTTACAGAAAATTGGAATATCGTACGCACACGTTTCGTACCATCAAATTCGGTTTTATACATTTCAGGAGAATTCTTTTATTGCACATACGGACGTTTTCTAATTATTTACGAAATTGCCTTCTAAAACAATTTATAACATAATTGATTCTGCGCAATATGACAGCTGAACAGTTTGTGAGGGAAATAATTTCTGACTAACGAAGAAACACTAGCAAACCCCCAAGATGATTTTTTCTATTGTCAATAAACGTATAATTTAAAAGGAGATGAAGCACGGAACGGTTGATTCTACAGAACTGTGCCATTCTCCACGGAGGACGGAGACAATGTATAAAATAATTAGACAAAAAATTAATCATGAGCCACGGAAATGTTTTTATCTGAATCCTTACTCTAGTTATAAACAGATTTTTTATTTCCGCGAACTGTCACTTTCATTGAGACAATGGCATGTCAATTTCAGTTTGTAGGTTATTAAATAAATTGTTGATTGGTTTTTCATCTTGTCGTTTGCTGGTTGTTTTTTCATCTTGTCGTTTGCTGGTTGATTGTTCAACTTGTCGTTTGTAGGTTGGTCAATTAGCTTGTCGTTTTGTTGATTGGTTGTTCAACTTTTTCTTTTGTAGGTTGGTTGTTCAACTGGCCGTTTGCTGGTTGGTTGTTCAACTGGTCAGTGGTTGTTGGTTGGTTTTCAACCTGTCATTTGCTTGTTGGTTGTTGAACTTGTCATTTGCTTGTTGGTTGTTCAACTTGTCGTTGGCTGGTTGGTTGTTCAACTTGTAATTTGTTGGTTGGTTGTTCAGTTTGTCAGTCGTTGGTTGGTTGTTCGCTTGTTGGTCGTTCAACTTGTCATTTGCTTGTTGGTTGCTCAACCCGTCATTTGCTTGTTGGTTGTTCAACTTGTCGTTCGCTGGTTGGTTGTTCAACTTGTCGTTCGCTGCTTGGTTGTTCAACTTGTCGTTTACTTGTTTGTTGTTCAACTTGTCATTTGCTTGTTGGTTGCTCAACCTGGCATATGTTTGTTGGTGGTTCAACTTGTCATTTGCTTATTGGTTGTTCAACTTGTTGTTTGCTTGTTGGTTGTTCAACTTGTCGTTTGCTTGTTGGTTGTTCAACTTATCGTTCGCTGGTTGGTTGTTCAACTTATCGTTTGTAGGTTGGTAAATTAGCTTTTCGTTTGTTGATTTGTTGTTCATCTTGTCGTTTGCATGGTTCGGTTGTTCAATTGTCGTTTGTTTGGTTGGTTGTTCAACTTATTGTTTGGTAAGATGACGAATGGTGAATTTATGTTTGCCTCATAATGTACATGTAAATTTGAACTAATTAAAATAAACTACATTGAGTTGGTTGAATTGCTAGTTAATCGATCGGCTAATTGGCCGGTAGTCTTTGTTGTCTGTATCTATACACGGTAAACAAATTACGAATATAATGAGAGAGCCAAAGAAAGAGAGAGAGAGAGGGGATTGATAACTCAGTCTGCACATTCCAGTTTTGTGTTTTCGAAGATTATTTTAACACGCTATCTTCTGCAAATCTCCTGTTGCAGGCACAGATGTCCGGCGTGTACCAAATGTATCTTACTTTTTATTGATATTTTATCTTTTTTTTTGAGAGTGTGTTTATCTGACGTATTTTAATTAGTAAAACACGTGTGGATCTGAAGGTCTGCTCTGCCTTACTGCAACATGTATAGGGCGGTGTAGGCAATCAGAGGTGCGCGCGCACTATATGTAATATATGAGTGGCTGCATAATAATAAAGGAGGAAACACCGAAAATGCGATCAGTTTGTCTTTATCGTTTGATTTTGTAATATCTAGTTGGAGTAAATAGCATCGACATTTTAAAAAAATTTAATTTCCAAAAATTAGTTTGTGCTAATGTTTTATATAGAATAAGTTTTCCCATATGTATTTAATAATAATGCTCAAACTGACAAAATCATTAATGAAAAACCTTTACATACATATTCTAAAAACGTAAATAACGCTTACAAAAGTTTGAAATGTGGCTCTGAAACTCGCCAGGCGTTTCTATATCCTATCAGTATCATGTTTACTGAAGAGTTGTATTCTTTCTTATTCAAATATCTTGTTTATTTGGTAAACATTTTTTATGTCAAGTAACGTTAATTAAATGTTGTTAAAAGTGAACGGAGATGTTTTAATATGATTTAAATATATTGCTTATTGTTAACATTTGTTTATGCTTAATACCGGTAATAAAATGTTAAACGTGAATGAAAATATCAGGCGTGGTTATAGTGGGTATAGTGTTTGGTCGTCCATTTCAAAGGTAGCAGGCACAAACTCTCACATGCAGGCTCGACCGGATGACATCTGACACCCAGTACTAGTTTTTCTAAGAAATGGACTCGAAAAATATTTATAAAATCTCCGAGCTTGCTCCACTCTAGAATTTACATGCATTTGTGGAGATTTGACGAATGTATTCCCTGTCACCCACTCTCCTTTGTATACATGAATGGAGATTTGACTAATGTATGCCCTGTCACGCACTCTCCTTTGTATACATGAATGGAGATTTGACTAATGTATGCCCTGTCACGCACTCTTCTTTGCTATGTCATTAATGCAGACAAATGTTTAGACTTTCCTATATATTTATGTATATAACAAGTAAACATATGAACAATTATATGTCAGCACATATAGTCATGTTACATATATTCACACATATACATGTATACATTTGCGTATCTTATAAACATATCTATAACAAATCCCTATAAATATACAGTATATGTAACGTACGTATATTTTACATATTTCCACACATACTATTATATAGTTATGCTATAGTATACATATAACATATAACATATGTGTAGCATGCATGTTGTGTCAAGTGATCAACATATACAATGTGTTAACTCATTGTATGTAACACTCTTAGTACACAGTTTCAATAGGTTTCATTTGAAGCGTATGTCTGGAATTGTATTGTTTTATCATGCGGATTACAAATTTTGATATACGTTTTGATTGATTTTCAAATTATGAATTCAAACCATTAAGACCTAATAAAATCAACATTATATCAATATCTTGATATCTTTATGCATATAGTGATAATGGTGTAAGTCCACCATTGATTTTAATTCTTTATTCTATAGTAAATAATAAAACTTTGAAGGCTTGTCATTCATTGAGGGACTCAAATGAAAGAAGTGAAACGTAATTTTACTGTTTGTCAACCTCTGCACTACCAAAATATGATGAGGAAAGTAGGGGCCATGTGTCATATAAAAGATTTTTTTCTGCTCAGTGTGTACATTGTTGACAAAGATAAAGTCATGTATGCATACCCAAATTTCCAAGCATCAATTTTTCTTTTTTTTTTTCTTAATTCATAATTCAAATATGACAATGTTCATAAAAATGTTCAAAATACATTATTAATGCCATTCAAATAAAGAAAATGAGCATTAAAATAAGGAAAATGCATTTTAAACAAGAAGAAACAAGGATTATTTATAACCGCCATTACGTGACTACTCCACGGAAGCTGTTCCTGTTTCCAATTGTGGTTCTATGCCTGATGATAACTTTATTTATCGTCGCCACCGTTTTCCCACATGGGCGACACCTCCAGAAGAGTATTAGTAATTTTAGATTTTTCGAGGATAGTGCAGAAATACAGAAAACCGTTTTGTAGCGTCCCTGGTTCTTTTACATCCCAGGTGTTAAGCTCCGATACATGGGATCTCGATTTTTGTTAAAGTCTCATCCGGAAGACAGATGGGTATTTTTAGTTAGAGGAGAGTGGCTTTGAACCCATGGTATGATACCCCATCCAGTCACATTATGCTTAATGCTGAGTGCCAAGCGCCTCCGTTATTACCACTACTTTACCAAATAGCTATATACTCCCAAACAAGAGAAGTGTTGTTTTTTCCAAAAAAAAAGTGTCCCCACTGCACAAAGATATCTCTGCAATTTAAATGGATATATTCGTAATTGAAGGCGATATATGCTTAACTAAGGTTACGAAATATCTCCTTTACGATTCAAACACGATAATTATGTTTACGTTACAGATAAATAACCTAATTTAATATATATATATATCTTTTTAATTTTAGAAGTTATCATTATTGTTTATGCTAATAGAGAAATTTCTGTGAGGTATGGAAATATATTTTTATGTAATATCTCTAAAAACGACAGAGATATCTTCACATGTGTAGGATATATATCGTTTAATTTAAGAAGCAGAAGTTGTAACCATATTATTTTTTTTTTTAAATTAGCTTACAAATCTTTTTTCTTGTCATCTTTCCAAGCTATCTATTAGTGAGAAATTAAAGCCGAATTTCCCGCAATTTTGTAATACTTGCATGCTATCTATTTCATTGAGAGAGGATATTTTGTAAACTTGGATGATTATTTTGAAATTTCATGAATTCCATTTTAACTGCGAATTATTTCTGAAAATGATATATCCGATGTTAATATTAAATTAAAATACCCCAGTATGTACGCGGAATATTAATTGGAAAAGGGACACAACTCTGGTAAAATGTTAGACTACATCCTACGAGTAACTGTTACATACATTAACCTTTGAGGCCATATCCCAGTATGTATGTGACACATTAATTGGAAAAGGGGCATAACTTTGGTAAAAGGTTAGACTACACTCTACGAGTACCTGTTACATTCATTAAGTTTTGTGGTCATACCCCATTATGTATGCGACACATTAATTGGAAAAGGGGCACAATTCTGTTAAAAGGTTAGACTTCGTCCCACGAGTACCTGTTACATACATTAAATTTGTGGCCATCCATGACAAAAATACGCAAACTACAATAGGTTAATTTAATCAACATGATAGAAGAAGTATACAGAAAAAAACATCTGTTTGTATTTTTAACAAAAGAGTTGTAGAACTGACGTGACACCACTATTTTCATTTAAAAAACTGTTGTTGTAATTCTTGAATATGACGGCAGTAACACGTTGATCGCGACTTTCCACCACGCGGTTACGTATTCAAAGTTATAAATATTGATTTTGATGTGTACACAGGTTTAAAAATATTTTAATACTGCCGTTTGTTCGAGTTTTGATACTTTCCGTTGACAAGATATCTCTAAAAGTTTAAATATCTCACAAATGACAATAGCAATTCTTTATTAAGCAATGTAGGCCTCCGGCCGATATTACAAAATGTTCAACACATACGACCTACATAATGTATTATATAACACAACACAGAATAACAGTGACACGTCACTATAATGAAATGATTTTGAGGTGTTCCTCCACCAATAAAACTGGATATGCCATATAGAACCTGAAATGTGTTAAAAATGGCGTTAAACCCCATTAAAAAAAACAACAAACAAACAAACAAAAATAAATAAATAAATGATTTTTATATTTTTTATAATTCATATTAATACGTGTTACTTTTATGAAATTTAAATATATATATTACATAATTGTAACGTATACTTGTTGTTCATTTAACCTTTAGATACTGTCTTTTCTGAGTTTGAGAGGGAAGTATATAGACTTTGATACGTTTAAGACTGTTCCTTCATCACTATTAATTAACTGATAAAATAATTGATATGTCGGTGTAGGTGTAGATGTATTTAGCATACATCTTAACATGTAAACAAGAAATCTCTAAATGTAGGAAAATATCTTTAAATGTTATATTTAAAAGTTAACAAAATATCTTTGAATGTTATCACGATATCTCTAAATGTTAACAGGATATCTCTAAGTGTTAACAAAATATAACAAGATATCTCTAAATGTTAACAAGATATCTCTCAAAGTTAACAAGATATAACAAGGTATCTCTAAATGTTAACAAGATATAACAAGGTATCTCTGAGTGTTAACACGATATAACAAGGTATCTCTTAGTGTTTACAAGATATAACAAGGTATCTCTAAGTGTTAACAATGTATAACTAGGTATTTCTAAGTGTTAACAAGATATAACAAAATATCTCTAAGTTTTAACAAGATATAACAAGGTATCTCTAAATGTTAACAAGATATAACAAGGTATCTCAAAGTGTTAACAAGGTATCTCTAAATGTTTACAAGATATAACAAGGTATCTCTAATTATCAACAAGATATAACAAGGTATCTCTAAGTGTTAACAAGATATAACAAACAAGGTATCTCTAAGTGTTTACAAGATATAACAAACAAGGTATCTCTAAGTGTTAACAAGATATAACAAACAAGGTATCTCTAAGTGTTTACAAGATATAACAAGGTATCTCTTAGTGTAAACAAGATATAACAAGGTATATCTAAGTGTTAACAAGATATAATAAGGTATCTCTAAGTGTTAACAAGGTATCTCTTAGTGTTAACAAGATATAACAAGGTATTTCTAAAGGTTAACATGATATAACAAGATATCTCTAAATGTTAACAAGATATAACAAGGTATATCTAAGTGTTAACAAGATATAACAATGTATCTCTTAGTGTTAACAAGATATAACATGATATCTCTAAGTGTTATCAAGATATAACAAGATATATGTAAATGTTAACAAGATATAACAAAATATCTCTAAATGTTAACAATATATCGCTAAATGGTAATAAAATATGACAATATATCTCTTAATGTTAGCAAGATAAATATATATATATATATATATAAATGTTAACAAGATATCTCTAAATGTTAACAAGATATAACAAGACTTATATAACTGTTAACACGATGTCTTTAAATATATAAACATCGTCATATACACCTCAGGTTTATTCAAACATCATTTATAACATATTCGGGTTTAAACATAGTCATATACCTGAACTCCGGGTATTCATACGTTGCCATGTGTACTGGTTGTACCCAGTAATACTTCTAGCATGGTTTGTCTAATTTGAAATAACTTGTTTCACAGTCGATGTAAAATAAATAAGTTTAAAACATGCATGTTACATTGGTTGATGTTGTTTTACTTTCAGAGCCCAGGTCATTCCTTAATGATCGAAAAACGTATCCCTAAAATTAAATAACGAGTTTTTGTAAACGCCCAGATTTCGAGCACGTGGTTAAACAGATAGATCTGTTACATTAAACAGTTCCGTGTTTCTATATATTTCCATTACAACCCTATTGCGTATGTACATACTGTGTATATACCCGTTAACACGTGTACTTTTAAATAGTTCATGTTTAATATTATTATGCATATCGTTTATTATGCATGTTTATCAATAAAATGTGATAAAATGTTACAAACATGTTTTGATATGTTTTAAACACTTGTAAAGTTTTTTTTATAATTCTTTATAGAGAATGGCAAGGTTATTTGTTAGATGTAAGGATTGTTTTATATGCTGTACTGATATATTGTGTATTGACTATGTTGAGACTTAAATAAAGAATACAAAAAATATATATATATTTTACGTAATTAACTTTATTTTCATTTCAACTCTACACGATATAAAATCATCTATTTTAAACAACTCTTTTCAGTATTGAAATTGTTAAAATATGTAAATTTGGTAAAATTACCGCCATTATTCTAAAGTTAAAGCTTACAGGTGTTATAAGATACCTACGTAATCACTTCATCTTGGCCTCTGACTTTTGATATAAGTATTTCAGAATTAAACTATGCATAAAATACCGTCGAAATCACCCCATGCGGGCCTCCGACTTTTCATATAAATGTTTCAGTATCAAACTAGATATAAAATACCCTTGAAATCACCTCATCTGGGCCTCTGAATTTTTATATTAATATTTCAGTTTCAAACTGTATATAAAATACCCTCGAAATCACCTCATCCGGGCTTCTGACTTTCATATGATATTTCAGTATCAAACTTTATATAAGGTACACAAGAAATCACCTCATCCGGGCCGCTGACTTTTTATATAAATATTTCAGTATCAAACTTTATATAAGATACACAAAAAATCACCTCATCCGGGCCGCTGACTTTATATATAAATATTTCAGCATAAAAGTTTAACTTGTTTAATCAAATTGTTACAGACAATTGTTGCAAACATTAGATTTAAATATTTAATTCATAAGTTACGCCGAATGGATTCAATAATAGAAAGGACATAAAGTTATCTCACAGTAATTTTGCTGACATTGAAATTAAGAAGAAATGATATGACTTTCAATTTCGGTCATTGATGCAGTATCATATCACAGAACAATCGGAGTGGTAAATAGTTAAAAGGACAACATTTTATGTTGAAAAGTGCAAATGTATTCACTTTTAGTTAACTATTCTTCTTCTTCTCTTCTTCTTCTTTTTTTTTTCATTTTTAATTATTTTTTCTTTCAATTTCATTATGCTCAACCGCTTTCCTTTTCATTTTTCTATTCTTCTACCTTGATCTTCTTCTTCTTCTTTGTTTTCTTCCTCGTAGTCGAAGGCATCGTCAGCGTCGTCGTTTTCTTTTACATCTTAAATGTACCAATACTTTATTTTTTATTTTTGTTTATTTTTTCTTTCAATTTCATTATGCTCAACCGCTTTATTCTCAACTTTCTTTTCTTCTTCTTTGATCTTCTTCTCTTTTTCTTCTTCTTTTCTTCTTCTTCTTCTTATTCTTCGTAGCCGAAGGCGTCATCAGCGTCGTCGTTTTCCTTTACATCTTAAATGTACCGATTCTTTATTTTTTCTTTCTTATTTATTTTTCTTTCAATTTCATCATGCTCAACCGCTTTCCTTCTCAACTTTCTCTTCATCTTGCTTGATTTTCTTCTTCTCTTCTTCTTCTTCTTCTTCTTCTTCTTCTTCTTCGTAGTCTTTCTTTCATATGTCTCTAAAGTCGTCTTCTCATTGTTCTTCATCTTCTTCACCATCACGATTTCTGTTTTCTTCCTCACTATCGTGCCGTTTCATTATTATTCATCACTTTGCCAACACAAATATCATTTTGATCAGAAGTTTTTACTTCATCATCATGTTCAATACCGTAACCAACACTGGTGGCACTTATGTCGTAAAGATGATTGACAGAGAATCATTTCATGTGATATGATGTGAAGCATATAAATACTTTGGAAACTTCACTAAATTAGCAGTTAATTTTGCAAGTATGCTCTGTGAAATTGTTGCCACTTAGTTGGTTCGTTAACCAGTGAATGTCTGGGTATATACTCAATGAAATATATCAATATGTTTTTTTTATGAATAGAATTTTGTTACTGGTATAGTAAAAACAGTTTGAATTATGGAACTGATTATATTGTAAAAATGTTGTTGTTTGCATTGCTTATAACAGGCTGACTGTCTGTCTGACCCCCCCCCCCCCTCTCTCTCTCTCTCTCTCTCTCTCTCTCTCTCTCTCTCTCTCTCTCTCTCTCTCTCTCTCTCTCTCTCTCTTGTCTGACTGGCTGCCTTGTTCTTTATTTCTCACTCACTCACTCACTCACATATTCGCTCACTCACTCACATATCCGCTTATATAAAAGTAAACTTTTTCTTAAAGTTGAAATACTGTAATACGTTTATAAAGTTACGTAGCACATTAGGAAATATGTTGAAACGATTAGGATACCTATGAAAATACCTATGAATGTATTTGATTACATACTAATTGTATTTTAAAATATTAAATAGAAAAAAATCAGCCTGTACAATTCTCCAACAAAATAACAAATACCACCCGGTTGACAAATATATCGATAGATTAAGGGAGGGAGAAAAAAGATAAACAATCGAGTTGGACGCTTAAACGTGTGAAGGAGACGTAAACAGGGCGAGAGAGAGAAAGACGGAGACAGAGAGAGAGACAGAGAGAGAGAGAGAGAGAAAGAGAAACGGGCAAGTGAAATAGAGATAGAGAGATAGTGCAAAAGAGAAAGACAAAGAGAGAGAGAAAGAGTGAATGAATGGGTAATAGAAAAAGAAAAAGAAAAGAGAGAACAGAAGAGAGAATGAGACAGATCAGTAGAAAGATAACGCACGCGTGCGCGCGCGCGAGAGTGAGAGAGAGAGAGAGAGAGAGGATCAGTTTTGTACACAGAAGGAAAGAGATAATGCGAGAGAGTGAAAAATGGAGAAAGATTTATATATATATATATATAGAGAGAGAGAGAGAGAGAAAGAGAGAGAGAGAGAGAGAGAGAGAGAGAGAGATAAAAAATATCAAGAGAAGGAAAGAGAAAGAGAGAGACATAGAGATAAAAAACGATAGAAACAAACACAGACAGACAGACAGACAGACAGACAGACAGACAGACAGACAGACAGACAGACAGACAGACAGACAGACAGACAGACAGACAGACAGACAGACAGACAGACAGACAGACAGACAGAGAGAGAGAGAGAGAGAGAGAGAGAGAGAGAGAGAGAGAGAGAGAGAGAGAGAGAGAGAGAGAGAGAGAGAGAGAGAGACACACACACACATACACACACACACACACACGACACACACAGAGAGAGACACAGAGAGAAACATTCAGAAAAACGAGACACAGACTGAGAGTGACTTACAATACAATACAAAATAAAAGTTTAAAGTAAAGTTTGTACACACATACCTGCCCTTGCTATTCATTTCAAGTCACGTGCATCTGATATCCTTGTGTGTACAGTCATAAAATTATTACACCATCTGCATATCTGTGATACTACTCCATTAATGTTCATTTAAGATCACAAACGTTATATAGTAAAGTATAGCCAATACAGACGACATTTATATATATTAAATATATATATTAGTCACATTCGAATATAACAAATATTCGTATACTTCTGTAGAACACAAACGTATTTATTAAAATAACAATTATTTTGAAAATACCATAGCAATTAAAAATATTAACGAAACATTCTAACAAAAATGCACTCCGCGAATGAATGCAATGACTGCTCAGTTGTTAGTTCCTCTTGCAAATAAATTGAATATCACTTCTTCAATTTCCCAATAACTCTTTTATTTTCATAGCATCTTTGTTGACTTGGAAACAAGATCATATTTTTATCTGATAAAGAAATGATATTCCCACATTTGTGAAACTTTTCTGACAACGGCTGTGTGTCTTTCAGCTCTCATGCAGCAGACGAAAAAAAAAAGCACATCAGCAGACGGATTCTTTAAAAAAATCGTCTGTTAAAATATCTGCTGTTATTGAATGTAATAATGATATCCTAGTTATAACACTAAATTAACCGTCGCTACGCAGTATCCATCCTTCGAATAAAAATTAGAATACCCACTAACGTTTAAAATCTAACTTCGTGAAATTCTATTCAAATGAATTCAAATCTTCTTGTGCGCGCAACATAAAGCGTCAAATGATCACTCTGCTCACTGACCGAATGAAATATTTCGGCTTTGGAAGCAGAAGATATAAAACGTTAAAAGGAATCCTATGCAAATAAAGGAAAAGTTAGAGATTTCTGTCACATCTGCGTATTTGAATAAAACAGTCATAAAAACACGGTTTTAATCATATTGAAAAGCCCGTATTGTTTACATATTTCGTATTAAATGCGCAAAGGTAACCGTCTTCACTGACACGTCGGCGTGGTAAGATGTTCGAATGGCTGTTTGTCTAACGCTTAAACCCAGTGTTTGGATACGAAAGTGTTAATTTTCGTGTACCTGGTATATAAAATACTCAAAATTAGCATTTATATTAGGGCATGTTTTACCCCTATACAAACCGTAATCATTTGCCATTTCGAGCACGCGGTTTACGATCGGTAAACGTTTTGAGCTCTCTTCAAACAGACTCTAGTTATATGCTCATTTACTGGCATTATAAAGATGTAAATACAGTCAAACCTGTGTAAGCGGTTACCTCTATTAAGCAGACACCTGTCTTAAGCGACCATATTTTCTATTTCCCAGTTATATGCTTTTAGATTAAATTAACATGTTTTTAGCAACAACCTGTTTTCAGAGGCCACTTTTGCTCCTTCCCTTGACTGGCTGCTTAAGACAGGTTTGACTGTAGTTTACGTTAGAGCTGTGATTAGAAAATGATATCAAAGTATATTTATCATTCATATTCTTGTACCTAAAATTGATTAATAACTTCATATTACTGTTATTGTTATTGCTTTTCACGTGACCGTGTTATTTGGCGAATTGATGTATATGGTGTATGTATGTTTGAGGGCCTTATGGAAGATTGATTTGTTTAATTGGTTTGTTTCGTTAAATACAGACAATTTCATTAATTGAATGTTTGACGTCCTTTTATGCCATCGAGGGCTAACAGACGATCAGTTAGCCTAACCAATCTTTCCTGGATTTAGTACTCGAGCACACCCATCTCCGCATATAACTAATTAGACACAATTTCGTATATCGATCATCACGGAGACTGTGGCCAGACGGGGATTCGAACTCTGGACCCCTGGATTGATAGTCAGCCGCGCTACCGACTGCACTGACCGGACCCTACATATGAACGTATTATGTTACTACAAGAAGACGTATATACCAAATTTAATTTCTTCTTATACTGAATTACCTGGGAGGGAAATAGTAAACTACTGAAATCACGCTAGTTCTGAAAATATGAATAAAATGTCTATCGAAAAAATGTACAAACAATGATGCCTTTTTGCCAGTTAGTAGGGTCAGGTTCCATTTCAGAACAACGAGATGTTCATGAAATTCAGTTTAGTTTATACTTCTCTATTATAGATCGATTGCGGAGAAAACTCAGAGCTTGAAACGCCCTCGAGACCACTTTCAGGGTAGAACCAGTACTGAGTGTTGTTTGTAAGAGGTCTTCGGGTCAAGCTAAGGATCGGAACCGCAACCGCTGGCGTGAGAGGACAACACTCTATCCACTGCGCCACGGCCCCGTTTATTCATGAAAATTACAACGTGTCTCTTTAATATCATATTTTTAACTATATTTATCAGAACTAAATGACGTTCAATTAATATAAATCTTCACATTAAATGGTAGACATGATAGTTTTTTGAGATTTTTAAATTTCTGCTTTTATATATATTTACATTAAAAATAACAAATTATCTCCCTTTAACATTAAAATGCTTCGGATGCCCTCCCTTTATGAATTAAAAAAATGAAAGGTCAATTTAAAATCACAGTATGTTTCATGGGAATTAAACACGGTACATGTTTTACAAAAGAATGCGCTTGCAATAACGTATCAATGTATTATTTTTTTCTTTATATACAATTATATATAATATATATTATATACATAGTTTGTTCGTTGTCGCTTTTCTCTTCGCGGTCATACTCGGCGAGGATACATTTAATAAGCTGTTTCAATGACTAGCTTCATATCTTTGAACTCAATTTTTAGCATGAGGAGTTCTGAATGGAGTGAACTAGTTTGAGAAAAAAAACGAATTAAAAGGAAATCGAAATATTGAATAAGGAAACCCGGGGGTTAATAGTGGTGTCATTCTTCTCATGCGAGAAGTAAACATTTTCTGAGACTTCAGTCGGGGACATATTGTGTCAGATGAAAAGGGGTCGTTGAAAGGAATTTGCATTTAATTTGACTTTTCAATGGCCTAATTAATTACATGCTACGTTATTTAAGATTGCTATCGAACGATGCATAATCCGGGAAGAATCGCATATGCGTGTATACTGTATTTAAAGGTAGCATTGAAAAGTATTGAAATATATCACATAGGTATTTTTTAATCAAATATGGACAAAAATTCAGACACAACAACGGTGTGATACTTTGGTTTTGACGGGGTTAAATGATATATCTCTGGGTACATACATTTGATCATATAAAATAACTACGTTGCAAATCGGAACCATGTTCGGTCATTTCCGCCTATGACCGAGCGCCAAGTATGTACGATTGCGCCATCCTTTCTCTATAACTAAAGGGAGATAATTTTTCAATTTTTTTTTACAATACTACAATATAGGCTGTATAAAATTTATCAAAATTGCCTTGTGACCTTTAAGTATTTGATGGAGCAGATGGTCTAGTGGTAGAGGATTGTAGCCTGGATCCGAGGGCGGGGTGGGGGGGTGGGAGGGGGTCGTTGGTTCGATCCCCATCACGACTATACTGGCTTTCTTTGAGAAAGCACTTTATCCGCACGTGTTTAGTACTGGTTCTATCCAGAAAGACTTCGAGTGTGATCTGTCTAAGTTGTAATAACGTGTATCACAATGGATGTAAAATTAAATAAGTTTAAACTAATTTATCGCAAATATAAGGTTAAAAAAAATGGAAATGATATTTTTATTTCAAATTGGTGAAAAACTGTTTAAAATTCCAAATTTTGGACTCCAGTATTACTAACGATCTTCTAAATAATTCATTAGTTGGTCGGAAGTGGGTGGGGTTATTAATCATTACGACACGTGCGAGAAACAGCAGATATTAATAGCCATATATCTCACGGTGTCAAGTTAACACGGCCGCGTTATTTTTCTCAAAGTGACACTAACCACAAAACGTTATAATTCATCCATATTGTGTGTTTATATTATTGCGAACAATATTTGATTATTCACACTTGTTCAAACTTTTCAGGTCCATTTTCCAAAAAACAAACAACTTGAGATAACGCTACTGAAAACCCCTCAGTGTTATATTAAATCCCATCGTCTCAGGGTATCAACAAACCAGGGAAACGACACGTTCAAATTCTTTGCTTTTGATTTATGGGCTCAATTTATAATATTGAATCATCTTAAATCAATAGGAACGCTCATTTTTGAATTTGGTACATGAGACACGAAACGATAGAAACATGAGAACCCGGCTCAATAAGATTATCTAAAAATTCATTTTTTCCCCTGTTTAAACAACATGTTTTTCTATATTTGAATGCCGGCCGATCGCTGGCTCGCGATACACACAGGTGGTACACTGTTAATTAGTTCGTTACTCCGCTCTCTTTTTTTCCTCGGAGTTTCTTTATCCATGGGTTGTTAAAATATTTACATTTAATTTATATAGACATCGTGTTTGTTCGGCAACCACTCTTGATTTTCAAGGATTCATGGCTGTTGAAAGAGATGTGTTAATTTAAAACCTCTACAGAGAGGGGAGGAAAGTGGGCAATTTTAAGATCGGTTATGTATAATTGTTAGTTATACAGAGTGACTGAGGACTTGCTGATCTATGGTTGAATAACGATCTTCTTCAATAACTACATCGACCGTATTCTACATTTCTTACTATCTGACTGTATTGAGGACCCGAATAGAGTATATACATCAGTGTGTATACATCAGTGTATATACATCAGTGTGTATACATCAGTATATATATATATGATGTTAATATATTATATATGAAATGTTAAATGCATGTCCTTGTTTAGAATTTGTTGTTGAGGACCTCAGGGAAGATAGGACAGAGTCAAACTGATTTGATTCGTTAAATATTAAATAAGTAAATAAACAAAGTCATTATTAATATGTTATTGTAGTCTATTTAAAAAATGACACCGAGTAAAACCACAGAAGGTAACTTGGGAAATTTCTAATATATTTTTGCGAGTTAGGCTCGAACCCTCGACCTTAGCTATGAGAGGTTTTGTCTGTAGACGGCACCTCAGACCACTCAGCCACGTACAACCCTAGAGAGAGAGAGAGAGAGAGAGAGAGAGAGAGAGAGAGAGAGAGAGAGAGCGAATGCAGAGAAGCTGAAGTTTAAGATCGGTAATACATACAGTCAAACCTGTCTTAAGCAGCCAGTCAAGGGAATATGAAAAAGTGGCCTTTTTAAGACAGGTTGTTGTTTAATACAGGTAAATTTTCTCTGACAGCATTGAAATTGGAAATAGCTAATGTGGCTGATTAGGACAAGTGACCGCTTACACAGGTTTGGCTGTAATTGTTTGTTTTTTACAGAATGACTGTTCAAATACTGAGTAATCCTGAGGTCATTCTTGTTCTTCTACCGTACCGTGATACTAAGGGGAAATATTCGGTTAAAGTAGATAGGACAACAATGATGTCGGTCGCTTACCCTAGAGGTCGCGGATTCGATCTAACGTTCAACTTGATTTCCGCGTTAAAACAACACTCAGTACTGAAACCCACTGAAGACCAACATACAAAAGCTCTGAGCTTACTTCGAAATCGGACTAAAATAAATTAATATGAATTATACAAAAACTGAGCGAAATATTCGAAGTATAGACACGTCATGGCACGGTACAAGAAAGAATGTTCTCGCAATATGCCCATTATATGAAGTATTTGAGCGTGTATCGAGTTATACTGAGGTTTCTGCGGTTCTTATGTCGGTCCTTGGGCCGAACGTGTTAACAATATTTGTTTTAGTTTATACAGACCTAAGCTGTATTTGCCGACTTAGTTCAATATTTTACTGTGAGATCAAATGACTAACATTCAATCATTTTGTACAATATGTGACTTAAGTACTGTTTGTTTAAATAGCACTTTGTCTTAAGCCCCGTTTTACTGTGGTCAGTAACAATGTATTTAAGAAATGGATGAAGTGTATTTGGTTGAGTTGGTGTGATATTTTCTTTCGTTTAATACAAAAGCGGCATTAACAATACAAATCAAATACATGTTTGCACTTATTTTAAAAGGCTTTTTAATTGCTATATACGATTTGAATGAAATTTACTTGCACATAAAACGTTTGACGCGGCCAGCAATCCACAGTCGATTGTTTACCTTAGTTACGTCCCTTTAAAATCGTCCATATTTTACATCGATGGTGAAACATGTTCTTATAGCTAAGATTTATCCCTGTCGAAGTCTTTCTAGGTAAAACCAGTACATAACATTTGCTGATGAAGCGTTTCGCCCAAGGATGCAACCCGGTCCGTAGCGGAGGATCGACCCAACGACCCTCCGATTATGGGACCCGGATCCGTCGAACCACCCGCCCCACACAAAATGTTTGTATTATTTTAAAAGCTAGAGCTGAGAAAAACAACTTGAAATAGGTTAACAAAACTATCTAATTAATGCATGGTATGTGTCTATAGTTTATGAACTAGAAGCGGATGAATGCATACAAAAATGCATAGCAAATAAAGTAATCATTTATTTCTGAATAAAATGCGTCACAGAGAAGCACGTGTGGCATTTATGTTTTAAAGTTACAACATTGGCAAACTTTTAATTAAACCTGTTGGTGAAAATCTATTGCAGGTGTGGTGATCCTAAAATGCTTTCCCTGAATATGTTTATAATACGTAACTGAAATAAAACAAGTTTTTTAATTTAATACAATTTTTGGAGGGAAGACAAAAAATAACGTTTACATCTGCACACTTTAAAAAAGTAAACGTTATTTTTGTCTTCCCTCCAAAAATTGTATGAAATTAAAAACTAAATAATTTATTAAAGAAAACGTTGTTTTTCTAAAAAGGGAAATTTGACGTAGTATTATTATTATTAGTATTATAGCTATATAGCTATTGTTCGGGACGCTTATTTCGTCAGATTTTTTTATTTGATTTTGGAACATAATTTTTTGGGAGGAAAAACATGTCATTTTTAGTGGTAAAAAAATACACTTCATTTTTTTTCAATTCGTGTGAATATTTTTTTGGAAATATCACACACAGATGACTTTGTTGGCAAATTTCAAAACAAGATTTAGACGGATGAAATCTTGGAATATATGTATAAATGTTGGTCAGTAACAAAACGTTTTTTTATTTACTATGGAATAAAGAACAAACATCAATGGTGGGCTTATATTTTAATAGAATGATTACACATTTACTTCATTTATGACGAGTCATAGCCTCTTAAAAACGAACTCAATAATTCTGATAATTTTAGGATGTGTTTTCTTCTTTCTTCTTACCATCCATATTGCTTCGCTCCTTACAATTATCTTTTGTTTCAAGTTAAGCTGGTGTTTCATGAGCCGAATGGACTTTGGATGCCGTCTCTAACCTACTTAACTCTAACCGTAGGTAGCAGGTTCGAGTCAGAGTTGCCAAAAAACATTTCATGTAATAATTGTTTGCCAGTTAATTCTGGAACCGATGGTTGAACCACCCTGCTAAGATCCGTTCTGAGGTTTTCCTCTCCACCAATAAGAATGAACACCACCTGGCGTTACACCCCATCCGATCTAAATCATACGATATTATATATTAATGTTGTATTATTCTTTATTCAGTGCTCAGTTTTGCTTTTTTTCTGTAATGTTAAACTTATTGCATGGTGCAACTCTATATCCGGTTTGTATGTGAACGTGTGGTTCGACCCTTTTGTAAAATTTGACAAAAAATAAAACATATTTGCATAATTTCATACCGCACGTGCATATCGGAAGTATTAAATTCATGACATGTTCCCTGTAAAATTACCATACACATATATCATGACCTGCTGTAAAGTGAAACCTGGCTCCTGTTTCACCAATATCATACTTAAAAACTTAAATCTAAGAAAAGCATCCAGGTGATCACGATTTTAGACTGGTTTCGGATATTGAATTTGTGTGTGTGTGTGTGTGTGTGTGAGTGTGTGTGTGTGTGTGTGTGTGTGTGTGTGTTGGGGGTGGGGTGGGGGGGGGGGGGGGGGGTGGTAATGAGGTTTAACGCCATTTTCAACACATTTCAGATTATATATGACATATCCAGTTTAATTGGTGGAGGAAGACCTCAGGCTGAGTAAAACCACCATCCTTCCGCAAGTAATGTTATCACATAAAGTTTTTGGAGCGAGTGGGACGTGAACCTATGACTTAAGCGGTGAGAGGTAAGTGATCTTGAGACGACGCCTTAGACCACTCGGCCACGGAGGACACTGATTTTAGTTTAACTGCATAATTAAGCTTTCATTGATATTGATTATAAAACAGATGAATAACCAGTCAAAATGTTGACGAAGAAGCAGTATTTGGCACACCTCGCCGATTACATTAAATCGGTTGATGACGGAAATTGCCGAGTATGAACGATCCGATCCATGTGTCGTCTGCAGCCGAGTGGTCTTACTGGTTATTTGCCGCTTACCGCTAAAGTCGTGGATTCGAGCTCAGCGTAGTCCGAACACTGTATGTGAGCCAGTTTGTCAGGACGGTGGTTCTACTAAAACGTCTGCTTGGGATATTTACACTAGTACAACTGGATGTCATATTTAAAAAATATAGCTTGTACAATGTTATTAACCTCATTCAAATAATAAAAAATGAAACAAAAAATACACAAAATAAGATCACATTTCATGGACACATATTTGTTTATTATACAAACAAACTAATTGGACAGGTTTCATAGATTAATGTTCCTTTAGCCGCACTCTCAGCCGCTGCGAAATGTGTGACTAATCGGAACTATAACAAACCAAAATAAAACATTTTATCTGAGAAATTAATTCAAGGCATGGCACGGTTACAGACCAGATGTTCGGCAAGCTTTCAGCGAATCGGTAATGAGCCATTGTACGTTCATGGGATAGACCTACAATTTGTCTGCCATAACACTGCCAGAAAAAAAAGAATATAATTATATATGTTTGGTGAATGCACGTATATTACACGTTGATGAAGGAACACGTGCTATATGTGGAGGCCCTGAGAAAAAGAGAATATTTTAATTAGCAGACGGCCACATTTTACCCTTCTGGGAAGTTTAATGTCTTTGTCTTTATGTTGCAACTTTTATCTTCGCAGTAGTGCGATTGATTGTTTGATTCTCAAAATAAGAACGCACGTGAACTGTGTTATATTTCATATGCCTCTTACGAAATACAAACAGAAGTTATTTGAAGTCGTTAATATATAAAATGCTGGCGATTTCTGAGATATGCTCGTGGTTTTCATGCACATGGCTATCTGCATACGAATCCAGATCTGGAAAGTTTTGATTTATCTTAGATGCATGTAGACTTACGAAACGCAAGTCGACAAGATGTCATTGCAACCAGAAACTATACAATGTTAGTTTCTTTACATAATCTGAAATATAATATCCAAAGAACAATTAGTTTAGTTTAATCATATTTTATCGCATTTATAATTGCAGCAAAGGGGTTGAAGAAAGGTGGCAAAGTTGTTTTTTACAAAGGCATATTTCTAAAGAAGAAACTTTATTTACACTAATATTTAATCACCATACCTACATTTGTGCTTTTGAAAGTTTACCTACATTATTCCATGTATTTTCCAGTGCTTATTATCATGTAAAATTACTTCTGTTTATTGGCAGTGACTTATATGCCCACTTGGTCGGATGCTCTACTATTTATCATTTTGTATTACATAAGTTTATTATTGTACTGGCACATAATTATTTTGTTTAATTTGTTCTATTTTTTATATTTCGTTTTACTGTTCCAGTTCATAGACAACATGTTTACTTGACCACTGAGATAATATGCAAACGAAAATATAAATATAATACGGATAACTTTCGATAAGTTCGAATTTGAGAAAAAAAATGGACGTCCCCTTCCGTTCGGGCCTTCGGCAATCAACGGAAAGTAACGAAGTCCGCTTGCGAATCGCAACAATTGGTAAGCTTTAGTGCACTTCCGGACATTTGCGGAAAAATATTGAAAAAACTTCCGAGTAGGACAATTCCGAATGCAATATGTTTAGAACTGTTCTTATATCATATATTCTGATTAAAAATGTATTTAAAGCAGACAATAACAGTGTCTATTTCCAACATATTATTTAATACACATAATTTTGTTATTTAGAAAATAATTGTCTTTCGGATGTTTAATGAACCTTTAAAGTAATATTTTGTAATGTGTCGATAAACAATATCATTTATTATTTAAACATTTATTGTCAATAGCAGAAAGTGGGGAAGTGGTCCTGACCGCCTTGAGATTTCACGAATATTGATATAAATAATACACATATTAAAGTGAAAATATCGAAAACATTTACTAAAGACTCACCCACACTCCCTTCCCGCACTCCAATCTAAACACACCTCCGGAATGTGGGAAACCCACCTTCAAATCTCTACCTCAACACCCACACCCCAAATAAAAATCTTGGATCCGTCTATGAGTTCAATGTCTGAGAAAAATTATACAGACATATGGAGCGTCCGCCGTGGCCGGGTGGTCGAAGGTCCTATCTCAAGATCACTTACTCCTCGTCACTGAGGTCGTGGGTATGAACCCATTTCGTTAGAAAAGAACGTTTGCCAGTTACTTGTGGAATGATGATGACTCAGTTTTCAAGTGACTCATATCATGTATTGTCAACTGAGATATTTCTGCACTGATACCACTGGACGCCACATATATGACCTGTAATGTGTTAAAAAAAGAAAGGCATGCGACAATATACGACACGTGCACACAATAATAAACATCAAACAACTGCGTTTTCAGCCTACAGGTTTCCCTTATTTTTTGTTGAACCTGTTCTTGTGTATAAAAACAAAACAAACATTAAAAAAGATGATATATTATCTATAAAATGTGACGGGGGGAATGAAGACGTTTTTACCCCCGGCAGAAATGAGATATTTCTTTAACGATTTTCTTGTGTAATAGACAATGTCGGTTGCAATTTCTCAAATTTTCCTCATGCGGAAAACGATGTCAACTGTAACATTTCATTTTGTAGATGCCTTGAGCAACAATTGATAGGGACTGGTTCTCAAATAGACTGCACGAAACCTTATGAGCGAGTAGACCAGTATTTTTTAAACAAAAAAATATTTGTAAACCGGACATGCGCGTTAAAACGGTCTGCACTAACGGTTCAAAGACAATGATAATGATATTTTTATTATCGAAAAGACTCATTTGAATAAAATCCATGTTCAATGAATCCCTAAACACATGTACAACATACATTTAACATACGCGCACATGAAAAAAATAAATACAAATATATATGTACATACAATGTATGTATATATTAATGAGAGCTACACGACTTTATTAAAGATGCAAAATAATGCTCATGATATAAACGGATTATTGAAAATAGCATTTTTTGCCGGGCGAGGCCAAGATTGCGACCCAATCGTGAAACATCGGGTATTTCCGTATCCTCCGTAGAATACACCTCGTGTATAGCTCTAGAATACACCAACGCGAATCGCCTGTGTTACAAGTCTGTGTTCATTCGCGTGAAAGTAACAAATTATGTATCCGTCATTAAGTTGATTATATATGGCGTTGTTATATCGATTTTATTATTTATAAACTCGACATGGGTCATATTTATAGGGAAATTTAAAATATCAGCCTTGATTAACAAACGTTTATATTTTCAACGTACATGTATATAAGGGGGCCGCCATTTTACTTTATCATGTGACTGAAAGTATTTCCAAAATGGCGCCTTATTATGTCAGAGGTCTATTGAGTAGCATAAAGGCCGAGGTGATCAGATTGGATTGCGACCGTAAACAGTTCTTTGTCTATTTTTAGATCTTTTTTCCGACTGTTTACTCAAAACATCATGAACATGCGCTTTATAAAATAGGACAACGTTTTCCCAACTTTTGCACTATTTTCCGATTCGATAATGGCAAAACATGTTTTATTTTATATACACATTAAATGAAGTAATACCAAGTCATCGCAAACGGGATATTGTTCAGTAAGGAGGACTGAAATACAATAAGGGTCCAGTTGGGGTCCCGAAAGGGCAAACAAGTAGACTTTTTAAAATGTTATCAGCAACCTGATGGTGAAATTTGTTTATATGTATTATGACTGATACTAATGAGTAAGGGGTTGAAGTTTGACCGAGTAATGTGACGTTGAATTGTACTTTGGATTCTGAGACTTGCTGCCATCAACACGATGGTTTGGTCGGCTATTTTTCTTCTTCAGCATCTATGTTAAGTATATCCCTCACAATATCGCTGTTTGTATAAATAAAATCCCACCATGTTGAAACGTTGAGTATTGCCTGACTTTCATTACTGTAAATACTTTGATTTATACATGATGCAAAATAGTTCAATAAACAAGTGCCCGAAAGGGCAAACACATGGCGAAACATCTTCATATTTGACATCGGAGAATGCAACTTTAGATTAGAGGATGAACACACTGTTCGTGTATGAAAAGTAGCTGTTAAAGTAAATAAATCTTCGAGATATGCAGGAGCCCAGTCATTAAATGATTTATACAAAAGTACTGCCTTTTAAAAGTTAACAGTTTCAGGAAAAGCCATCCAATTAAGCTCAATAAATAATTCTATAAAAGAAGTAGCTAACTTTTGTGTCGAGAATGAGCCTAGCAGATCTCTTTTGCAATCTTGCAATTTCATCTTCAAGTGAAACATTACAATTTCCTCCAGATAACACTAGGGTAAAATTAAGGAATTGTATAGAAGGATAGGAAACTTGCACCACCTGAATGATTGTTGATAAAATAGCACACGAATGAATAATTATTTGGCAAATTAATTATTCATAATTTACAGGAAACTGATTTATTTTACATAAGCTGTAAGTTGCATGTACTCTTAGATGTTTAAACATGTTTCGATCACGCAAAATGATCTTAAATTAAAGATAAAAAACAGTATCAAGGTTTGTCGGAAAAGTTCTCGTATTTTGCCGTTATTTTAGCTGCAATATACAAATTTTGTATTGTTTTGATGAAAATTTCATTCTGCAATGTAAAAGTATTGTGTTCTTGAGATGAATAAGATAATAGAAAACGAGATATTGCGGGATTTTGCGTGAATACGCAAGCGTTCACAAAATCTCAATCAGTTGCCTTTCCTTTTTTTATATAATTATTGGTGAAATTAAACATTAAAAACAAACACTTGCGCATTGATGCAGGAAGAAGTATTCTGATGCGATAAAGTAAAGCGTAACAGTTTTTATAACATGGTCGACTTGGCTACTGGCTAGGCCAACAGAGCGTGTTTTCAATCATAACTCCCAAGTCTTTTTTCAATAAATGCACATTGGCTGATCGCCTATAGCACTCGATTAATTCCGTATCGTTTTCATTGTCATTTTGGGGAATTCACATCTTGTTTGACACGTTCTTATAAAAACAACTTAAAAAACAATCTGAAGGAAAAGGCACTTGCGGTGAAAACTTAAAAGTCAATTTTGCGTCTCCTAAAAGTTACATTAATCAAATTTAAAGACCCCACAAGCGTATATATAACAATTTCGAGTCTGACGAACTGCAATTTTGCGTGCACCAAAACTGGCAATGAAATTATATGCAGCGCAGTCTTATAATGGCAAGATAGGACGCTTCGGGTGTTAAGGAGGTCCATTACAATACAAGGTTTGTGATATTGAATTGCTGTGATATTATTGATATTTGTGATGTTGGCAAAGCTAATGATGAAAATGATGACGATATTGATGATGCTGTTGTTGTTGTTGATGATGATGATGATTATGATGATGATGTTGTGGGTGATGATGATAAAATAAAGATGATGTTTATGGTCATGTTAATGTTGAATATTTCAATACCAATGATGTTGTTGTTGATGATGATGATGATGATGATGAGGAGGAGGAGGAGGAGGAGGAGGAGGAGGAGGAGGAGGAGGAGGAGGGAGGAGGAGGAGGAGGAAGTTAATGATGATGATGATGATGATGATGAGTCAAATGACTTCGCCGCTCACACCGAGGTTGTGTGTTTCGATCCCCAAGTCGACTGAGTCACATGGCCTCTAAAAAATAACACTCAGTACTGGTTCTACCGAGGCAGCGGACTCCAGATCGGTTCATATCAGCTTTGGCTTTCATTGCAATCAAGCTAAAATAGATTAGTATAAACTAAACAATATGATGTTTCTTTATCAATTTAAAAGTTGCTTTGTTCTTTATCGGATAATCAGATTTGAAGTATGATTTATAGGCACTCTCGCGAATGCGTTTGAGTTGCATTTGCACCACAAAACGTATTAAGCTATTTTATATTATCCATTCAAACATACACATAACACCAATATACCAACTTTCTGAAATATATGAAATTAATTCTGATGCATAATTTATTATATTAAAAAATATATTTATGGTGTGGAACAAATGCATTTTATTTCAAATAAAAAAAGTGGAATTGTATGTCTTTACATCGACTGTTAAATGTACAAAAAAGCAACACTAGTAAATAACGCAGTAAATCACAGCAGCAGATTGTTTGTGACAAGTATGCATTAAATATTAAACATTAATGGCTGCCAGGTGTGACCACAATGGCGTGACGCGTTTTGAAAGTGATAGTTGCTAGTGTATCCCAGACAAACTATGTCTGTCCAACCCCAAAGAAAAAGCAGGGAAGTCTATGCATGTGTCACAATTCATAGCATTTAAAAAAAAGAAGAAAAAAAGAGAACTATAGTTTCCTTCAACCTCGTTTATCTGTGAGTCCGGAGTATTCATTGAATATAATAGTGGTGGCAGTCCTAAAGGGAAACTGGACAATTTTGTTTAATTTCCAATTAACATTATTCTGTATCAGTATTGCGAAAAATATGAAATAAGAATAGACCAGTGTATATTTTGCTCTTAATTTGAAAAGGAGCATGACACTAGTAAATGGTTGAAGGAATTCTCTGCCGACTTTGATTGTCATATCATGAATAAAATTGAAAATGCATGTACAGTTTTTTCTTTTCATCACTTATAACCAGTATAATAGAAAACACAAAACACAGTGGTGGTCAACTGTACAAACATGTAATGAAATTTTCTACATATTTGTAATATACAGATGGTATTGTTAGGAGCAAGCTGATTGGCTACTATGGTAGGAAAACGCTGATTGGTCAGTTAATTTTACATTGGGAAAGCCCTAATAAATGTGAGGTTTACGTTCAAATTTCGACATTTTTTTCTCTTACCATATTGCCTTTATTGTGTTACATGATGAAAATATAAAAACTGTTTTTCAGAGATATCGGTATTTCAAGTGAGCGAGGTGTTTCAACGAAATGGTTCAACTTACTTAATATTATACTTTCTTCTTCAGCCTATCTATAACATTTACATCTGAAATATTTACGGATCTTTATCATATTACACGCATGTTATATTTACATAATAGCAAGGGAAACAAAATGAAATATTTGAGCTTTCCAATGAAATTTTAGCAGTGTAATGGAATGACACCCGCCAGTGTGAAAACAGTTGCGGTCTTCGCAGTACTGGGAGTGAAAATTACGTAACAAACGCAGACCCAATCCTCAGGTGTCTCCCACGTGTGAATCAGTCCGGGTTATTCTAAAAAGAAAACAATATTGTCTGTACCAGAAGATAGCTTCTTTTAGAAATGTAATCGTTAAAATTATATATATATATATCTGTTTTAAAAAAACTTATTTGAAGTATGTTGCAACATAACCAAAAGTAGGTGATTTTTTCTCAAGAGACAGTAAATGTCATTCGGTTTAATGTTGTTTGCAGATACATGAGTTATGTTAAAGTACCGTATTAGTGACAGGCATTTAACACATTGCAAATGCAATTTAATACGAGAACAGCAAAACAACACAATAACAACACACACGATAAATCAATACACCATAACACAAGACAACGCAACGCAACGCAAGACAATATAAACCAACACGGCACGGCATGGCATGGCACGGCCTGGCACGGCACGGCACGGCACGGCACGGCACGGCACGGCACGGCACGGCACGGCACGGCACGGCACGGCACGGCACGGCACGGCACGGCACGGCACGGCACGAAACAAAACGACATGACATAATTTAACACACGTTAACAAAATGCAGTATGAAACAACACAAAATAATAGAACACAATACACTCTACCACAACATGAAAAATCACAACACAAAGAAATAAAACACAACATGATAAAAAGCACACAACACATTATAATACAACCAAAACAACAAAAATAATATAATTTAATACAACATAAAACAGCACAATATACCACAACATAATACAACTCAACATAAAGCAATTAAACACAACATAATACAGTACAGTACAGTACAGTACAGTACAGTACAGTACAGTACAGTACAGTACAGTACGGAAACTTTCTCACATAAAGTTTTTGGAACGAGCGGGACTCGAACCTACGACCTTAGCGATGATCTTGTAAGTGATCTCGAGACGACGCTTAAGACAACTCGTCCACGGAGGACGCTTCGCCACGTAACAACAAAACCACACAATACAATAAAATACGAAACGGCGCAACGCAACGCAACGTAACGCAATGCCACCTACAAACAAAATTAATCTGTATATATAAATACACAAATGTAGAAATAAAATATGTTTAAATCAAAAAACAAAATTAATAAGAAATCATTTTGTTCCATAACTTCCAGCGCTTCACATCTTGGTTCAATTCAATTGTCGTTTTCTAGAGTGGATAATTACTTCAATTAACAATTAATTATTACGTAAGTGGATCATTCTATGCTATTGACACATATGTCACTGCTTATCTAGTTATTACAAACATTCCTGTGAATTGTAATGAAAAAATACCTACTCATCATGCTGTTGTTAGAAACGCAAATGAGGTATTGCATTGCAGACTCCCTTTTGCGTGTGTTCATTTCACATACAAAGTTTCATCCAACCCTACTGAGAATGACCGCGTGTGTGGGGGGTAGGGGTGTGTGTGTGTGTGTGGGGGGGGGGGGGGTTTAAATTGTTATGCATAGTTTCTTGTTCATTTTAATAAAAACTAAACATTTTGGCAATCAGCATTGTTATAAATTTGATTCGAAATTATGCATAAATTGAATAAAAGAGAACATTTGAAATAATTCACAACGTTAATTTGAAATATGGATTTAAAAGAAAAGATATTAATAATCTTATTACACCGGTAATTAAGAAATTCCAACTGGCCATAAGACCATTGAGGATATTACATGGTATAATTTTTATATAACAAGTACATGAAAATGTGTACAAATAAATAAAAAAAATCATATGCACTAACACACGAGCACACAAACCTATGCATGTACATGTACATGAACACGCACGCAAAAAACAATTATCATATCAACACTACACATAGTTCATAATATGTATCTGAACTATGAATACATATATACATGTTTATAATAACTATATTACAAGTTATGTATATTTGCATTTGATCAAAATTATATAAGAAGCATTAATTATTAGAAAAACTACTCTTGACACTTTGACTGTTTCTTAATTTATACTCTAGTTTCTTCATATATATATTTGCATTGTTTCTTAATATCTTTTTGCATTGTATTTAATTGTATATTTTATAAATGTCTTTGCCATATTTCTTTAACCATTGTAAATGGCCAAAGGCAAATGTCTTGCCGAGTTGCTAATAAACTTTGAATTAAAATTATAAACAGTATAACGCAATACGACTACAAATAGTTCACAATATTTATCTGAACTATGAATACATATAGACAACGTTATTAAAAGTGTTGCATAATTGCAGAGCTTCTCGCAGTTTTATAATCTGAAAAATATTACTGGGGGTCTTTAGGAGTCTTGTTTTTCAATGACGAAATTAGCCAATCTGAAATTGCTTCCGTTGCTTATCAGCGACTCATTGAATGAATATAAAAGCTGCAAACGATCCGGACAACGTATTTAGGGCAAACCAAAAACGATAAAAAAGACGACCATTATTAACTATATAACTTGATACAAAATTATCTTCTCTCTTTATTCTGCGCAACTCTTAAAGGCAACAATTTGTTCCGCATGAACGTGGTTTGCAGCTTGCCCGAAAATTGCCGAAATAATGGACCATAAAAGATGATAATGGTTGTTTATGATAAGGTTACAGCATAAAATGTGATGTTATACTTTATATAAAGCTCAAATTACTTTAGAATTGGGTAAATTGTTCGCAACTTTATTCAAATTAAAACATAAATTCTGCGGAGTCTGAACGGAACACTGAGAATCGCGCCGCTCGCTGAAATTTAGAGTGTAATTGTCGAGGGAGAAGTTATTATTTGGAGGAGAAGTTATTATTTAGAATTATTTATGATGAATCAGATAGTGCTGTGGCGAAACCACAATATTCATAGCGTGAGCGTGCGAGTCGGTTTTTTTCCCTTTAATTTTTTTTTTATTATTTCACATCAAAATAAAATTTAAGTGATGTGAAATTGTACATCTCGCCATGCTTTGAACTTTGATTTGGTTTTCGTTCTTCTCTTGTTAACTACACAAATCATAAAAAAATACAGTGAAACAACTAATATGAGATACAGAGGCCGATTGGCTTTAGCACAGTAGAACTTCGATGGTTCAAAAGCTGAACAAAACCGTTCGACTTAAGGGTTGTTCGAGCCAAGTATTGATCAACATCATATCATACATGTATATACATCGAAATAGGAAATTCGACCGGGACCAGATAACTGGTTCGAGCTATATGTGGTATTCCAGCCATCAGTGTTCGTGCCATCCGTGTCCCAGCCGTCCGTGTTCGAGCCATCCGTGTCCCAGCCATCCGTGTTCGAGCCAACGAAGTTCTGCTGTATACATTTACTTTTGTACATCGATTGTGAAAAACGATCTTACAGCGTAAATAGGTATTCCTTGAGACATGTGCGGACAAAGTGTTTTGCTCAACGACACCACATATGGCCTTAGTGGGAGTCGGGGTCGAACGCACCACCCTCTGATCCCAAGCGTCGAACTCATCTTTATCAAATAAACATTGCCACATAATTCTCTCATACATTTAAAACATTTCTTTAATTCTAATTACAATCAGAACTGCATATAATTAAAAATAAGACATACTTGATTAAAAGACATATCTTTATGACTTTTAAACTTGTAACTCATATGTATTGTTAAAATTATGTATATTTTATGATAGTAATACTTTTTAAAGTATAAGTAGATAAGATTTTATAGTTAACCAATGTCAAATAGTAATGAAACAGTGGTTGTTCTACCAGAGAGGTGGGATTCCACAGGCTTCTCCGCCCCAACGCCTCCATCAGCCGCCTCACATATAATATATAATTTAATGTGTGATTCCACAGGCTTCACCGACCAAAACCCCTCCATCACCTGCCCGACCCATAACATAACATTTAAGGTGGGATTTCCATGGTTTCTCCGCTCCGCCCCAATATTATAATTTGTCGCAAAAATGGCATATTGTGACTTTACAACAATGTGGCAGCACCGTCTACGAACAAATGCAGAGCTGCCGTGTAAAGTCACCATTGAGTTAAATGACTAACAATTTAGACACAAGAATGGCTGTTGAGACGTTAATCTTTCCGGAAAAGTAATCAAAAGTTTAAAATTCCTGTTGGCCATAAAACCGCTCATCATTTCAGCCCTCTGTTGGTGTATTTTATAACATTTTTTAAATTGCTCCAAAGTGCACAGTCATAGTCAGTTTTGCACATTTTATCTAAAATACTTTATAACAATTTTAGACGGTCGTCAATATAGGCAATATTTTTTTCTTATTTCTTTATAATTATACATGGTTATGATACCTAATTGATTACTAGCTAAGTCATTGTGATGAAGCATTTAATTGTGACCGTACGAGTTGCGGTAGTGTAGTGGATAGAGTGTTGGCCGCTCACACCAGAGTTTATGGGTTCGAAACTCAGCTCGATGCCATGGCCTCTAAAAACAATATTCAGTACTGTTTCTACCCAGGAATCGTTACGATCATTGCATTGTAAGATATGTGTACAAAAATATTATCAAACAAGGTAAGAACTGTAACATTGTCAAAATTAAAATAGAAACGTCGCTAAAATAGCGTAGAGTGTAGAACATTGGTCCACTCACACCGAAGGTAGCGTGTTCGAAAACCAGCTCGATCCGATGGCTCTAAAAGACCAACATCCAGTACTTGTTCCACCCTGGAAGCTGACTCGAAAGCGGTTCATATAAGCTCTAGCAATCGAGCTTAAATAAATCAGTATTGATTTATTACATGCATTTCTGGTGCACTGGTGTGACAACAGCTCTCCGGTGACCTGGTCACTGGTATGACAACAGCGCTCCGGTGACCTGGTCACTGGTATGATAACAGCGCTCCGGTGACCAGGCCACCGGTGTGACAACAGAGCTCCGGTGACAAGACCACTGGTATGACAACAGCGCTCCGGTGACAAGGCCACTGGTGTGACAACAGCTCTCCGGTGACCAGGCCACTGGTATGACAACAGCGCTCCGGTGACCTGGCCACTGGTATGACAACAGCGCTCCGGTGACCTGGTCACTGGTATGACAACAGCGCTTTGGTGACCAGGCCACTGGTATGACAACAGCACTCCGGTGACCTGGCCACTGGTATGACAACAGCGCTCCGGTGACCTGGCCACTGGTATGACAACAGCGCTCCGGTGACCTGGCCACTGGTATGACAACAGCGCTCCGGTGACCTGGTCACTGGTATGACAACAGCGCTTTGGTGACCTGGCCACTGGTGTGACGACAGCGCTCCGTCGACCAGACCACTGGTATAACAACAGCGCTCCGGTGACCAGACCACTGGTATAACAACAGCGCTCCGGTGACCAGGTCACTGGTGTGTCAACAGCGCTCCGGTGACAAGACCACTGGTGTGTCAACAGGGCTCCGGTGACCAGCGCTCCTGTGACCAAACCACTGGTGTGACAACAGCGCTCCGGTGACCAGGCCACTGGTATGACAACAGCGCTCCGGTGACCTGGCCACTGGTGTGACAACAGCGCTCCGGTGACCTGGCCACTGGTGTGTCAACAGCGCTCCGGTGACCTGGCCACTGGTGTGACGACAGCGCTCCGTCGACCAGACCACTGGTATAACAACAGCGCTCCGGTGACCAGACCACTGGTATAACAACAGCGCTCCGTCGACCAGACCACTGGTATAACAACAGCGCTCCGGTGACCAGGTCACTGGTGTGTCAACAGCGCTCCGGTGACAAGACCACTGGTGTGTCAACAGGGCTCCGGTGACCAGCGCTCCTGTGACCAAACCACTGGTGTGACAACAGCGCTCCGGTGACCAGGCCACTGGTATGACAACAGCGCTCCGGTGACCTGGCCACTGGTGTGACAACAGCGCTCCGGTGACCTGGCCACTGGTGTGTCAACAGCGCTCCGGTGACCAGCGCTCCTGTGACCAGACCACTGGTGTGACAACAACGCTCCGGTGACCAGGCCACTGGTAGGACAACAGCGCTCCGGTGACCAAGCCACTGGTATGACAACAGCGCTCCGGTGACAAGACCACTGGTATGACAACAGCGCTCCGGTGACAAGACCACTGGTAGGACAACAGCACTCCGGTGACCAGACCACCGGTATGACAACAGCGCTCCGGTGACAAGACCACCGGTATGACAACAGCGCTCCGGTGACCAGGCCACTGGTGTGACAACAGAGCTCCGGTGACAAGACCACTGGTATGACAACAGAGCTCCGGTGACAAGACCACTGGTATGACAACAGCGCTCCGGTGACAAGGCCACTGGTGTGACAACAGCGCTCCGGTGACAAGACCACTGGTATGACAACAGCGCTCTGGTGACAAGGCCACTGGTGTGACAACAGCGCTCCGGTGACCTGGCCACTGGTATGACAACAGCGCTCCGGTGACAAGACCACTGGTATGACAACAGCGCTCCGGTGACCAGGCCATTTCTGTCTCTTGTACACATGTAATTAGTTTTAGAATTTTGTTTAAAGTTCTATTTACCTGTTATTTCATATTTATGAAAAAGTATGGTATACAACGGTGGCCTTGTGTTATGTGCCTAGATCGGTCGTCCGTCCGTCCATCCGTCTGTGTCTGTCTGTTTTTTTTAAATTTAATTTTATTTTAAATCAAATTAAAGAAACAAAAATTCAACCACAGAAGCAAGCACTTATAATGAAACTAGTTTTATACAAATATAAGTTATGCGAATAATCCAGGCGGCCCACGCGTACCCTTCCGCTACCTCTCAATCTCGGTCCGATCACAGGTGTTAACGTATATTGTTTCCAACAATTTTGAAGTCATGCATTAATTGTCGAGTTTTGCTTTGGTATTTACGACCAGGTTATTCGGAACACCTGAGTACTTAAATTTTAAGGCAGTAAACCGCGGATACCTCCTCCGGAGACCGATAAAAAATCCGGTATTTTTGTACGAAAATGTATCAAAAACAGCTGCACAAATTGCTCATTAATTTCGCAATATGTTGCACACACATTTACCAAATATTTCATGCCATAAAACTCAAACGCTATAAGGCTTCCTCTTGACGCAATGCACGAGTAATTACAAACAATTAACTGCACTTGTTAATATCGTTAGTTAACATATTGTTTAATTAAACGTGCCATTTCAGATATTTATGTACATGAGATATCCCCTCCCCTTTCCTTCATTATCCAGTATCGGAATTTTATTATAAGCAAATGTGCGTGCGTGCGTGCGTGCGTGCGTGCGTGCGTGCGTGCGTGTGTGCGTGCGTGTGAGAGAGAGAGAGAGAGAGAGAGAGAGAGAGAGAGAGGACGGACGGACGGAAGAAAGAACGGACGTGGGTGTTTGTGTGAGTGAGTGAGAGAGTGTGTGTGTGTGTGTGTGTGTGTGTGTGTGTGTGTGTGAGTGAGTGAGTGAGTGAGTGAGTGAGTGAGTGAGTGAGTGAGTGAGTGAGTGAGTGAGTGAGTGAGTGAGTGAGTGAGTGAGTGAGTGAGTGAGTGAGTGAGTGAGTGAGTGAGTGAGTGAGTGAGTGAGTGAGTGAGTGAGTGATAGTTTATTGACTATAGTGAAATAAACATTACAAATACAAAATGATATATAAAGCACTCGGCCAAATGAGCCTATAGGTCACTGCAAATAATTATAATTAATATAAGTAGTCATTTACATTTTCATATGATAATAAGCAAAGGATTAGAGCAATCATAAAATAAATGAATCAATATAAGCAAAGCACAAAAACACTAAATGATTGTTAATAAGGTAGCTGTATGAATAGAATTTCTCTCTGTTTCTTCTTGTTAAAATTGTGTTATACTGGAATGTTAAATAATTATATAAAAGACACGTTACAACTAAAAAAAGGTAATCGTGGTTTTGCCTGATACGTGATTAATCTGGTCATTTTTTTTGTATTATAATTCAAAAACGTTTTTTATCCAAGAAATCTCATTTTTTAATTTTCCATTTGACGTACGCTGTATATAAAGCGACTTCATTATATGGCAAATCCGAAGCCGGCAACCAGTTTGGTGCCTTTTGTAGCATGCGTTACTATATGATTATTCACTTTTCTTGATATAAATAATAAAATAGTAATTTATATGCAGTTAGATTGATGGCGAGACCAATCTAGTTCCCGGTTTACATTTAAATCAGATTACTCGGTGATTTTCCTTATCTGCTTGTGAGACAAGATGGCGGTCCGAGAGCATTGTTAATAAATCTAAGTAGAAGTCACATTAATTAGATAGTGTCTAGTTTGTATGTAAATAAGGGGTCCAGTCCGCTGTATAAAGATCACTTTGGAATATGTCTATGAATAAAGAAATGCTTTATTCAAAACAGTTATTTTGATAAATAAATACTTTATTTTTATCATTTTGCTTATAATTATTTTATTACTATTATTATTATTATTATTATTTATTATTATTATCATCATCACCATCATCATCATCATCATCATCATCATCATCATCATCAACAACAGCATCATTATCATTATTAGTATTGTTGTTGTTGTTGTTGTCGTTAACGTCTCACACCATTATTACATTACCCATAGGGCTCCATTGTTACATTTGTGTCCAAAATAGAGTGAATAAAACAAAATCTTCAGCAAGACATCTGGTTCTTGAAAACAAGAAGAAAAAGAGGAAAAAGTGAACTAAAGTTTTATTTCTACCACCTTCATCTGGTCCGGAGTACTCAAGGGAGATAATAGTGGTGTGAGTCCTAATGGTGTAGGACTCCCACCACTATTATCTCCCTTGAGTACTTCGGACCTACAGATGAAGGAGGTAGAAATAAAACTTTAGTTCTCTTTTTCTTCTTTTTTTCAGGGCTTTGTACTGCAATGTTTTGTTTTTTGCTAGCATGAGTTAAATGGTCAGTATTTTAGAAATCACCACTTAAGGTCTCACAAAAGCATTGAATTTAAAAAAAAAAAGAACCTGGGCAAGGAATACTTTTTTTTTCTTTATAATTGCATATCTTGAACCAGTGAAGAATTTGAGCCCAGACACATGCTGCAGAATTTTTCACTCTGTTTTGGACATAAATGTTACAATGGAGCCCTATGGGAAATGTAACAGTCGTCGTCGTAGTAGTAGTAGTATTAGTAGAAGTAGTAGTAGTAGTATTAGTAGAAGTAGTAGTAGTAGTAGTAGCAATAGTATTGTCAGTAGCAATAGCAATAGTAAAAGTAGTAGCAATAGTGGATTAGTAGCGGTAAGTTGGAAGGCCGTCTTGATCTTTCAGTTAATACACGTCCGTAGAATCCTTTTACTCATATTTTCAACACTACCGTGGTACTACCGTTATACTAAAATAATAATACCACAAGTTTCTTTAAATTTCTAATTCCATATAGCGTTACTTGGAGAATGGTACGTCACAATGTATACAGTTCCACATATGCTGAAGTTGATCACATATAAAATTGATTTCAGCATTGTCGTCTGCCCCATTAAACTATATCTGTATTTCTCAATTACATGTACTTCAAATTAAACTGATGACAAATGTCTTTTGTTATCGCTTTCTTTTTTTGACATTTCAAAGTTGCATAACTTAGAAACAAGAATTTCCAATCCATTTCTCCGCTCTCAGCTTCAGTAAAATGTCGTCTTTGCAACTCCAATGGCGGTTTGGGAGTCAGTTCGCACGAACGTAGAGGAAGTTAAAGCCGATTTTCTTTTCAGTTTTGACGGCTCTTAATAAATTCCATTCCAGCGAAGTCTTCATAAGGACAGAACCTCATCTGATAATGAGCGTATAATTAAATCACACGAGACTTTTGTCTCGGATATGAATTTATTTCTGGAAAAGGCATTGTTTCATTACATCACCAAAGTACTAAAATGCTGACAGCATTCAAATGCATGCTGACATGCTTTTAGTAAAGTAATAAAGGCATATAGCATTTGATGATGAATGTGGAAGCGAAATTTACATATACAAAGTATGAGCTGCTTTCACGTCATACAGACATATATCTTCATTAATTTTTATTTTAAATTACAAATTCGTTCTATCGTGGTTTCCAACGACTTTTGAGCATGGAATTAATTTGATGAAAGCGACTTCCCACAGAAAAATTAAATGAAAGCAAGTAATACTGATGATGATGACGATGATGATGTTGGTGGTGGTGTAGATGATGGTGATGATGATTATTATGATGGTGATGATAATGATGCTGATGGCGGTAGAGGTGGTGGTGATGATGATAAAGGTGATTATGGTGGTAGTTGTTGTGGCGATGATGATGATGATGATGATGATGATGTTGATAATAGTGATGCTGTGGTGGTGGTGGTGGTGGTGGTGGATGTTGTGGTGAAGATGATGGTGTTATCTACCTCAATGCCCTCAAACGTACATAAATACATTGTCTTACATTAAATCACTAAATAAAAAAAAAAAAAAAGAAGAAAAAAAAACATAAAACAAAAAATAATATAACTAACAAGGAAACATATTGCGATTTAACGTCGATGTTTATATATATATATATTAATTATGTGCCTAAACAAAGGGGGGTAACTCAGTAATGCGGCATGACTGAGGGTTACCTTAGGTTTAACATACCAAATAACAAATAACAAGAACGAATAAAGATAAATATTATTAATATTCAACTTAGAAAGAAAGAAAAAAAGATACAAAATATAATAAAAAGAAAAAGAAAACGATGATGATAAAAAAGAAAATATAAAGCTTAAGAAGAAGAAAGAAGAAGAAGATATGAAAGAATGCGGAAAATAAGAAGAAGGAATAAGAAGAAAAAAAAACACTTAAACTATGAAGAAGACGAAGTAAATAAAGAAGAAGGATAGGGAGCAGATAAAGACATAGTATCACTGCAACAACAACAGCAACACCACCAGTAGCAGCAACATTAACAGTAGCAACAGCAGCAGTAACAACAACAGGCAAGATAAACAGTTGAGGAATACATAACGAATCATGGTAATATATCTGATATATCAGTACTGTTGTATTTTTTGTTGGGTGCGTTTTACAAGATAAAAATCAAAATGTGGTGAGAAGCTTTTCAGCATGGTGGATAGAGATAATTAGCTGACAAAACATCTCGCTCAATATCTATCCGGTAACATATCAGCGTACTTTTTTGTAACTTTTGACATAATGTCAAAATTTTGATTAATGGGCTGTCCGTCTACGGTATCACAACACGGCTGTAATTGATTCTACACCAGTGGGATTCAGAAATTAGCAACATTATACGGTATATATTAACACTATTTCAATCTTTTTTTTTTGTTAATTTGTGTTTTAAAAATGTACGTTAAATTTATTACATCCGACTAGCGCATTTTTATATGAAGCCTAGAAATAGGTGCACGTAGCACCGTCTGTACAGAAAAGGTTTGACTTCATAATCTGTTAGTTAGATGCCCAAGGGATGTTGCAAGACATTCAGTACTACAGAATTGTGGTATAACTTTTATGTTCTGGGGCTAAATACATCGAAATATAAATTTATAACGAAACTGGTGATTTTGGGAATAATGGAATAAAGCCTAAAATTACACTTATACTCCTGATATTTTTTTTTATAATTTTGCACTATTTCAGATTGATTACAAATAAAATTACTTGTACATAAAAGCTCTATAAGTTGCGGATCTAAAATTTTAGATTTCATGGAATGGGTGCGGGCAAATTCTCATTTTTGGACCATTTGTTGTTTACTTATTACAAAATCGGATTTTTTAGCCGATGTGGGTCCATAATGTCTTTATCTTACAACAATCTGTTAGATCATGCGTAGGCAAATTTGTACTTTTTCATATTGATAACAAATAAAAATGTATATACAAGCTCTATATGTGGCGAATCTAGAATTTTATATTTCATGGAATGGGTAGGGGCAAATTCGGACCATTAGAATTTTTAGTTGATATGGGTCCTTTAATGTATCCATCTCCCTAGACTCAGTGTTGTCATTTTTCCTCTTTCTCAATCACCGTTATACAAAATACAATATTTAGGCATATGCATAGGGCATGAGGGTTGTCGTATATTCTTTACCCCTAACGAACAGATCAGATTTGATATAACAGAGTCTCCTATTTTCAGACTATGCTTTGTTTTTTTTTATTAGAAATAATACCCAATGTAATAAAAGTAGATAATTAGAAAGTATATGTAAATACAATATAAAGGTGGTAATTGATACATTACAATATGATAAACTAGCAGAAGCATGTAAGCATCATCT